>VZTN01021222.1:1556-76908 GCA_013400515.1 Erpornis zantholeuca | reverse complement strand
AAAAAAAAAAGAAACAAAACAAAAAAGTCAAAACAAAACAACCTCACAAAAAAAAACCAACAAAACTGTCCCCCTGTAAGTAGGAATTTGGATTGCCTAGGGTGGGAAAAAGCCCATAGGTACCTGAGGAGAACTGACAATGAGCCTAATGTGTAATGTAATTTTAAAACTTGCAAAGTTAGCATACATCATGTTTCTGATAGAGAAAGGGAAATAGTAATGTCACTGTGAATCCTCATCTAGAATGTTACATAGATTTCTGAATACTCTCTTAAAGAATGATAAATTCAAAGGACAAAAAATGCACTAGAATAGAGATGGTGATATGAAAATAGGAAAACAAGATTTGATTAACCTATCAAAGCATTTTTCTCTATAAATACCTAGGTATAGATTGCAGAGAAGAGAAAAGGTTACTGTGAACTAGAGGATAATGCTGACATTTAACAAGTTATTCACTTACTCCTAATCAGAATCAGCAGAGCAAACTTTCAGACAACGTTCTTAGGGTCCTTTTGACTACAATGAAGGTTATTCATTCTATGAAAGTGGTTATATGAAACAAGTTCTTTGAAATACAGCAGACTGAGCTTAATGACCTGCAGGGTACCATGAAACTGTAAATACCATATGACAGTTTCAGCATGGGAAAGCAGCTAGATTGAAACAGCCAGCAGATGTTTGGTGTCAATTTCTGACTTGATAAATCATACTCTGATGCTGCTTGAAATTCTGAGACACGCAGACCAGGATTGGTGATCACTAATAATGTGGTAGTGGCAGACATTGTTTGAATAGAAAATGTGTTTTAAATTAAGTTTTAAAGATGCAGAACTCAAGAAAGCAGGGAATGTAACATTCATACTTTTCTTATAGACACTATCAGTGGCACTCCCTGAGTCCTCCTCCATGAGAATTTGCCACAATTCTGAAGATATAAAACAAAGCTACTGCAATTGAGAGTTGTTTCCCTGTTTTCCACTGTCCTGATTTTGATTGAGATGGAGTTAATTTTCCTCCTAGTAGCTGGTACAGTGCTGTGGTTTGAATTTAGTATGAGAATTATGTTGATAACACACTGATACTCTAGTTGTTGCTGAATAGTGCTTACACTTAGTCAAGGACCATTCAGTTTTCCATGCTCTGCCAGTGAGCAGGGGCACAAGATGCTTGTGGAGGGAGTATGGCCAGGACAGCTGATGGAGGCTGGCCAGAGGGATATTCCATACCACAGAGTGTCATGCTCTGTATATTAATGAGGGGAGTTTTCTGGCAGGGGCTGCTCAGGATTGATCATTGGGTGATGAGTGACTGTATTGTGCAAGTTTTATTTCTCTCTGTTTTTTTGGTTGCCTCCCTTTTTGTGGTGGTTGTGGTTGGTATTAATATATTTTATTTAAATTATTAAACTGTTCCTATATCAACCCGTGGTGTTTACCTTTTTTTCCCTGATTCCCCTCTCCATCATAGGGAGGGATGGGGTGTGGGGTGTGGTAAGTGAATGGCTGCTTGGTATTTAGTTTCTGGCTGTGGTTAAACCACAACACACCCCCAAAGGATTGCATATTAGGTGTCTGTTGTATCTTCATGGCTGAAAATAATCCTTCCAACAACCAACCTTTCTAGGTGCAACTGGCTAACACCTGGCTAACTATGCAAACAGGTCCTTGTCTCCTCTGTAGGTAATATTTTGGATGGAAGCATATAGACAGCAGAAAGCTTGGGTTCGGCATTTGGTGTTATGCCTTATACAAGTTTTTAAAAAAAATTGTGTCCTTTGCCCTGCCCTCCCTGGATGTCTGGAGGTAGCCCATTGCTCTGAGGCTGTTTTATCAAAGTAGCATGCCCCAGGAAAGGTCTGCCCAGGGGGATACCTTGCATTCTCTGTATCAGAGTAAAATAATTCAATACAACAGATACTTCACACTGCAGGGAATCCTATTCCCAGGCCCCGTCCCGGACCCACTGCAAGTGCTAAACTGGTTGTTTTATGTGACTTGTTGTTTTCCAGGTTTTCATGCTGGAGACTCAGTGCTCCCCAAAAACCCCTAGCAACAAGGAAGGGTTTGAACACGCCCAGTCGTGTGTGCTCATCATTGACCTGCCACCAGATAAGAAACCAAACGGGCATAACCAGAGAAGGTAAAATATCTTCCAAGGAAGACACTGTGTCAATAAAAGCAAGATAAAAATATTACTGGACAGGAAGAGATGTGAACTGAGCCTGGTAAATCATACCTTTCCGTAGGGCTCATCAACAAAAATGAATATACTGATCAAATTAGGTTTTGTGACACTGTTGTGTTTTCAATGACACCTAGCAAGTGCAATATTTGCTTCATTAAGGGTCTTTTAAATTCAGTATTGCTTGGTTAAGAAGGTAGAAAAAGGTAATGGGTATACTGGGGCATTATAAACTGAAGAGACCACATCCAAAACTGCAAAGATGTCAATGTTGAGCTAGGGAATGTTGTTTTTGCTTGGCACATTATTTTTGTGGAAGTCTTTCTGTTATGTTACCACCTGAGTAACTCATCTATTTGCATGACAGTCTGATCCTGTGAAAGAATATTTCTTTTTGCTTGCCCTTGGTTGTTGAACTGCTGTACCATCATTTGGGCCAAGAATCAGAATTCTGCATTCAGGGTTTGTGTTTGTATTGCAAGGTATGTAATGGCATGAAACTGTATTTTATGAGATACCAAACGTGGTTTTATACCATTCAAATCTAAACTGTTGCTTGCAACAAGGAGCCAGAATGTGATGGTCCTTCTTTGGGTGGACAGGAAGAAAGACCATGCAAGATGTCTCTATTCTTACACTGCTGTACAGAAGTTTTCCTCCAAGAACAGTTGCTCTGTTGCCTCACTGTCAGAGTACAGGGCCCTGCAGAGACAAAGAAAGCTTGAGATCACAGGCTAAACCCTTCCTTTAAAGGGGAGAATATCTGCTTTATCCAAGGTTAGCAGGTCATTCTTGTTACTATGAATGCAAAGCAATAGACTGGAGTATTCACCTCTCACAGCACATCAGGCCACGCCATCTAACAGGCTGTGTTTGTAAAGGTAGCAAGAGTCTTGCTTGTCTTTAAACAAATAAATAAAGCTTGCAACGAATACAAACTCTGAATGCTCTCACACTGTGCTTTGTCCAAAGAACTGCAAAAGGTGTATATGCCCATTGCCAAGTGTTATCCCAGCAGTGCTCATTTTTTCACCAGCACAGAGCTCACAAGTTGACCTTGCCACTGTTTTCACATTATTTGCTACAGCAGTGCAGTAATATGGCAATCATGCATGATAGTAACTGTGGCCTTTCCAAAGTTTTACTTTAACCTTAGAGGGGTTTTTCTTCTCCCTTTTGGTTTTTGTTTCCTTAATGCTGCATCGTTTCACAGGAAGCTGGGGTAAGGGAGCTTTTCTTCTTCCTAAAAAGTAATCATATATTTCAGTTTGAAACTTTGGGCAGAATAAGAAAATACTGTCCTTAACCAGCTTTGGCATTGTGTTTTCACCTGTAGTTCTCTACCAGTTTCTTTTGGGATTGAGCAGTGCTTTACATTATCCTTGTAAATTGCTTTTTTGGCTATTACAAGGAAAGCAGATCTCCTTCATTCCTGGCCCTGCTTACGGAACAGGATTAGTTGCTTGAAATCACTGCAAGCTCTCATTTAACTTTACACATGCTCTTAAGAGCTTTTCTGAGTCAGAGCCTCTAATGATTTTTATAGCAGAAAGCTATTTCCCTGTAAAGAGCTCAACTGTATGGGCTAATCAATATTTTATCATTGTCAAATAACAAGACTACTAAATTTTGCTTATGTATCAGCACTGAAAGTTGTGTCATGATAGGCAAACTGACACAAAGAACTTAATCGAAGAAGAACAGTTTTGTCTGAACTTTTTTTTTAAATGTTGCAAAAAATTGGGTTTTGATAGGATTTCTCAAAAAAAAAAAAGGCTTTTTGTCTTGGTATTCCCAAACAGTTTTGAAAGTTGTTTGATAAAAGTGGAATAATTTTTGCAACAAAAAAAATAAAGGTCTACAACTGAACTTTTCATGTTACATGAAGATTTGCTTTGACTTAGACCTAAAACTTCAGTATTGCAAGCAAACTGAAAAATCTCTTCCTTACTTGATAGCTGTGCTAATTAAAACTTTATCCCTCACATCAATTCAAATATTATTATGTGCATCAGCTCCATTTAAAACATTGCCCTGTAATTTTACCTAAAGACTTTTTTTAAAGGCCTTAAGATAGGTTTCACAGTTTATAATTTGAAATCCATGAGATACCAAACAGCAATCCTGTCTTTCTTCCAAGCCTTGCTTCCCTGCAAGCCTTTCAGTGTTATTTACTGGTGAAAGACCTGAAAACTTTGGTCACAGAAATTTGCCATTCCTGTGTCCCCTGTGCAAATCAAAAAGTCAACTCCCAGCATCTCTCTAACAGGAGCACAGCTGATAATCACCCAGTATCATATGTGAGGAACAGGGTTAAGAATAGGTATTTCCATTCTAGGCTCTCAGTGTTCAAGTTGAAGTCTTAAGAGCAAACAGTGAAATGTGCCTTCAGCCAGACTTCAGCTTCTTTGCATGCTGCATTGCACTGCTGATGTTTCTGTACATGTTTCTTTATTGGTTGGATACCTCTTCATGGTTTATTTTTCAGAAGTACCCCTGGGCATTAGTGGAAATGGAAACAAGGTAGTAAACTAGTTTTGGCCTCAATTTGTCATGACAAAGTAAAGGTTGTCTGGCACAGTGAAGGAGGGATAACTGTGTTAATAAATTCCTCAGCTACAGCAGGCTGAAATATTTGAGTGTGCTTTTACTCCTAGTACAAACCCAAAGCACCATTTTAATATTCTATTATTTTTTCCTTCCCATGCTTGGTTTACCAAGTATTCCTTTCAGGACGATAGTGGTGAGCTTGCTGTCCCACCAAGTACTGCTCCAGAATTTATATGACATCTTACTGGAAGAATTTGTGAAAGGTCCTTCTAACTTGGAGGAGAAAATGGCAATACAAGTACCAGAAAACAAGTTGGCTGGTTTTCTCAGGTACATCTCCATGCAAAACCTGGCTGTCATCTTTGACTTACTTCTGGACTCCTACAGAACAGCCAGAGAGTTTGACACCAGACCTGGGCTGAAGTGTTTGTTGAAAAAAGTGTCTGGCATTAGTGGAGCTGCCAACTTGTATCGCCAGTCAGCCATGAGCTTCAACATCTACTTCCATGCCTTGGTTTGTGCAATCCTGACAAACCAGGAGAACATCACTGCAGAGCAAGTGAAAAAGATCCTCTTTGAAGATGATGAGAGAAGCACAGACTCATCACAGCAGTGTTCGTCAGAAGATGAAGACATTTTTGAAGAAACTGCCCAGGTCAGTCCCCCGCGAGGGAAGGAGAAGAGGCAGTGGAGGGCTCGGATTCCATCTCTGAGTGTCCAGCCTGTCAGCAATGCAGACTGGGGATGGCTGATCAAGAGGCTTCACAAGCTCTGCATGGAACTGTGCAACAATTACATCCAGATGCATCTGGACTTGGAGAATAACGTGGAGGAGCCTCCAGTGTTCAAAGGTGACTCTTTCTTCATTTTACCATCTTTTCATTCAGAAACCTCGACCCCATCTACTGGAGGGCTATCTGGAAAGGACACACCATCAGAAGATGACCGAAGTCAAATCAGGGACCATCTGGGAGACAGCTTGACACCTCGAGGAGGGAGTGGAGAAATATTGATGCTACCCCCACCCCTGAGTCCTAAACCAGACAAAAAAGAGCAAACGAAGAAAAAAGAATGGTGGGAGAGTGCTGGCAACAAAATCTACACCATAGCCACCGACAAAACCATCTCTAAGTTTATGACAGAATACAAGAAGAGAAAGCAGCAACAGGCCATGACATCCTTCACCAAAGAGGTCAAAGTGGAAAAGAAAGGGGAACTCCTGGGTTCAAGAGGGCCAGACTCACCCGTGCTCCAGCGGCCACAACATCTTCTAGATCAAGGTCAGATGAGGCATTCATTCAGTGCTGGTCCAGAGATCCTGAGACAAGAGAAGAGACCCCGCTCAGGGTCCACAGTCAGCTCCCTGAATATATCTATTAGGGATGCAGAGGCCCAGATACAGGTAGGACATTCTTGTAGAATGCTAATAATAATAGCAATAAATAAAGAGATACCTATACTTTTTTTAATTTATGTTAAAATCTTTTAGTTAAATATTGTATTATATCATGAGATCCTCATGATGAAGACTGAATCTTTCAGGAGCTGGAATTAATAAAAACCTGATTTTGTCCTATTAAAAGAAAGTCAGTCTTGAGGGAAGTATCATCAGGGATATACTAGTTCAGCTTTCAGGAAAACTTCTACAACTGGGGCCAAAGCTACCCTTAATCCTGAGAACTGACAACCTACAATGAACTCATTGCTTACTGCTGTGGGCTGTAGCCCACTGAAGGCTTCTGAAAATGCCATGCTGCTTGTCACATTGCTTAAGCACTTAAGAATGGGGGTTTTTGTTAATTCCAGAGAACAATAATGGGTTCTTTTGCTAAGTAGAAGCTTGCTGCTTGCATGTCCTAGTGAAAAAATCAGTGAAAGCCAATTGTCAATCAAAATTGATGGACTTAGTTCACTGTGGGACAAAAAAAAGGAAGGGTGAGCAGGATACCTGCTATACAAAGTCAAATGATGACTTAGTAGTGAATGTGAATTAGGAAGACACAGTGAACAGTAAATGAACATGCTGGCATTACTCAGTCTTCTTCAAGAGGCTGCAACCACCACATGCCTTATTTTCAGCCTCAACCACCAGGCTCACTTATTTATAAAGGTCTTCTAAAGAGGTTTTTTTTAATCCAATTTCTTCGTAGGCATGGACCAACATGGTGCTGACAGTTCTCAATCAGATTCAGGCTCTGCCAGACCAAACTTTCACAGCCCTGCAGCCAGCAGTGTTTCCTTGTATCAGCCAGCTGACTTGCCACGTGACAGATATCCGTGTCCGCCAGGCAGTACGGGAATGGCTGGGAAGAGTGGGCCGAGTTTATGACATCATCATTTAAACCAAGCTGTGCTCTGTTGCAAAGGGCAGAAGACATTCAAGGTATACAGCAAAGAAGTACTTGGGGTTCATTAATTGCCTATTTGTTGGTGATAAATTAAGAAAAAATGAGCTTGTCAGTATTGTCTATCCGCCTGAGACTGTGTGTCCCTCATTCACACTAGCAAAGGAGGCAAAGCATGAATCCTTCCAGAGGATCTGGCATGGCCCCAGAACCCAGAACCTGTCTGTAAATCAGGCTCCTACCAGAAGAGGTGGTACATAGCAGTAGCCTTCGTTTTAATTCAAATTTGCAGTAGTGGGAGCCACCAGAAACTCCAGCAGAACTTCCGCACTTGCAATTAGCTGTGAGTGCAACTCTCGTGTGGATGTCAAACCAGGTCAGTAAGCCTATTTAACTTAGATAATAAATAAATAAATACAAGTCAGTGAAAAGGTGGGGCTATAGGACGAGTAAGAAAGTGGCACTTTTTAAGGTGACATCTTCCCTTCAAAATTTGGCATGAGAGAGGATAGCCAACTAAAGATTATTGCAGTAACTAAACGTGTCACTCACTAGAGAAAGTGGAAATTTATTTTGCTCCAAAAGGAGCCTTTGAAATCACTTACGGGGTAGCTAAAGAATCCCAGATCTAAAATGGGTGAACCAAGCACAGACTATTGATCCTTTCATTGCTCGTATGGAGTATTGCTCAAAGAGAAATGGCACTGTCAAACTGCCCTCTCTGCACTACCCTGGCTGCCTCGTCACCTATGCCTACAGCTGAGCATTTTGCCACATGTCTAATTCCCTCAAAGGGTGACAGGGAAGTTTGTGTTGCTGTTTCCTGTGAAAGTGTGGGGAAGACACACCACAGCAAATACCAGCATGTGCCAGTATCCAGCATTCAACTAAGCAGAGTAGAGATAAAATGTTCCAGTTTAAGCACCACTGCAACTATTGTTCTACTGGAAATTTGTTTGCTTACGTAGAGCTGCTGTAGCCAGGAACACCCTTACCACCTTTGTTAAATGTAGCCTATCACTCCACTTTGAAGTAAGATGGAAAATGGTATGAAAGGGAAGTACATTTCCTGTTTCTCTCCCATTTCTTGTTTGGTGCTGTAAATAGAAAAGGACAGATCCTCACAGAGGTACATCCCCACTCTGTGCAGCACTCCTATTGGGACTACTGCAATTTGCTGTTTTTAATAAGGGGGAGGAGAAGGGGGAGGATTGACTCTTGTGCTGTCAAGTGCATATGTGATGCTTTTCACTCTAGACAGAGCAAAGGGTTACCTTGCTGCACAAGTTATGTCACAGCCCCTGGGACATTTTATCGCATACTCCCATGCTATACTATTTGTTGATATGTTGATAACTTGTTGAAAATGAGTTGATTTTCATTTTGGGTGACCCCTTAATGCTGTTCTCCCAAGGCTTTTAAAATGTGCACGCCAACTAAATATACAGCTTCAGTCCCTGCTCCAAAGCATCCTAAAAATGTCATCTCTTTATATAAGGCCTGGATTTTGCACAACTAAGATGCTTTTAGCATCTTAAACATGATAAAACAGAGGGAGCCAAGAAGCTCCACTGAACAGCCATCTCCCAAGCTGCTTTGCTTACAAAGAGTCTGGCACCATCCTCCTGCCTTTTCCCTCCATTGCCTACTTCCCATTTGTCACCTGCTAGTCTTGTGCAGGGCGTATTTGTCCCATAACTTTCTGTAGTGTCAGTCATGCTGTTTTCCTTTCTTTCAAAAGCTCCCTTTGCTAAATTGCTTAAAGGACATAAAAATTCTGTAAAAACGACTCTTTTCTCCCACCTAAACTGACTTTATAAATTACTAATTTAACAATGCTTTCAATTGTCAATTTTCCCCCAACAGTTTTAATACTTCCTCAGGGATAGGTTAGACTAGCCTTTGGTATCTGGGAGAGTAGTAGCACAGTTTGATTCCTGTTGCCATGTCTTTCTTACACATCTTTAGTTAGAGGAGAAGTTTTTATTTGGCATCTGTACAGAACTGCTTTTAAAGCAGTACATTCATTAGATGGCAACAGAAATCAGAATAATAAAGCATATTCAAAGCAGCCAACTCTGATGCTTTTCATTATAAATGCATTGAATGGAGGCAGATCCTTGCTGTACTGATCTAAAGCTAAAGCAAACCCCCAAATTAGGTAGAGGAAATAAAATTGATATCAGTACTAGTGAAATCACTCAGGACTACAGAAGAGGCCCTAGTATCTAGGAAACACAGTGGTTGTGTTGTGGTTGCAATAAAAAATTCTTCTGTAAATTGGAAATAAAACCCTTTAGGAGTGACAATACCGTCACCACCACGTCCCTCAAGCCCATGAACAGAGTGTAAGCTAGTGTTACCTAATGAGCCACCATTTTGACCTAAAATATAATTTCATTTCAACTATTTGCCCTACAAATACCACATTGGAAAATGAAGACGAGTAAATTTGCTGCGTTGCTGTTGCCCTGTTTTCAACTTTGTCCTTCAAATTGTGCACTAAGTGCCCACTGTCACCCTCAGTGCCTCTGCTCGTTAACACCCCTCCCTAAAAGGTCATATGCAACTTCAAGTAATTCCAGAAATGTAATTTAGAAGGGGAGAAGGAATCTCTGAAGCAGCAGGCATAATATAACAAAGTTCAGCATGTGCTGCTCTTCCTTTTCCTTGTGTATAAAATGCTAACCAGGTGAGGGAAGCAGCCCATGGCCACTTCAGTAACCATAACCATGAGATGTAGAAGCTGAAGCTTTCTGATGTACTCTCAAAACATACACAAATGAAAAATAATTAGTTGATTCATCAGATTCTCAGCAATTTTTCTGCTACTTTAGTTATAGACATCAGCAAGCCCCAAAGAAGTAGAAAAATAAATGTGTGAAGTCACCATTTCATAGGTCCTGTGTGGCCTGTTTCATGGCTCATGACTGCCAGCATGATACCTTCATACCTCATAAAGCAAGCTTTTAGCCCAAAGGGGGAGTCTGCCGGAACAGTCCCAGGGAAGAGGGACTGGCATCAGCCTGTCCTAAGTTTCAGAAGGGGAATTCCCAACACTGCACACCCCAATCATGTCCAGGTACATGTCCATGCTACAGCAGCTTTTCTGCTTTCTCCTTGTGAGTGGGGAAGCACCTCGGTCAGTAGCAGCAGTATCCTTGTATCCATGTGTGTATTCACACATGTATCCCATTCAAATCCTTACTGATAGCTCTATAACCTCGTGCATGGCAGCATAGAGTCAGCTTTACTGTTGAACCAAACATCTGAACCTTGAGAAAACCAGTCTCTGCATTACAGCCTGAGCTTGATCTTTCTCTTTGCCATGGTTAATGACCACATTCTTCTCTTTTCTTGCCCTTACTTTTCTTTGTCACATAAATTTGTATAGGAGTTGGGTTTGATGTTTTTAATTGAACTGGCTAGTTGTTTTTAAAAATTATTGCCCAGTAAATATTTTACTCAGCTGAAATGCTTTAAAAAAAAGATGTGGTAGCTTGACATCCTTCTCAGGTACCAGAGCTGCACCTCTGCTGCCTTTGCCTGATTCACACTGCCCTCCTCAGGGCCACTGCAGCAAGCAGAGGCAAGGACATCTCATTTTAAAAACTTGTTAGCAGCTAACAGAGACAGTTGCTGCTGTCCAGCATCAACTACCTTTAAGCACATGAAATAGCTCATCACTGTGCAAATATTAAAACCTGAGAAGAGCAGAGCACTCATCAGGAAAGCGATCCTTTTCCTACAGAGCAGAAGCAGGGTTTGACCCCTACTTATATGGTCTCAGGTCATTGCATATGTTTGCACTTCATTCTGCACTGTGAACATATGCAGTCATGTGAGATGATTAAAGTATGTTTGTACAGATACCTGTAGCTCCAATCACTGCCATATTCTGAGCATTCAGCATATTTTCAGAGAGCTATCCACATTAGTAATATGCTTATGTGCTGTGTTATATGTTTTTGTCACACCAGCAATGGTTAACACAGTTATTCTGGTACCTTTTCTGAGCATTCAGCAGCCATTGAATTACTGCTACTATCTCTTGGTTAACATGCTTTCGTGTCTTTAAGATGTTAAGATACAGATTTAATACTTTCCTAGAGATGAACACTCATTTGAGAATAACTGACTTAATTTAGCATGTAGGATTAGCATGTAGGATTATTAGGAAAAGATTTGCATTGACCTGGGCAATACTTTCCTTGTACAACTCCCAGCACAGGCAACACAGCTTTTGCCTCATCACAGATGAAAAATTTCTGCAGTGAAAAACTCTGCGCTGTGGCTTGCTCATGTCAAGGCCAAGTACAGTTTACACCTGTGACTTGTAAGGTGCTTTCCCTTTCAGTTTGAGCTTCAAGTTTTGTTTAAAGCCTAAACCTTACTGTAAAATTCGCTGGAAAATCCTCACTCACCAAAGATAAAACCCCCACCTCTAAGTACCATGTGCAGTCTTCACCTGTACTTCATAGAGCAGCATCTCAGTGTTGGTATCAACACTGCAGAGCCCAGCACTGGCATGAAACCATGTGGGAAGCAAGGTAGAAAGTAGAGTCCAGCTCCATGTGCTGCCTGCACTTCATACCTTTCTTCACAGCTTGGGCCCACACTCAAAGTGCTGAAGCTGTTGAAATCAATGGAAGTTAAGTAGCTAGATATCTGTAATATTCAGGATTCAGTCCTTCAATTCCTACATATGGGTTCACAAGTTCTCAGGAAAGGGGAAGTCCTGTACAGTTCTTTGTGTTACCCTCTCTGCTGCTGTTCTACATACACTTCCTGCTTGAAAAATCCACAGGAACCAGCACTCAGTTCCACGCATCCCAGTACTGCAAAACTAGAACCCTCACTTTTGCACAGATCCAGCCAAAGCAATTTATTTTTTACCTATAAAAATAGGTAAAATAGCTCATCTGTGTAGAAGCCTGTTGAGAAATTGAGCATGTGGTTTGGCTATTGTCACTGTCAGCAATCCATTCTAGAAATGCCATTTCTCAGTGCTAAATTGTTCTTAAATTCACAAAAAAAGTGAAGTGGTTTCTTTTTCCCCCCCCCACTTTTATATACTAAGGTATGTCTAAGATTACTGAGCAGGCTATTTACTCATTACACCACTCATAGTAATTTATGGGAAGACCTGTGTATAGGGCTAATCATGGTACATGACATGAAATAGTTAGGGTTTTTTCAGTTGCTGATTATTCCACGATTGTTAAAGGAGTAAGATGATACCATCAATTTAACAAAAGAAATTCCTCTTCTTTTAGTGTAAAGGACCAATTTACCATAGCACAGAAGCACAAATATTGGATTTTATGCAATGTCGATAAAAGCATGTGGCAGCTAGCGCTCCCTCTTCACTGAGCCTGCCTAACTTGAGCAGAGCTTCTCTAGGGATATCACCAAAGGGTCTCTCAGCAGCTCTCACCAGCAACACGCCTGGGACTCCAGGAAGTTGTAGATTCTCTTTCTGTTGTTTCCACTACTTCCTCTCAGAACATGTACTTTATATGTGACACTAACTAATATAATACTAAACAAACAGTTTTTGGCCAAACATGCAGTGCTGGCTATTTAAAAATGAAAAATAAAAACACAGATGACCTAAGTCTAACACACATCAGTCTTTTCACTTAGTTCTCAGAGGTCTCCAAGCTAAAAACTAAAAGCAGAGGAAAGAAGAAGCAGAGGGAAGAAGAAATGCCCTAATTCTGTGGATATTAGTGGAGCTACACTGTATGATCCTGGATTAATGCAATAATGAGCTCGCCTGTGGAACCAGATCCCTCAAATTCCAACTGTTGGCAAAATCACAAGTTGAGGTTTGCATAGTCTACACTGCCACATTGGATTGGGGAGCTGAGTTTATGGAAAGCATTTTTGGTTAAGAAACATGTAAACAGGATCTATTTCAATCCTTTTACCCAAACGTCCCACTTTTCAAAAAGTAGTTTATGTACTTCCATAAATTCCATCTGACTCCCATGGAGCATCAGGGCCCTGTTTCCTACCCATGCATTTGGTCCATCTAGGCTGTGGTAAAGTGCCACATTTCTACAAGCAGCAAGCTGAAGCAAGAGAGCTGAGCTAGCAGACAGACACAGGTACATAGGTTCATGCAAGGGACAAATATCTCCTCCGCAATCAGGCTGTGACTCCTGAGCCTCCCACTCTGCAGAGGAAGACAGGACTCGATGCCAAAGGGAGAACAGCCAGGAAGGGCAGAGCATGGTGATGACAGAGCCCTGTTGCACACACTGTTTGCTAGAGCAGATGGGAGCAAGAGATTGAAGGTGTGCAATGACAACAACAAGAACCTTCTTTCAGTTCCCCCCCCATCTCTTCTCTGTCTCTTTTCCCCTCCCCCCTTTTTGTTATTTTTTGTAAAACTTCATACATACTTTTATGGCCCTTCAACCAGAACTGAAAGCAAGCCAAAGGGAGTGGACACTCCATTTCACCAAAGATCCAAGTCTTGCCTGTTTGAAAATCAAAAAAATAAATCAAATTTTATTTCCATGATGATGGCTGCCAGAGGAAGCATTTTACCACAAAACATGATTCCCAGGACTTAATCTCTCTAGCTGTATATTCAGGAGGAGCCAATAATACTTCTTAAGAGAGACTATAAATTACCTTGTCAAACAAGCGCTTACATTGGGTTTACCTTCTGCTGAGTTCATACCTATCTGCAATTCCTTGGTCTCATCCATGTTTCCTCCCTCTACCTTTCTGCTCTTCTTTAGAAGAACACTTCCCCATGTCCACCATGTCCTGTTGTGCCGCTAGCTTTGTATGGTCCTTGGGTGTCCAGTGGTCGGGCAGTCACTGTCAGCTGGCTTGCAAATTGTATTTTGTGTATATTTTATTCTGACTGAATTCTGAAATGGAAATATTTTAAAACAAAAATTATGAACTATTTATGTTGCTTGTGTTGTAGAATAAAGATGCGAATGCAAAATAAATTATGCTTTGATTTTGTCTAATGAAAGTTATTGTACAGTTCCTGTTGAAGCAAAGGAACGGAGCAGAGAAAGGGCCTGAAATACTTGGTATGTACTGCAGCAGGAACTGCAGTTTTCATGGATGACCTTGGGAGTTCAGTCACTCTGAACTGCTAAGTGGTGTTGATGGGAACTGAGATCTAAACACTGACAAATGAGTCCTACAGCACTTCTAGCCAGACTCTGGGTTTGTAGGATGGGGAAGGGTGAAGCTGATGAGATAGTTAAAGGTGCAGGTTAGATGCCATGCAGAATTTTGAAGCATCTAGACAGGTGAAACATTTCTCCCTCCATTTAAATGAGGAGAATACTTTTGGCTGTGTTTTCATTAGAAGTGGATTGCTCAGAGCTCTCGTTCACAGCCAGACTTTAGTTGGGTTTTTAAGCAAGGCATTCCCTGACCACCCAGCGCTTTAGGTAGCACTCATCAGGTGCTCCCAGCAAACAGGTGCACGGATGCTGCAGTGTGTTGTTCTGCTAAAATGAGAGCTCAGCAAGGGCTCTTCCCATCACCTACATCCCTCTTTTGATTAAAGTTGAAGCAAAGATTGCTCCTGTTGAAGAAAAAAACTTTAATTTAATGAAAATAATAAATACCTTCTTTACAGCTGTCAGCCCTGCTTCTGTATGCAACCAAAATTTAGGTACTGAAGGAGAATGCATTTGCCAGTGTCCATGTCAAGAGAATCATCATGGGGCTCCATGAAAGCAGGAGTGTTTCAGTGACAAGACATAGCATCATGCAGTAAACCTTAGGGTACACCTCTCTGTGGTCACGGATGCTACCCGCAGCCCAAAGGCAAGTTTTCCACGTAATCTCAAGAGTGAAAATGCAGCCAGCTTTCCACCTGGCCTCACTGGGATCTCTGGGCATGGGCTCCCATACCCTGAAGCAACATAAGGTCTGGCCTTCACTGTCTGTTACATAACAGCCTCATCAGCATGAAGGTTAAGAACAGATTACAAAGCCACCAAATGAGGTTGTGGTGCTTTAATAATCTTACACACTTCTGGCAAAAGAGAGTGTGTTAAATCCCAACCATCAGATCTAATTTCATTCCAGGAAACTACCTTCTCCTGCTCCACACGTCTCATTTAGATCCCATTGGAAAGATTTTCATTTCCTCCTAAACAGCATTCAATAATATGAAACAGCAACAGAGTAAATACAGAAAATACTGCTCCACTATTCCACTCACTCCTTACATGTACAAATTCCCAGTTGCCTTCCCACTAATGCTGGGGTGGGGCTAGCGTGGCTTCTGCTGGTCCACACGTGGTAAAAGCAGTGAACTTCCTTTGTACTTATCTAGGAGACGCTTGGTCTTGTTCTTCTGTCGAGGAGCAGAGTGTTAGGAACACTTATCAAAGAAAACAGCTGTCAACAAATATTTTAAAAAACAAGAAGGAAAATTTTTAGAGGGACTAAACAGACACACCATTGAATCTCAGGCATTGTCTTCCCTTCAGTGGAATCACTAAACTCATTCATTTTTTTCACAATGTAGGTTTTACCCTGGCTACACTGTGTTAATCTGTGTTAAACTAAAAGTTAAAAGCTCCCCTGATACCAAGCCAGACTAATTGTTTCTTAATTATTATTTTTTGAGAGGGTGCCAAGGGAGTGCCCAGTGTCACTACTACCATTTTACAGGTGGGATGAACAACTGAGCAAGTAAAAAATTTGTCCTTGACCTCAAAATGGCCCAAAGTATCTAAACACATAGATACTTTGTGTTTAGCTCTTTTACTTTGTGTTTGTGCTCTGGCCTCTTGCTTATCCCAGGGTTGTAGGTTTGTGATATAATCTGGTGAGAGAGGGAAAAAGAAAAAACCCCAAACCAAAAAACCAGCGGCAAAGACAGTTTATAGGAGGGATAAAGAAAGGCAAGCTAGAGATACCAGCAGGTACTTCAGTACAAGACGAAAGGAAAACACACTTCGGATGTAACAGTTAATGTGCAGTAGGGTTGCAAAGGAGACCACTGTCACATCCATATCCCCAAGCCTTCAGGTAATAATGGGACAATATTTTCAGTAATCCTGCTGGAAGCATGCTCTCTCCAGGACAGATTCTTCCTGGTCATGTTTTCTAGACAAAGAAACCTTTTGGTTCACTGAGTAAACCTATGGCAGTAGTTGAAATAAGAAGTAGAACGAGGCCAGGATTCTGTCCACAGAGCTATGTGAAATGCAGGGTGATCTCTTATCTTGGAGCTTTTGGCAAAGAAGCTAGCATCAGGATAAACCTCTTAACATCTAATATCACTGTAAACAAACACAAATTGAACTCTTTATCCAAATGCATGACACAGGGTCCTAAAAGAGTACAGTCAGTATCCAGTATTCAAAACTCAACAGAATCCAAAATAAATCAGAACAATTTAGATGTAAGCACAGGTCAGCTAGGTCCAAGGGAAAAAAAAAAAACTGAAACCAAACGCATTAGACAGGCTGCATGAGCAATTTTCTGATTCCTGGTAGAAATCCATAGTAGTAAATCTGGTTGATTTTTTGTTTTGTTTTTACAAGAGATTTGTACTTTTATCTACACTGTAATTGCTGTAGATAATTACAGTTATAGAGCAGAGACAATACTTCTGATTTGCCATCTCTGGGAAAATATGCCCAACCTGAAATACTTTTGTTCACAGTGGCTAATATGACCACTTCTGGTCTCTTATCATGTTCACTCCCTACCACAGTCAAACAAAATTACTTAAAATAATGTGGAATACTTTCCTGCATAGCATTTATAAATTATTTACTATGTTTTTTAATGTTACATTATATTCCCAGCAGACTGCTTTGTACTTCAAATCAGGTTCTTTGTGCCAGAGATTACAGGGAGAGGAAGAGATCAAAGTAAAAGTGGATAAGATGCTATACTGAAATCTATCCCTATAAGTAATTTTGTCTAGGAGGTCAAAAAAGACAAATCTTCAAGCTTGGGAAACAATAATGTCAAATATAATGAGAAAGTGAAAAATTGTTTGGAAAGGTATTGCGGTAACTCATGCGAGGAGAGGAAGGTGACAAGGCCTTTGGTTGGTTCACAATGCTTACTTGCAAAAACAATTCATCATCCCTTGAGGAAACAGAGGAATCAGTTTCTGGGTAGAATTGCAAGGGTGGCACCACAAGCACTGGAGCCCTGATAAAAATGTTCTTTTAAAATCCCAGCTGCGGGGATGGTCACCGGAGCAAATCTTACATCTCTCTTGCATACATTACCTTTTCTGTTAAAAGGACACTAAATAATTGAATATCTCAATGCAGGCTCTTGTGACCAGCACCAAGCCCAAGAGAATAAAGATTATTAGTTTGCAAAGCCAGGCATGAAAGTTAAAAAAAAAAAAAAAAAGGAAATATTTTCATCTAGTTTGCTTATTTTTTTTCTCACACATTTTAAGTTTTCTAGGCAGAGCTGTGCTGCAGAGTTGTTCTAGACAACATTACAGATCTGCAATGAGTGCTGAAGAAAAACAGGATGAGAAAGAGGAGCCTGGGGCAGGGCCAAACTACATCACTTTTGAGTGTCTTTTTTAGAGTCTGAGCCATCAAACCAAGCCACGCTGGCTGGACAAGCATCCCTCTCCAGAAGGCTACTCTCTGCACATGGCAAAAAGTAATGTTTGGAGTTGAATAAAGTTAAAAAAAAAAACCCTAAACCCTGAAGACCAACATCAGAATGTTAATGCTTCTAACCGGTCAGGCCAAGTGCTGCCCCTACCACCTGGGCCCATTATAACTGCTCACCACGAGAGGCCCCATTGCCCCACAGTGGCCACCTGATTCCTCCTGTTGTAACATACCAAACCACTTCACAGAGTGTGAGGATATGCCTGGAAAAGGGGTGAGAGGTTCCCCATCTTATAGCAGAATCAAACTGCCTCAGATGTTCTTTTCACAACTGACTCCCTTTGTCCACCAATGCCCCAAGCAAAATCTACTTTTTCCTTAAAAAAAAAATCCACATGTAATCAGCCTGGCCCAGGTTTTCATCCTCTGTACAACTATGAGTGACCCTGAAGCTTCCCAAAGGAACAACATTTTTCATAGCAGCATAATTGCAGCCCATGCAGGCTGAACTGGAATGCACGACGGGACACTCTCTTCCCACTTTCTATCCAGAAGCAGGTCACTGCAGTGGATATTTTCTTAATACTCTCTCAAATGACAATATAGTCTCCTGAATTAAGGACGTGATGGACTGCACACACAGAAGAACAGCACAGAATGTCCATTTGACCATACCAAACCCCAGAGCAGAATTTTCTTTACATTTTGCTACTGTTTTGACCCTTTTTGTACAATCCCTCACCTCAACATCCTCTTACCTTACACAGAAGGCACTATCACATACCTCTGTACACCTTGATGTCAGCACATTCTTGCTTGTGCTGCAGCTTGCATTTTCTGGCTGAAAACCTGGCCTGTTGGTTATGAAGCTGCCAACACCAAGTACTTGTTCTCAGCAGCTCAACTGGCCAGGTATTTCTAATGTGCAGTTATTCCCCTCCAAGCATTCACACGTCCCTCAGACAACATGTTTCTTTCATGATGGGTTTGCCATGCCAATCCCTGCTGCCAGGCTAAGCCTCTTGTTTTAAGAAACCACACTTAAAGCGTTTGCCTTCATATCCATGGTTTTCTATGGAGGGTATTGCATGGTGCCTTGCCTTTTCTAATACCAAGACCCTTTCATTTCCAATCCCATGGCATACTTCCCACTTGCATCGCTGTAAGCTCTAATCTCCCCTGCCCAAGGAAACTGTGGCAGTGCCTTTACTCCACCATCCCAAGTGTTCTTATCCTTATGGCCTTGAACTGGTCAATTCTGAAATATTTTTACATTGAAAATGCCTGCCTTTCATGTTTAACTCATCCCTTTTCCCCCTCTGCCTCCTGCCATTTTAGTTTCCAGTCTATAGCTCCATTGTAAGAGCTCTTCAGCCTTCCCCTCAGAGTTTTTAGCAGTCAACTTCAGCACCTACAAGGATAATGGCATTTTACTTAGCCAGCAGACATTGCACACACACAAGGCATGGCAGCCCGTCGATGCAAGCAGCACAGGCAACTGCATCAAGTGTGACTGGGTGCAGATGGCATCAGGGAGCAGAAAGAGCCAGTGGGGAATCTGAGCAGCTCCCACAGAGTCACACTTAGCAGTGTCACATGGCACCCAGGCTGCACCTGTCTGGGAGTCCCTCACTTCCCATCTGACTGATGGGGAGAAGTTTTCCCTTTCAGGTACAACTTGTAAAGTTGTACCCCTTCAGGTACAACTGCAGTCCATTCATGCCATCAGCTCTGCTTTATTAGCATTTATTAACATTTATTATCACGCATTTAAGGCTAACCTGCCTTTGTGTAACAAGGCTCATACCCTAAAATCTAGGCTTGGCTGCAATTTTGCTGGCCAGCTGAACCATTAACAAGCACACTTGAGAAAATAAAGATCTTGTCACATCTGCAGATTTGGGGCCTTTTTTATATGCATTTGAGAAAGGTTTTCTCAATGCATTTCATTTCTATAGCAAACTTTATTCTACAGGACGCAGGTGCACCTTCTCTATAAACTCAAATTGGAAATCTTTAGATTCAGTTCAGGAGATTAAGCTTCAGGATGTGAGGTCTGAATTGGAATGATACACAAAATGTGTTTTATTTCAAGTAAAAAAGTACAAAATTACTCTCAGTTGATGTTCTGTTAAATAATACAGTTCATATGGATGCAAAAGTCCACAGACACAAATAATTTTCACTCCTGTCCAGACAGGCCTTGACAACTGAGTACAACATTGAACAAGTGTATCCTGATTTTTCAAATATTTCAAGCATTTTAATAATGGCAAATGAAGAGTTAGAGATTCATTGTTAATGATAGGTGATATCAGGGCCTCTCTAAGTCTGTAATCAGAGATAATAATTTACATACATCAGATGGTATGTTAATAACTACGGTTCTGCTGTGGAGCTGCACCTGGCT
This sequence comes from Erpornis zantholeuca, assembly GCA_013400515.1. NCBI lineage: Eukaryota > Metazoa > Chordata > Aves > Passeriformes > Timaliidae > Erpornis > Erpornis zantholeuca. The sequence goes on along the minus strand of VZTN01021222.1, from coordinate 56,824 downwards.
TTAAAGGTATAATAAAGGACTTATAAGTTAATTTGCATTTTTTCCACTGATGAAGAACTGAGCTAGTTTTAGAAGCTAGAAGAGCAATTTCTTCTCCAACAGCACTCTCCTGATGCTGGTTCTAAGCAACAATGTCAGAAAGAATAATTCCTTCGGAATCCAGAGATAATAGATTTTTGGCAGCAGCAGGTGATACTCACCAAATCAGGCTATAAAGATATGATCATTCTTTTGCATAAAATCCACTGTGTTACCAACAAGTAGTGATACAGTGACTGCTGTAGTTGTCTCCTGAAGTCTCAAGAGATTTCATTCAGGGATTCACAATATTCTAGCAGAAAATTGCATCAGTTTGAACAAAGAATTGGACACAAGACTGCAGATAGCTTGAGAGTTCCGTGTCTAAGGCCTGCTCAGCACTACACAAGATCAACAACCAGAGTAAGCAGCATTGAATCCAATGAACAATACGGTAAATCTTAAAAGTTTACTTTTAAAAGCTCACCTGAAGGTTAACCACACATTCACATTTCTCTTTAGAAGTTTATTTCCCTATATTGGTGTCATTATTTAGGAATGGCACTCCCCAATTTAGTGTTTCCCACTGAAACTCCAAACCACACACCATTTGGTCACCTTCCCCTGTTTTCTCCTTCTCCCCTCTGCGGAGGATTGGAGAGGAGAATTGGAGCCGCAAAAGGCAAAGATCATGGGTTAAGATAAGAACTATTTACCAGAAACAGCAATGAAATAGGAAAGTGAACATTATTAATAATGACAGAATACAAAAAGAGAGTGTGGAGCTCGACCCACCTCCAGCCATGCCGCCCAAAATGCTCCCTATGTCAGGAGCAGCGTTACCCCACCGCTCTGACCACCGTATTTTCTCACCTGGAAGGAGCCCCTTCACCCCGGAAGAAAGTCTCTTTCTCCCACCCCTGGCAGTGACATGAGGTGTTAGAGAATAACCTCCACGTCCTGGCCATGCCCCCTCCCAGATACTGCAAAAAATTAACCCTGTCCTGGCCAGAACCCAGACAACTGGCAAATATTACTGGACAGAAGCAGCAAAATAAATAGTGTGGACAAGGAATACAAAAAACCTGTGTGCCATTCTTTAAGATCAGGGTAACAAAAACATCTGCTCTGATTCCCAAAGCCTTGTAAAATGACAGATACATCCATCATTTCAGATACTACAAATACTGTAATTTACAGTGTTGCCCATAGTTGGTATTTAAATGCAGGGAAATTTTACAGCTCTGTTAGACAATCTATTGAGTAAAGATATCACAGAAATATAATATTTCTTCTTTATAAGAAAGAAATAGTTCAGCCTTATTTTTAATGGTTTAACTTAAATTATATTTTGTTCCTGGTATTAAAATGGGATTAACTTTATTTTAAAGAAATTGAAAAGAGAAGACATGTATTGCTACCAAATTAATATTTTTTATAGGAAATCTCAGCACAGGGTTTCTCCATTTTATTTAGGTAGTTACTTTTTTTTACTTACAGGGACTTTATTTATTTTTATATACTGCAATAAGAAAGGTTTCACAAAATATGGGACGAGGTCTCCCCTTCCTTGCAACATTTGCCTCTTCTTCACAGCCACACACAGACACTCCTTCACAGCTGCCTTCCTCCCTCTCTCTGTACCCATCTTTTGGCTACCTGCTGCCATGCAGCTTTTGCCCCCTTTGGATATGCCAGCAGCATTGGACATTTCTCTCTAGTTAGTGCCTTTCTATTTCCTCACTCCCTTTGCCTGTAGCATTTCTAATCCATATTGTTTCTTTTTAGAATATCATCCTTATAAAGTAGCAAAAGACTTAATCTCCCACTAAGCGTATGGCAACACTTCTAAAAGCAAATGCAACACAAACCATAAAGTGCTCAGCTGGTTCTTTAGGATTGCTGAAAAAAACCCAAATCACCAAAAATCCAACCACAACACCAATCCCTCTCACCAACCTCTTCCCCATAAACAAAGAATTTCTATAGTTTGGATACATAAGAATGAAATATCTGCCATACAGTGTGTGCTGGTAGATATGTGCTCTTAATGGCAGATTTTTCTCTTAAATAAGAGAAAACAGGAATGCATTGTAAGGATGACCAAACGCAAATGAAGGTGATCAGACCTAGATTGACAGAAATTACAAAAAAAGTACCTAATAAAATCCCATAGCTCTCGATGGTGTCGTCAGATGGCTACTGCTCGCCACCAGCACTCTGCCATGACCACAGAGCTTTTCAAGCATTATCACACTCACAGAACTCTGAGGGACATTCTGCAGGAGGCAACCCTGCTCTGGCAGCCACCTGAGGTCTGTCCCTGGCACTCTCCCTAATGGTTTTGCTTTCAGCTACCCATCTGCAGCACATGGATCTGGGATCGATAACTCAGCAGTACCTCCCCTGCTCCCTACTCCGAGGGACAGCATCAGTGTGCACACATTTTGTAGCAGGGTGTCCCTGCCCCTGTTTCTACAGGCTGTGAGCATGTCCCCCCTGGCCTCAAACACTGCTCTCCAGAGCTATGGCAGAGCCATGCCAGCTCGTGCCTATCCTTTGAAGTTACACTGGGTGTAGTTTGCTGGGGAGAGGAGATTGCTCTTCAGAAGTTGCTTTGTTTTTGAAAAACAAATGTATTCATAATTAACCAAAAACAAAGGAAAGCTATAATCTCAATATAATGAAAATTTATCCAGAAGTGTACAAAAGAGAATTGCTTAATTACCCAAGTGGGAGGGAATGGACAGGAGCCAACACCACTCCCACCTGAAGAACACAGAAGTACCTGCCAACAGGTTATAGGCAGAAGTCATCATCTCCCTCCATTTCTCCCAGTGAATCTACATCTGCTACCACTGTTACAGTACTGCTAACAGTGGTAACACCTCATTCACTAGAATTTTAGTTTTGCATTATTCAGATCAGCCCTCATACCGTCTCTCACAGCATCACAGCCATTCAAGCAGGGAAGTTTCACTGCCATCTCTGGACAGTAGCAAAAGAAACTGGGGGAAGAAAGTAGCAAGAAACTTGAAAGGTATCTAGGGCACTGTGGATATTGTGTTCCCTACCAATATTGGAGGCAATAGAGCCTAGAATTACACTGCTAGCCTCGAACACCACAGCAGATCAGGGAGATGAATAATTTATTACAGACTGAGCTTCGAACTGAGGACAGTGGAGGCGCCTGTTTTCTGCAGTGACTTCCTCAGAAAGTCTCTCCTGGCTTCTCTGGTGGGGCATTGGAATTAATAATAGCAACACTGCCTCAGTTAAAAGCATTGTGTTGGCATTGTTTCACAAACCTTTACCAAACTTTAATCAAAGTCAGTAGTACCATTCCATGTCAGCTATTTTCTCCAGATTGTTTGTCCAGGCAAATTCTAGAGCAAATTATTTCAAAGAACAAAGCCAGTGGAGCAGGATGGTAGGACATTTTGTCCATTTCAACATATGATGATCTCTGAACCCAATACACACTTCAAAGTGGCAAGCCTGACATCTGGCCAAGGGGCTTGGAATTAAGGATGAGCCTCCTCCCCACAGCTTTCACATTACAGCATGCCCAAGCTACGATTTAGGAACTCCTTGTGGGAAGTCAGGTGTGCCACACAGGGTTGGCAGAAATCTGCAACAGATTTGCCATCACAAACCTGGCCTTGAGTGGTTCTGTCTCAGTTCTGCACAAGAGCAGATCTGCTCTACAAAGGTAGGGCAGCAAATGGGCATCTGACCCCTGGCAGCAGAAAGAGGGTATCCCAATCATGCTCACTAATCTTGCTGCTGGGTCCACTGACGATATAAAAAGCCAGAGAGGCAATCATTATTTTATATTCTAATTACCTGCATGACAAAAGGCACTGCATTCCCCAAATTCCCATTTGGCCTCAGCTCTACAAAATTAAATCATACTTATACATTTTTCAGAGGTCAAGAATTCAAAGCAGCACTTGACAAATCAGGTCAATGAGTCTTAAAAGTCCACACCTTATTTTTTTTGGCTAAAATTCATCAATTAGAATCCAAGGATGCTGAACAGGGTGTTTATACTGTAAGAAGACATATTTTTTTTTACTTCTCCTCATTATTCATGCACAGTCCCAAAGCAAATTTATAGCAAGCTTTTAAAAATAGCATTAATAGTCTTAGGGGCTGCACTAAGACCCTAATTAAGATGGTATATGAATGTTTCCTGCTTGCATGTGCGATTATAGATTTAAGCTACACGGTCTAAAGGCTCCTTAAGGAATTTATTTTCTTAACACTAGTTTGGGAAAGATGGTCGTCATTCTTGCTTTTATATAAGGTATTGAGACATCAAGTGAAATATTTTACTACCTTGACCTGTGATTGTTAAACTGTGTTTAGGACCTGGCTTCTCAGGGGACATTATAACTCACAGGGTAACTGCCCTGGGCCTGGTGAAGCTGGACACACTCACCCTCTCTGAAAGTGCTTTCCAAGATGACAAGCGAGGTATTGAGGAAAGGAGGAGTCTTCTCACACGCATGCAAAGGCTTTGCTGAGGTGAGATTTCTAGCTTCACACAGGACCTCCTCAGAAGATGCAAGAGTTTGGTTTCTGACAAATGCTGCAGCTGCTCCAGCAGCAAGACCAACCCCTCATGCCATATTGTTGTTCCCTCTCCACTGCGCAACTTAAGGAACGAAATAGGATAGATGTGTCAAACTATCACCTCTCTCTCCCACAGCCATGGGTCACCTGCAGGGTGAATCCCTCCTGAAAGATGCACAGGGCTCACTGCCAGTTTTGGAACAGGTACTTCCAGAGTCCTCTTGTTAGAAATGGTGAGTGCTGGCACTGCTGACTGCCACTGGTGGAGCTGCAGGAGTACAACCTGCTGCTGCCAACTAGGCCTGCAATTTTCTGGGAGTCATGAACTAAAAGAAGAGTAGATGAAAAAAATCCAAGCAAGAAATAAGAGTTAGGATTCTAACCCAAATTTTCCATCATCATTCTTAAACAGAACTGTTGCTCGGACAGATAAGCCTTGAGAAATCATGCAAAATGCACCACAGCTGAAAGGGACATTTAGCAACAGCCTTTCCCTCTGCTCAGAGCACGGCACCAAAACACACCTCCAACTTTTCAGCACGAGTTAAACCTTGATTCCATTTGCAACTTAGGTTAAATATTCCTCCCCTCAGAAGTTACCACACATCAGTGAAATAAGTTCATGTTGCTTTTTCTGGATAAACAGTTCGGAGTCTTCTCACTGGAAACAATTGCCATTTAATGAGTATCCTAGAAAGCTTTAAACCTGATTTAACTGAACTGACAACTCGTTCTTACCAGAAGCAATCATACACTCTCACAGTGACCAAAGCTTTCCTGGCAGAGCTCTCTCTCTGGATTTATCATTAACATCTACATCCTAACACTGCTAAATAATTCAGTACAGCATTTAGCCCTGTTTCCTTGCCTCTCTACTCAGAAACCTCTCTCTTTTCTGTGTGTTTCAGCAACAGGGAAGGAAAACCTGCCTGGACAGTGGTTCTTCCTTGTGCTCTGTAACTGAGGGGGGAACCTCAGCTACCCTTTCGTTCTCAACATAGAAGCACAGGTTTTATTTATTTTATTTTGTTGGAAATAGTGTTTATTAAATAACTAAATATAGAGCGTTATTTATCCACACCGAGTCACGACCATGTGGGCTCAGATTCACATGTAAATTCCCCTTTTAATAATCCTAATGCAGGGAGTGCTCCAATCAGAGCGCTATCAGCCCCAGCTCCCAGATACCTGATGCCAGCTTTGCTGGTAATGTAGGCCACCGAAGGAAATCCAGAGAGATTGAGTTGGAAGTGGAGAGAGGCTCTGAGATCTATTTGCTTGGCTTCCTGACGACGAGGGGGTGTCTAACTTCTTTTTTTCTTTTCCGCTACAGAGGGAATACCATTTAAGAGGGATCATTAGCTGCGAGCAGCCCGGCTGGGTCAAGGCTGGGAGGCGGAGACGCAGTTGCAAGCAGCCAAGCAAGGTGGAGGCACGAAGACAGAAGACCAGGTTAATGAAAGCATGAGGTGGCTCTTGGGCAGCAGCTCGAAAAATTTTGGACATGCTGACAGGGGAAACTATGACTGGCTAAACAGTGAACCAGGTGGGCCACTTCTGGAAACAGAGCTTCAGGTCTGTACCCTCGGCTCATCTCTGTGGCATGTCCTTTGACTTTGCATGTGTGTCTATGTCTGTGTAATGCTAGTGCAGAGTAAATACCTGGGTATTGGGACGTATCGAAGCAGTACTGCTCAATTACATAGAGTCAGAGCATTTCTTTATTGCTGTTAAGTCATTTTAAACACGTTTGTGGAAAAGAAAAACATTAGATGGGAGAATTTTGCTGAGGTGACAGGTAAGGAAGTTTAATTACTTCTTTTAAGCATAGTGCATCCTTGATTCCCTTTCTGTTAAACGCGTGTTTACGCCTTGGATCTGGTCCCGTGAAGCCTTTCTGCAGATGTTACGAGTCAGTAGCAGGCAGCTATGAACTCTTGTTCCCTAAGCTGTGTGCTGATTACTTCTGCGAGAGAGGATCACATGCAGCTGAGTGGGGGGAGGGAAGTAGCCCCCAGAGATGAAAACACAGCCTGCTTCTGGCTTTGTCTGAGATACAGAAAAAGGGTTTCTCTGATCAAAAATAATAATTTAAGGTGCACATACTTCTTAGTAAATGTCCAAAGTAAGATGCATTAGCAAACAGACTGGCCGCACTACTCAGCTGATATATATAAAGTGTACTACTGCAAAATAAATGGGGGTAAGAGCATGCGGGGGTGTCAAAACAGGAACAAAAGTAGTATTTAAATGTCTCCACAATTTTAACAAAGTCTACTTCACCAGTAAAATTGCCAGAGTTAGAGTACCAATGGTAATGTCTTCACACCTCAAGACTGGTTTTATCTAACAGTGAGAAACAAACAGCATCACTAGAGTCACATTTCAACAAGTATTTGAAAATCCTGTGTAAATCCACGCTCACTTCTAAACTATGTGTCATTACTAATGTATACAAAACCACATAAAAATGTTTTTCTATTTGCCAGAGTTGCATGTTTTTGCTTTTTACAAGCAGTAATGAATCAGCTTCAATAAGCAGGACAGAGCTTGGAAAAGCACGTATGGGTGAACCACACCCTAATGACTTCAAAGCAGACTTTGTTCCAAATCCACTTAAAATATTTCAGAAGTATCAGTTTCCTGATTCAACTTCAAAAGATATTAGTATAAATACAGGCTATATTAACAAAAGTAATTTTAATGGAGTTCTAAGTACTCTAGCAAATCATTAACAACATAATAAATCTTAGCACAACTCAGTCACTTCAATGGGAATTTCAAGTAAGCAAAATAAACTTTCATTTTTCTATCCTTACTCAAAAGCTTTCCTTAAACTCATGTTTTGCCTTATGAGGTCATTCCCTCCCAAGGCAGGTACTACCCCTCTTTTCTCTGCACACATAATTCAGCTCCAAGCCCATTCCGTTACTCATCATGGACACAGCACACAACTCAGCCACACTCTGCATTTCATTCCTTTACCACCAGGCACGAGTAAAAGCTCATCTTAACTGATATGGGTCACGTAATCTGTAAGCTGGCAACTGTACATGCTCAAAAAGCATGTTAAAAAAACATAGGCAGGCAGATTACTAATGAAAGGCTTTACTGCTTTGAGTATGTGCTCAGTGGTTGCGGGAAACTGACCCTCTGCTTCAGTGCCTATATATATAAACTAAAGGAGGAGAATAAATATGAGCCTACAATGCCCAAAGTATCCTACTAAGAATGAGTTCTGGGAAAACAGAGGACTTTTTACAAATATGATCCCTTTTAGTCCCATGCTATTTTCTGAATTTCTCTATTTTATAAAGGATATTTTCCCATATTTATGTGTCTGTAACTTATTTCATGCTGGAAGTCAGATCCTTGTTTATGCCACTTACAAACCTGACAATAGATGCCCGTGATGACCCAGGCAGAGCACACTGATCTCCAATGAAGCAGCATCAAACAAAACCAATCAATTAATAATTCCATCAGTCACCTCATATGCCGGGTGTGGAAACTTTCAAATGTAAAACAGTAGAGGATTTTACCTCAAATATGTTCTGCAGTCATTTTACTCTCAATTAATGAAGATTCAGTTTGATTTCTACATCATTTTATTTTCCAGCTCTGGCAGCTATTCCTGATACCTATACAGAGTGGTTACTTTTCTAGTTTTAGAGCTTCAGCTTCAGAAGTTAGTTTTAGGTCAGTTTGGAACTTTAGTTTTAGTCTAGAATTTCAGAATAATTTTTTTTATTAAGTGACTTCTGATACATTGTATTAAAATTATTTTTATTTTTAGTGTAACTTTTTAATGCCTATTAGATTTCCCAAGTTTTATGTCAAGATTTTGCAACATTCTTCATTAGCCCTTTAGGCAGTCATTGCAGAAATGGGCACAAAACCACAATAGAAAAAGAGGAGCAGATATTGATCAACTGTCTCCTAATACATTTGATATATGTATATGGATAAATGTACAAGAAGTCCATCAGCTTTTGGAACTACATCTCCAAGTAAAATCAGTCTACGTAATGTTTGGCAGGAAGCAGCATCAAAATGGATATATAACTCCCTGTTCAGGTTCAGGGCATCTGTGGGGCAGTATTAACTGATGAAAGATTATTTCAACTCAAATAATACACTAAGTAGCCTACAAATTATTTCACCCAGATAGAAAGGTCTTAACATTAGCTGTGGTTAAAAAGCTATGGATGCTCTGAAACACAGACTGAGGAAAACTGGTCTTCATTGTCACCTGTTAGCATACAGAAAAAGCATGAAGCTGAGTTGGGGAGGTTTAGGTTAGATATGAGGAAAATGTTTTGCACTCAGAGGATGGTTGGGCACTGGAACAGGCTCCCCAGGAAAACAGTCACAAGCCTGTGCCAAGCCTGACAGAGTTCAAAAATCATTTGGACTATGGTCTCAGGCACATGGTGTGACTCAGGGTGTCCTGCACAGGGCCAGGACTTGGGCTCAATGATCTTGATGGGTCCCCTCTAACTAAGCATCTTTTATAATTCTATAATATTGCCTGATTCTTCATCCTACCTGCTTCACATGCTATTATTTGCAGATCATAGTAAAACACACTTACTATTCTTTAACAACTATATAGGACAAGGTATTCACTTCATCACAGGCCATTCAGTGTGCTATTTTCCTCTCTTTTCCCAGCACCTTTCACTGCATCTTATTCAAACAACAGATTTGTTATGTCTTGTTTTGCACACGTTACTGAATAAATAGCCACCAGACACTTGTGTGGCTGTTTTGAAATAGAATAGGATAAAATAGGAGTAATTCAGTCAGAAGGGGCCTGCAATGAATGTCTAGTCCAACCACCCAACCACTTTAGAGAGTGCAAGAGAACATGGGCTGCTTTTTAATAACTTATTTCATTTTTGTCCAGATCCCTCAGTGCAATAAAGTACTTGCAGGTTCAGGGCACTGCCTTTTCACCTTCAGAGACAGCAATACAGATGAAGAATTTCTGCAGACCATACCCAAGAATCCCAAACCAGGCACTCAAAATGAGGCATGACCAATGAGTAACCCACAAGAAACACCTCCACTGCTCTGTCTTGCCCCTTAAATAGAGCAGAGACAGGAATACAACTCCCCAGGAGATCATTTGCTATCCCATGGTAACAATCTCTTCCCACCATCTTCTGTCTCAGTCACTACATACTCTACACATCCTGCAACACCATACCCTGAGGTATTGTGGTGTTCATCTCCTTCCCTAAGCAATCTATCACAACCCTGAGGATGCACTTTGTGCACAATAATGTAAAAAATTATATGTGTTGCAGAGCAAATTAAGGATTTATAGATTTCAAAAATGCTGGCTTTTATTCAGCTTTGAGAGCTTGATTTTGCAACTTCAGAAGCAGTACCACAGGTTACTCTTGGAGGGCCTTTAAATAACAAGAGTTTTCAGGCCAGTAACCCACTGACACCAGAACATGAAGGATACACTGTTCTCGGCCATTATTTAACACACAAATATTGTTTCAGTGAAATTTCTAGGGAAGCTGCACCGAGTTTAAATGATAATCGGGGCTTTATATACCTTTTACTAATCTCATGTAGGAAACGCTGGCAATCTCAATCTCTGTCCTCACAAACCACCAAAATACTGTACCACTCACAGATCCTAAGACCAACATTTAACCCTGCTGAAAGTCTGCTCCCTACAAATTAAACCCAAACCCCAGACTTGGATTTTAAAAACAAGCTCTTTATTGATTGTGAATAATGCTGTTCAGTATAAGATCAGCTCTTCTAAATATTTACTGTAAGAGTGTCGGTAACATATCAGTATCAGTGAGTCTCGACATATGTGGTGCACAAACATAATACTGATTGCTTTTTTCTCATTTTCCCTTGACATGTTTTATGCACCTCATAAGACACACTAATAAAGCATTAACAAACTTTAAAAAAATCCCCCCATACAAACTTTAAAAAAATCCCCCAATTTAAAAGAAATTATTTAATGCCTGCATTGGACCAATTTCTTCCAATTTTGCTCTTTCCTGTCACTCATTGAATGGTCAGATAAGACACCTTGTACAGTCAGAAATTCTTTAATAACAATTTTCTATCAGTAAATACTAATTGGCTCTTCAATATGCATTTTTTGGATAAAAGACAGTTGGGGAAGAATACCTTAATAGCTAATCTGCAAAGGTTTCAGTGTATTTTAAAATTGCTTTAATGCATTTAGCTTCAGACCCACAATACCTTAGGGAAAAAACAAAAAAGCAGAAATCTCCCCTGCATAATTTGTGGGGAGTCAATGCCTATTTACTTTGTTTTTCTTAGGCATGACCACATAATAATAATTTCATAATATGACAACAAAGTAAAGAAGTTACAAATGCCTGGTAGATAATCAATTGCATGTAGATTACAGTGTGATTTTGTAGCTAGAATAATGACTGTGATTCTTGGAAGAATAATCATAGAAAGTTTTTGTAGACTAAGGAGGCACTGAGTTACTGTCCTTTTCACAAAGCCATTGCTACAAAAGGCCAGTTTACATCCCTGCTTCCAAATGCTTTGAAGAAAGAATCACTTGAGTTCTCCCAGCTTGAATAGGCAGCTTCACTCAAAATAAAGGGAATCTGATCCATTGACCTGTTTAGTCTCACCATACTAATGTGGAAAAGCCATCTGAATGCATTTCTCAAGAACTTACAAAGAGAATGAGTTGATTATAAACAGCATTGTAGGATGTGGATTTTTCTCCCTCCCTAGACTAGACTCTGAATAAGATCCAATTATTAGAAGATGGAGTCAGGCTGGAAACAAGATACACTAAGTTTTAAAACTAAAGCTAATACAGCAGAAGAGCAGAAATATCTTCGTTGCTTTTTCTCATTGCTTATGACTCCAGTTAACATTACATCACAACTCAAAAGCTGTGGGACAGAGGTCTTTTGTGCTATGTTTTGCAGAAAACAAAGCTGACACAGCAGTCACAACTGTTATTACTCTTACACCAGAAGTTCTTTTTTCCATAGTTTTAAACAGGGAATAATGCATCTTGGATCACTGGCAGAACAAGCTCAAGAGCCTCAGTCCAAGCTGTCCTGACACACCACATTTTATTTTTATTTATTTTTTGCCCTGTTAGGTTAGAACAACCCAAACATTACAGGTAATGGACTCTTTTTGAAAGGGCTAGTTGTCGTAATATTTGTTCTTTAAACAGTTTTCCAAATACAAAGAAACAACACTAGATGGCTGATCACCAACCTTATTCATCTGCAATTCATTGTTCTCACAAATTTTAAAGGCTTGACCAATCTCCTGCAAAGTCAACTGGTCCCCACTATAATCCAAGAGTAAAAAATATCATACAAAACTACATATACTTCCAGGCTGTTGGTTTTTTTCCTCCATTGGAGACGGGGTTTTCTAAAAACCCAACACTGTTTGCAATTTCTCTGGGCTATTTTGCCTCTGGTTGTGATTTGCTTTAATTGGCCAGTAAACAGAATTCATGAGTCTGCACAACATATTGCTTGAATGATATCAGTGCAGAGAGAAAGAAATTTGGAAAAGCACCTACCATGTCATGAGGTGGAGATGGGGAATGTGGTTTTGCTCTCTGATTAGGAGCTCTCCAGGAATCCAGCACACTTCATCTTTTCTTTGTTTACAGAGCAGACAACAGACAAGCTCAACCAAAGACGACATAGAACCATTTCTGTGTATCATATTGCCTGCCACCATGATGCTCTTCGTGGCATTCCTGCTGCTCTTCCTGTACCGCCGTTGCCAGCGTCCCACTCAGCAGGGACAGATCTTCAGCATCGACCTTCCTGAGGCCCTGCCTGAGCACGATGTGTCCAATTTCCTTTCTGCGCTGCCCTGGAGCAGTGAACAGAGTTTCCACTACTCCACGCTGCTCCCTGATGCCACATTCCTCTCTGTGTGTTTGCCTCCATCATACGAGGAGGCCACCATGAAGACTTCCATGGAAGAGGCTCACATTGAGCTCTCTCCAGACCCAGTGCCTCCTTATGAAGAGAGCACGCTGCAGACCAGCAGCACCAAATAAACTTCCTACGGAAGCACCTTAGCTGAAGCATGAAGCACAAAGGTAGAACTGCTATGGCCTTTAAAATTTGTGAAAAGATTCCAAATGAGGCACAAAACCAATGAATTTATGAAGGAAGTAACTTGAAGTAACAGGGAATGAGTCTCCTCACCTCATCCTACGATTGTCTACCTTCCATTTGTGACAAGCATACACATGGTGTAGCACCAAATCCAATCCAGACTGGTAACATGGAGATTCTATTTAACAACGATGTCATGCAAGGTTTAAACTTAAGGAAAGCTGGGAAGCTCTTCCTCTGTAATCCCTCAGCTACAAGGAAATGCCAATAACGCTATAGATTCAGCAGTCACAAAAAGGGCTTTTAGCACATACCCATTTCTGTTTGGTTTTTTTTTTCTATTTTATGCATTAATTTTCAAATCGGTTTTTGACAAGCTGAGTCAGTCTGTGTGTGTTAACATCACATCAGTCTGCAGTGCTCTGGAATGATCACAACAGCTCTCAGGAAAGCAAATAAATATATAACCTCTACAAAATTTCCAGTAACTGTCCCCAAAGGTTCAAATGTGCACTGTGAATAAAGCCTGTCTTTTCTCATGGTTGAACAATGAGGACAACGAGAGAAGACCTGATTATTCTGGGTGAGGAAGACTCCATACAAAAGCACACTCACACTATTGCTGCAAGCTGCTAGCCAAGGTCTGCAAGGTCCCAACATTCCAGACTACTCGCTTGACTTCTTTTCCAAGCCTAAAATAATAAACCATGTGACTTACTCGGTGCAGTGTGTAAACGAGCTGGGGAAAAACTAATAAAATCAAGTGCACCAAAAAAAATCTTGTCTGTATTTCAAAATGGCATTATAATCCCTCCCCATTCATCACTAGGGCAAGGTGAGGCTAATTCACCATGTTGGTGGCAGTAGTTCAGAGGGTTTGCATATGCACACTTTCAGAAAATGATGTATGTTATCTTTAATTCTTTCTTACAGGATAGCATTTTCACGATGTTGATAGATGCTCTTGTCACAGAAGGTGGTTACTACAGATCCTGACAGCCTCAAAAGTTATGTTGGCAAGCCACAGACAAATGCAGTGTTGTGGAATAGCTGACACCTGCAAGGGAGAAACTGTTGTAGCAGCTTGTACAGTCTTGGTGCAATTGACAAACCCAAATGCCGTCCTGACTTGCACTCCAGCAACTGTCAGGAGGTGTCAATAACAGCCAGTCCTGCTTTATGAACTTAGCACATTCTTAAAAAAACCCAACAAAAAACCAACACAATAATGGAAGAAAAAATCATCACTGTACAGCAGAAGAAAAGCCACTTTAGAGTTGCAAGGTGGTTAAATTTTGTGTTATGTCAGCAGTGACAGAATCACAGTAACCCAAGAGTCCACATCAAGCCTGATGTTCCCATTCATACATTTCTCTTACAACAAGTAAAGAATATGCCCTTTTTTATTTAGAAAAGGGGCTATTTTCTTGAACTATAAATTTGAGATCATTCTTTTTCTAATATTCCATTTGGGTCATCAAACTGAAGCAGCAGATGTTTTGGAAAACTCAAAATTCAATCAACCATTTTTCTTTTCAGGCCTTATCTGGGAACAATTCCCAGTATTTGCTGATGTGTTTGAAAGTGTTGTGCTGCATCCTCTCATTTTCTTTATCTCCTTAATATTTGATACATGCAGTTTTTTCCAAGGAAAGCTGGAAAAACTCAAGAGCCTCAAACAACATAACTAATTAGAAAGGTGAAAAGGTTTGAGGCTCAAAGATAAACCACTTCTGCTTCTGGTGTTTGTATATTCCACTAACTTCAGTGGGATTGTATGGATATGCTTGAAAACAGACATTTTCATATTAAGCTGAGTGTATTTTGCCTTAAGAGATCTGCTGTGTTCTGAAATGAGTTACACTGTTCTTCAGCACAATCTCTTGTTTACCCTTAGCCTGGGTAGAGCCCGGTACTCAGCTTCTGGGCTCATCATTCTAAACTGCAATCCAGTTACCTTAGTTAACTACTTAGTAGCAGTATTTCTTAGTTTTAACAAAAATTTTGACTGATATTTCTTGTGACTAAGACTGATACACTTCCATAACTAGCTAAGAACTGCTGCTCTCTGCAAGAATATATAGAGTGATTGTGTTTCCCACTGTATTTATTGGACAACACTCAATGCTTAGACAAATCTAGACAAATAGTTTCTGATTGTTAGCATTGCTATAGACAATTAAAAACAGACCCTTGCTCAATCCAAATTAACAGAAATGCTGCCATGACTTAAATTCTTCTTTCTAGTAAACTGCATTTTATTCCATCTGGAATTAGTATCTTTTATCTCATTCCAATGCAGATTTGGCTAGTCTTGTATGTTAATGGTCCCTAGTGAGCTCCAACACAACCAGCATTTCTACTCTTAAATCTCCACCCCAAAGAGAAGGTCCACTAAAAAAAGAGACAATGTTTCTCATACAAACATACTGAAATTAAATCTCCATTGCCTAGAAGCTACCTCTGATCCTGTCAGGCTGTGGTGACACATCTCAGCAGCCACCGTGTTACTGATGCCAGTGCTACTGGTTGTGGAGCAGCTATCAGGGGGTAAACACCTTATGCATCAAAGCAGAGAGCTCATGACCTCAAAGGAATTTGTGCAATAGAGCAACCACAAATGTAGTGGGAAGATCTTTCATTTTCTTAGCTGCAGTAATCTGAAAGGTGAAGGTTTAGAGCACCCCATTGAAAAGGAAGATGTTGGACTTGAGACCATAAACAAAAAGACTTAGGAGAGACATTAAGTTTTCAATTACATAAAGGTAACTGCAAATAAAGTAAAATAAGGATCCTTCATGCCTTCACCAATCTGAACTGGTACTAGTGATTTTAATCTGGAGAGAGATTAAATCAGAAATTTCAAAAAGTGAACTGCAGTCTGAAGGGGCAGTGAAATAGTGGCAGCACCATCTCTGGACACATTGAAAAGGTAGACAAACATCTGTCCAGAATGATGAAGGCTCCTGTTTGGAGCAGAGAATGGATTAGATGTCTTCTCTGTGTTCTTTTCTGTTCCTATACCCTGAAGTTTTATATAAAAGTAAATTTTGTTCATTATTTCCAAATTGTATGAAATCAGATGTCTGTTTCTTTGAAAATCTCATAGTATGAGATTTCATGTACATCCAGAAATCTCTGTAATATTGGCATTGTACTTTATAGCCACAAGGTTCTCTTTCTTTTTTGCTTAAATCTTATATCTGCTAGTACACATACAAAGTTTTACAAATTATGAACTCACCTTGATGTGAAGGGTAATTGAATTTCAGTTTTCTATTATGAAAATACTAAGGGAACCACAATGAGATTAATTATGTATACATATACATTTGTTTATATTTAGAAGGAAACTATGGAACAATAGAGGCTCCCTCACTAAGGAGGCTTCACCAGCTTAGAAGGCAATCTCTGTGCTTGTCTTCCCTGCGAGAGCTGCCGGAGTCCCTCATTGACATGGGTCCATTGTTCTGCAGGCCAAGATGAATACTCATCTTGCACACATGGCAGATTCTTGATCAAAAGACATTTAATGAAAACCAACACAGGTAATTTATACAAACTAGTTTTTTAAATATCCACTGAAAGTATTCAGCACACATCTCCAATAGTGACACAGTGGTTTCATATTAATAGAATATCCTGTCTCTCTCATTTTAGCCAAAGGAAGAAAAGGTGACACAACTCTTTGCAACCACTATGGGAGCTCAGAAACTAACATCTTGAATAAAATTGATTCATGCTTGTGCATAGATTGAGCATCTGGCACCTGATCTTTGCTGAACTTAAAAGTGACTCATGACTCACAGGTTTGTACTCGCCAATGGTAAAATGTGCTTTTTGAAGCAGAATAGTCATTGCTTGGCCTCATGAATTAACCTTCGGTCTAGGAAAGGCAGAATAAGTATTTTAGTGCAGACATTTCACTTCAGAGAAATGCTGACCTGTAACAGGTATCTTGACTAGAAATTTAGATCCCCAACTGAAGTGGAAAAAACTTTAAAAAAAAAGACCCAAACAGACCCTAACATCAAATCAGAATGTCTTTATGGTAGTTCAATCACAGTGGTAAAGAAAGAACTGCTCCCAAAATAAAACTCTTCACTTAATCCATGCTTACAAGGATTTTACTTGGGTCCTTATGCTAGCACAGCTTCAAAACACAGACATACAACTACTTTTGCTAGTACAAATTCCACTGGCATGAACTATACATGCTCCAGTAGTGAAAACTCTTATAAATGTAGGTTTTATCAATATGAGAAAGCCAGAGGGCAGTCTTATTCTGGCTAGGAGAGTAATTTTATTTGGGTGTGGGGTTTCTTTGTTGTTCTTATTGGGGTTTTTTGTAGTTTTTTTTTTTTTACACATTTTCAAGAAGGAACATTGCACAAAAACATCAGATAAGGATGAACTGAATGCTTATGGCAAGTGACTCCTCTCTCAAACACTGTCATAAGTGAAACAATTATGAATTTTTAATAATGGAATTTCTTAATTTCAGTATGTTAGTAAATAATCGTGTCATGTCATGACTTTTGTTACAAAGTAGTTCTCTTCATCACTTAGATAACAAGTTCTTCTGCAGAACAGGAAAGGCATGGGAGTGTGGAGCTTAAGGAAGTGTCATCTGTAATAAAGATAGCTTGCCATTCTCAGTGGTATGGCTAGTGAGGCTGGGCACAGCTAATAAATCAATGCTGCAGATACATGGCTGCTGATGAAGATGGCAAAACACTCCTTAAACACTCTTGGATACATGACTATGCTGACAGCAATGTAATTGTACATTTGCACTTTCGTTAAAGCTTTTCATTAAAAAGGTAAAAAAATGCCAATGTCTTTCATGTTTGTTGAGAGTATGAAAGAATCAAACTTGCCCATAACTTTGGCTCCATCAGTGGTTTTACTTCTGATTATTCACAGGAATATAGTGTCTATGAGAGTTTACTCTCAGAAATTAATTTTAAGGGAGAAGCAGCAATGAAAACTATAGTACTCAGAATTTAATAAAACAAATCATAGAATCATTGAGGTTGGAAAAGGCCTCTAAGATCGAGTCCAAATTTTAACCCAGCAGGTTCACTGCTAAACCATGTCTGTAAATGACATATGTATAAGAGAGCTCCTACTCTCTGGGAAAACTACCCCCACAGACTGACCCACAGCTATAGAGAACAAAACTAAGTGTCATGTGTTATGTTCTACTAGTAATCTGGAATATCTGTTTGTCATTATAAAATGCTTTTTGCCTTTTTTTTTTTTCTTTAATGGAAGTCAGTTTCCACTACAAGTAAACCAGACAAATTCAGACACTTCTGCAAACACATTTCCCTGGTTGTGTACCAACAACACACCAAATTATTTAAACACCACCATTAAAAACTCGGTATGTGTTTCAGTTCTGTGGCATTTTTTATCTTTCTCTTTTTCTTCCAGTTTGGAAAACTCACAGTTGACAACACTCTCAGATGTTAGTGTGGCCTAAGGTCCTTCAGAAAGACTGTACACCTATGTTTAAAAAAAAAAAAAAAAAAAAACTTGACGGGAATTAGCTTGTTTATAAGTCCTGTCTTCCACTAACACACCCCTTTTTCACCTCTGTTAATGATGCAGAACCTAAACATTTCTATAAATAGCTGATTTCTAGTGGTTTCTAGCAGCAAAACATTGTGGTCATTGGAAACTAAAAAATGCTGCTGTCATATGCAATGAGAGGAAGAAAAAAAAAGGAGATGCATTAGCACAACCTTTCAGTGTTTGGCTGCCTCAGGAAGATCAAAGCAAAGAGTGGGCATTAGTTTGGAGACAGAAGAAGCCAGATAAGTACAGCCTGTCTAGCACACCTCTGAGACTTTCACAGTGGTTCTTTTGCACAGCATTACCAGAAATCCACACCTGGAGAAGCAGCACAGTGCTGTGTGACAGAGGAGCCATGGTAGCTGAATTTGTGTCAAACTGGTACATCCAGTGTGTGTTAGGTCATGCTTTTAGATAAATAAGGTAGAATTTGTTTCTGTATTTTACAGAGGCTGCCATAACCACTGGCACAAGGGCTGAATATTACCAGTGCATTAACTTGCTACTTTTGTAACTAAAGTATACTCTAAGGGTCTAAAACATGATTATTTTATTTTGTTTCCAGTAGGTATCTTACTGGGCAGGTTGAGACCACCCAGCCTTTTGTTCTTATGGTGGGAGTGGCAGGACTGGGGCTGCTGGAGAGGTGCAGCACCTCACGGTGGGGCACAGCACTGCTCTGCCCATTGATGGCAATGCCTCAGGTCTCACCAGTTGTGCCTCAGGGACAGGAGGTTGGATTTCACTGCTGATGGGCCTTAGAGAGTTTCCAGTGACTCCTGTTCACCCGGTCCCTTGTCCCAGCCCTTTTTAAAATTGTATGCCTTTATTTAGTACTTCTCATAAATTACCACAATAGCACCCAACAACACAGACTAGTCCAACTGGTATTTTTCCTGCTAACACTGGTTTGAACCATAAATTTTGACAAAATAATTCTTAACTATAATTTTGACAAAATATTCTTAACCCCTGTCTTTAGTTCTCAGCTGCCTGGCTCCCAGTTTGAGACAGCTACACAGCAAAGGTTCCTTTCTGTGCGAGCCAGCCCAAAGCAGCAAAACAGCTGTCAGTGCCCAGATAATCACTGGCTCCTTGGGCCCATATGGGATCAACTGCCCTGAACGGCACCAGGGCTCTGATGGAGCTTGTCAGGAGATGTTTTCCTCCATCCTCCAAGTTTCTGGAAATAAGAGGGAACTGCCAAAGCCATCCGAGAACACCAGGGTTACAACACAGGAGTGCTGGACCAAGTGGCAGCTTCATCCAGAGACCCCAGTGACAGTTCAATAGCTCTGTATCAAACCATTAAGTGTCTGGCAAATCAGCACAGTTGTAAATATTTAATACCAGAGAGTCTGCTCAGAGTAGACCAGCACTTACTCATATTTGTCTCAGTTTCCTTCCCTAGGCTCTCAGCACAGAGGGTACAGATGGCCTCCAAGCCCCACCAGTGTTTGCTCCTGTGTCCCCTACCTGCACACCTTCCTCGGGGGGCATCTGTGACTGGCAGATACCCTGACAAGGTAACAGCCTGAGCAGGTACAAGGTCTTAACAGCTGGCAAAAGTGAGTATACGTAGGAGGATCAGGAGTGCTTTTTCCAACACCAAGGGAAAAGCCTGGACACCTCACCACTTTCCTAGAAAGGGTCACCAAGTATCTGCTGAATGATGAAGGTTGTTCCACAGCCACAAGGATCTGATGGATATCAGCACAGATTACCTTAATTTGTTAAAGACAGAACTGCAGCAACCCAGAAGAAGATTCACAGTTCTGGCTTTAGAGCCTTGCAGAGAGTGGTGATTGGCAAACATGACACATACTGCTGCCCAGTTTTAACCCACAGCCTCCATACATCTGCCAGTCAGGGCACCCTTAATCTAGCTGCTGGGTCAATCAAGGGCACAGAAGTTAATGGGTAGTAGCAGTCTCTACAGCAGTCAGCTTAAGAAAAAGAACGAAAAGCAAAGCCTTTAAAGTCACACCCTGTTCACCAGAAGTGTTTTACACAGCTTCTTCTACTGTCCAATTCCTTCCTCTTGACACCTGTAGGTTTTGCATCCTCTGGTTCCACTGCTCTCACCACTTGGAAAGTTAAAAATTCAGATTAAATGCAATTCATATTAAAGAATAAAAAATGATAGGACAACTTCTATACTGTTTAAGGAAATTGAACATTTGACCTACATTGAAATACTTGATTACAACCATTTTGAGAGGATTGAAATATCTCTTTTCCTTTGTGTTTCTTTCTTCAGCTTTGCTATAGCTCCCAGAACAACAAATTTTTCTTGATATGGTATTACGAAGGCAAGGGTATTTCCAACAGAGGGAATTATTTCTCTTCCGGGTCACAGTCAATAAAACAGCAGTAAATCTTGTAACTCAACACATTTAAAAGCATTTAAGAGTACCTGGAACAAACAGTGTTGATAAGCCATGGGAAAGCAAGATGTAGCATTACAGATGACTTCAGCTGCAACTGCCTCTTCTTGAAGCTCCCCTGCAAATTAACTTTAAACTTGCAATCAGATTGCACCTGTGGCTTGTTTTCTGTAGAGCAATCAAGAGGTTCCCAGGACTTTAAGGAACCCTTAAGAAATCATTATGCAGGCAAAATTTAACTTTCTTGGTTAGTCTGGCTAGTTTCAATTAGGTGCTAGTGCTTTAAGACTTTGATTTGGCTGCTACAACCTGGCCTAATCTTCCCAATCCCATGGGCAGCTGTGCTCTTTTCTTGTGCCCATCTCTGGGTAAACTTAAAGCTTTCCAGTTTTGAGTGAGGAGAAAACAACTGAGGTGAATAAAGACCTCTTAGGGGTAGGAACATTTTTTTAGTCAGGTCTGCAAAGTGCATGGTGCACAGAGAGTTGCCCCCATTCCTAGCAGGCTTGCTACAAAACACTGTCCAGGATTAATGGTGATGCTTCAGAGGTACTTCCTTGGCTCACAAGGAGTCTGTTATGTAGCTGAGGAAAAAGGGTGTGCTGGGTAGCAAGGTTTCCTCAGAACAGGAGTCTAATGTAACGTGATTATGCTGCATGGGATCTCAGTCTGTCCTCACTGGCTTTTACACCCTGTTATGGCCTCTCTGTGAAATTTGTATGAAATTAGGTAATTTCAAAAATATGAAGTTTCAGTTTCATGGAAACTCAGATTTCAAGGAAAAACACTACAACAGTGACCTCACTGTGGGAAGGACTGTAGCATTCATCTCTTGTAAGACACTGAGAAAAACCATGTAGAAGAAAGCCTCCATATACATGGTGAAAATGTTACTGCAGTATGCCCTCTGTGATGCAGCAGAGAATCCAACAGGTCGTAAAGGCACAGAAAAACTGGGATTTGTACTTTGTTGACCTGAGAACTACAGCAGAACAATGAAGTTATATTAGATTTATTTGCAGAATTAAAGGAGCAAACAAAGCCACTGAGACAGATGCTTTCTTGAACTCTTTAGCTGATCTGCCTGAGTTTCTATGTGCCATTGAGCTCTTTTTACTCACCTGGTCTTCTGAAGGGATGAAAATATTGATGGTGCCCCAAGTGAGCCTTGTGCATATCCAATCTGAGTCCACCTTCGCAGTAGTCTTTTAATGCCAGTAAAACACCAAGATAATGGAATTAATCTCTTGGAATTGGGTTTTTTTGCTGAAGAAAGAGGAGAAATGTGTGGGTCTGCCAGGTGTGGATTAATTTGAGTGGTGCTCTCAAATGGTTTGAGTCCCTATAATCCAAAGGGGATCTCCAGAATGATAAATTTAGATGAAGTACCTATTTTGCTCCATTAAGGAACTAAGTTTTCATTTTCATCAAGTAAATCACTTGCTGCCTGGAGACAAAACCTGGTCTGAATTAGCCTGTAGTACCGCAAAAGTCTTCCCATAGGCATTCGTTGGGGTAATTCTCACACAAAACCCTCACATTTTCCTTTTCTCATCTTACCAAGGCCACAGTTTATTCAGATTCATTCTCATCAGATTATGTATTACTTTCTATAATCACATATTTTCCCTGCTTGGTTTTGTGAGTCAGCACAGGTGGGACACAAGAACAACCACAAAAACACAAAGATGATGTACATGTCCCTTACCTCATCCACCGAGGGATCCCCAAACCTGCTGTCCTTGCCTGTTTATCAGGGATTCACACAGGTATTTTACCACTCTGCTTTGATCTTTCCTGAAGCAGAGCAGGAATCTCAAGCATGTCTGATAGGGTGCCTCTAAGTCTCTCACAGGCTTATGTTATCTAAACACAGATGTTCTACTTGTCAAACACACAAGGCTAAACAACAATTAGTATGATGTATGTGTTTTTCTGCACCCCAGCTGCAAGTCACTTCAGCGTGTTTATAATCCTCCTCACCAGTCTTCTGCTATTATCCCACATTTGTTGTTCATATCACAATAATAACATTGTGCCAGCAGAAGCTAGGAGGGGAAGAAAAAACTTGAACACTTTGCAAACGTGAAGGAAACAAACTGAATTCCACATTCCAGTATCTTCTCAGAGTAACAGACTGCTAAAAAAGTGAATTGAAGACTACCAGGTAAAATTTAAGATCAATTTTCAATATTCCAAATTAGGCCCTATTTGATGGAATTCCCCTTTTGAGGTAGAGTGTCTCAGGACATCAGGTTCATAAGAAATGCAAATCAAGATGTGCAGCAGTTACCTTACCAAATTACCTTACCAGTTTGTTCACTAAAAAGT
The DNA here is from genome assembly GCA_013400515.1 of Erpornis zantholeuca. NCBI lineage: Eukaryota > Metazoa > Chordata > Aves > Passeriformes > Timaliidae > Erpornis > Erpornis zantholeuca. Next base: position 33,798 of record VZTN01021222.1, on the reverse strand, counting down.
TGTTTAATATTCACTGTCTTTTGTCCTATGGGCCACCTCTCTTCACAGGCATTTTGGAAACCCGAACGTTTGCAGGTGAGGGGAGCCCAAGACTGTAGGCGAGAGTCTTGCAAGGTGTAGGCCAACAGCCTGTGGGAGAGACCCCCACGCTGTGGGCACAAAGCACAGCCTGGTGTCGGGCGCTGAGGGCAGAGGCACTCCCTCACCACGAGAGCCTGCCCGTGCTGCTGCTGCTGGAGCGGTGCCAGTGCGGCCTGCAGGCCTCCTGTGGCTGCGAGGAGGAATTGGAGCGGCTGAGGGCACAGAGCTGAGCTGCTCGTTTGGGGGAGCGGGGCCTGAGAGGGCACAGCGAGAGCTTGGAGGTCAGTGTCACTCTCTGGAGCTCTGCTAGAAGAGAATGAAAAGGTGGCACCTGGAGCTAGGAGTAAGGAAAGCAGGCATGCCAAGAGGCATGTCAAAGGTTTGGCAGGTCATGTTAGAAAATAGGAGAATACCTGCAGGAAACTTCTTTAAATCCACAGTTCAGCAAAAAGGTTTTGGCTGTCTGCACCAACTGAAGAGCCAGCAAGGCTGGAGGCCCCTGGGCTGTCAGGTATGCACGTGGACTGGCACAGAAGCAGGAGTTGCTGCTCCTGATTGCATTTCCCAGACAGATGAACTTTGGGAAGTCCATGGTCTACAGACTAGGGCATAACCGACAGTCAAGCTCAGCTTCCCTTCATATTTATTATTCTCGGCAGGCCTTTCAAAAGACATATCAATATCACAAAGAAAGACTCTTGATGCTATTAAGACGTTTCAAGCAGGATGAGGAAATACCTGTTGAAAGAATACTGCTAAGGCACTCTACAAGAATTAATGAGATCTAGCTTATACAAAGAAGGAAAAGTCCAACAAAGAAAGAGTAACAACGAGAATGACTTTTGAGAAAGACATTTCAGTTTATTGTCAAGACACTTTCTTCCCTCTTTTCTCAGCAAGTATTTTAGGTCATTTCTAACATGGACTTTTAGTTCAAAGAGGTCACTACAATTTCCCAGACACTTGTGATTATTCGAGAGAACAAGTCTGTGGCACAGAAAGTAATTTTTCAGAATCTTTGTTCCCAAAAACCAACAGGGCTCCACATGAGGTGTCACATCATGCAAGAAACTCATCCCATGAATTTGATGGCTAATTTGTTTCAGTCAGTCCTGGACTTCAAAGCTGCACTTCAGAAAAAGCTTTTATGTTACAAAGCTTGCTTGCCTTGGGTTGTACTTAACAGTCTAAAACCAGAGTACTGCTTGTGGTTTTTTAAACTCAGAAATTACCTATCGACCACTTTGCATGTTTCCACAGGTCACAATCTTAAATTCTGAAAATGCAAGAAAATGCATCAATGAATGGAGAAATCAGTCTTAATGTTCTGTGTTGGAACAAATAAAGGGCTGTCTCTTGAATATTACATTGAGGTACACTTTTTTTGCTGTGTATCATCAGAAGAGACCTTTCTGTGGCACTGAAGTGATATTTGCCCTAAAGATCCAAGTGTGCTGTGTATGGGAATTCACCAACCTCATTTGGGATCACCAGTGGTTTGATGCTGTGTATCCATGACTTAAGCTACTTTAGACCCAAACCTTGACTTCTGTGCAACTGCGAGAGCTCTGCTCACAGCCACGTGCTCCCAGTGCACACATTGCCCTTACGATCTCCTTTCTGAAATGTACTTTCGTTTTCTATTAGGACTCTGTAAAAGAGTAAATACATTAAAACCATTATCACTCCCTAGGTCTCTGATGGCTGTACTGACTTTATAGATCTGGGCTTTGCTTTTTCAGCTGGCACAGCCATTTGCAACAATCACCATTTCCAGGAAGCACACCACAACATCCCAATTAAGGCAAAAAGGACCATCTCTTACAGTGCAGCTTCTCAACTGATGATGCTGCACTGGGCACCAAATTCTTGTGACATTGTAATGTTCTTACACCTGTTTTAAACTGACCTAGAAATCAGGTGGTGTTTCCAAATTTGACTCTCAAAGGCAGGAATTTCTGCGTCCATTTTCTGCAACCCAGTGTGAAAGGACTGTTAGAAACAGCCAGTAGTTTCTTTGGAAAAAGTAAACTGAGTAGATATTTGACTGACTTTTAAAGAAGACATTAGTGCACTACCTAGATTCATGTGAGTAACATTCCTCTTCAGATGACAGATAGATAATTTAGTTTCTTATATTTCTTATTTGTTTGTAGGATTTAATCTTGTGGTGTTTTGGGGGTTTTCTGAGGTTTTTGTTTTGGGTTTGTCTTTGTAATTTACATATATTTATCCTCCCAAATTAGTTCTTACCATCTAAAAATGGAACATAAATTTTTACTGCTACCTTATGCGTCCTGACAGATTTTTTCTTCCTTCTGGAAGAAGTTCTGGTTTTATACTGAAGGTTGGTGCACAAATAGAGCAGTATACTACAGACTGAAGCAATTCTTGTACATTCGGGTTGGACATTCTTCCCTATATACCACCCCACATGCTTATACACATACATATGGATTCACTTCTAACAGACAATTTCCTATGAAAAATCAATGACATTTTCCATTAGCACTGTTGGGAGAAGCACTGATTGGCCCTTAAGAGGTTTTGTTGCACATTATGAGAAAGAACCCAAATGCAAAGAGCTAAGTTTGCAACATAAAATGTACCCAACATTCTGCTGGGGAAGTATTATCACGGATTTTACCCAGATTTTCAGGATAATGTATGACATAGCACATCTTTATCAAACATTTCTATATTTTACTCTGTTGACTGTTTATTAATTCACATCAGTGTAGCCACAGTCACAATCCAGCACTGAACAGTTGCAAGATTTTAATGCTGAACTCTGATTTAAGTTGATAGCACCTCTCTAGAACCAAGAAAATGATCAATTTTGTCAGAAGACTTTTCTAGTCTTAGCCGTGCAAAAAATCACTTCTCAAAGTTATTCAGAAAATAAAGTATAAGGGGGGGAACTCAGAAAGCTACCAAGGACATTACATAGCTATTGTATTCCCTTTGTTGAGTACTGAAGTTATTTTAAATGAAACAGGTAAAATGAATCCTCATTGCCACTGTAAGTGATGTAATACTTTGTTTTACCATTAAAGTCCATCCTTTTAATTCTCTCCTATTAAAGCAAACAATGCATCATTCTGAATCACTCAAATGAACTGTGGCAACAGCTTTGTTTGAACAGTGACTGCTGCTATAAACAGCTTTTCCAGAACTTTGTGGTATCCAGAGAATACCTAACAAGATCCATTTGCTTGCAGCAGTACTAACACATTCATCCCTGTGCTGCATGCATGAGTGGCCTCTCTTTGCTTCATGAAATGACTGAAGGTTTAGCAAGTTATCCCAACGCAGGTGTCTGGAGACCTGTAGCCAGTCCATTGGAACCAATGGATGAAGAATTGTTGGCAGAAATAAAATCAATCTGAGCTTTGATCTTCCCAATCCCCTTCATCCTTTTCAGCCTTCAGGCCCGGTGTTTCTACAGAACCCCCCCAAAAGCCACCTACCCAGTGCTGCCTGAGGTCTCCGAGAGCATTCCTCACTTCAGCCTATTACTGCTCCTCTGAGCTTACCCAAGTTTGCATTTTCCTCTTCTAAATTGTTAGGAATTTTGGTTTGGGTTTTTTTTCCCCCATGTTTAATTGACTTTAGCCTTCTGCACCCTTTGAGTTAGGATGAAACACACAGACTAAAATTTCTCTTTCCCTTTGCTGTTCCATTGTTCCTTTGCCTTTTTCTCTCTTCCTGTACTTGCTGAAACTTCTTTATCTCTGCATTAGCCTGCCCACCCCATACCTTATTCTGTGCATTCACTGTACTTCTCAGTAATCTCCTTGCTTCACCTTTTCTGTCAGTGCCCTTCTTTCAGGCCGAGCCTTATGCATGAAGCAGCATCCGAGCCCTGGTTTCTCAAAATCCTGTCTTCATCAAATCCACTTCTTTCCCAATTCTTTTAACTGATATCCAGTAGCCTTCCAAACCTCCTCTCACCAAGCTATTGCTCCTTCATAACTTCCATCATTTCAATTAAGGTATTAAGCCCTCCTTTCCTGTATTCAAACAGTAGTGAAAGTAGTGAAGGCTTATAAATGCCCCAGAGCCTTGTGAATGTATTAACAGAGTAACCGGAGGACTCTAATTCACAGGGGGACTGGATCTGCCTACATGACAGCAGAACTTTGAACATAAAGGAATGAAACATAAAATGAGTTAATATAGGGCAGAATTTAGAAAAAGACTGAAGTTGAAAACCATTCCCAATAAAAGGAAAACCAGAAATTGATCTCATATCAATATCAGCTTCAATAAAGATTCTTGTTTTAGAGGCAAACTGTAGATCAGCTGTAAACAGTAACAGTATCATGATGTACTAAGCATCAGAATGACAAGTCTGCTTTTTCTCTTCACCACAGCAAAGTTTGCACACGTGTCCTCTCCTGCTCTGGATGTCCTTAGCAGAGGTTTGATAAATTTAATCTACAGTTGTACACAATAAAACCACAACTGCAAAACCTCCCAATGGAGGAACCATACTGTCTAAGAAAGTAACTTTGAAGTTGTAAGCATGACAAAATAATTAACCAGTTCTGCCTGCAGGGAGATGACACGGTGACACCTCCATAAGAAAGTTACATCAGCTACCTAAGTAAATAATATAAGCACCATTAAACATATTTCAGCACATTTAAGGTATTTCACTACAACTTTTACTGTGTAAAATGTAGCAAGATCAGTAGGGGTGCATAAGCACTGCCTTCTGCACACCAGCCAAAGCCTGAGCTTCAGCCCAAGTTCACCTTACATCCGATGGGGGTTTTAGAGGAGCACCAAGGCTACCTGTGGCCAGAGAGGAAGAGAGGAAATTCAGCCTGTGCAACACTCAAGTTTAGTCTCATCTACCTGTAGTGACAAAATGGTGTGCATTTAAGCCTGGCTCTTCCAAAGAGTTCCCCACACAGCCCATAAAAACAACTGGCAGCATCAGCTGGCCAGCACCAGGGAACAAGATGGCTATGCTCCCTTTTACAGGCACTTGATGCAAAAGGCTGCAAAGGGCTGCAGAAGTTGCAGGCACCAGAGCTACAATTTTCCCCAGTGCATCAATTTTTCACTTGGATGATTTTCCCATTTGTAAACAATACAACAAAGCCTGAGTATTTTTTTCTTACACGTTGTCCTGTCAGGATAGTGGCATGAGGACTGGCTAGCACTTAGCATGGCTTTTGAAGGAACAGTACCTGCTGTGAAAAGGACGTAGTCCTTTCATGTTTTATACAATCAGCTGTGGGAGAACACCAAAGCAACATGCACAAAATATTTATCTCAAAACATTCTGCCACTGCTATCTCTTTGCAAAAGAAGATAATTCAGATCAGTATTAATAATATCTGAAGCAATCTACTTTATCCAATTAGGTTTTATTTTCATTTTAAAAATCCAACGGTTCTTTAAATATAATTATCATTAAAAAATGGTAGAAAGTTTGCTGCGCACCAGCTAATCCCACCCTTGTTCCACTGAAGGCAACTGGATTCAACTTGTCCATTTCACTTCTCAGTCACTCTGCTTATAATCTGGTTCTCCAAGAATTTTAGTTTTCTGGGACAGGTTCCAAGTAGGAGAGAAGTAGTAGAAACACTCACACAGCACTGGAAAAATCTTAGGATTATTTCAATGTCTTTAGTCTCAGAATTGAGATACCAAAATGGGATGGATGTGTAAGTACACTTTAGTTGTCTCTAAAGTGCATTAGTAAATTTTGCAATGAGAACTGGAGATTAGTAGCTGGATGCATGGATTATGGCATTCAGTGGGTTGCCATATGCTGTGGGACACATCTTTTGAAGGAGATTTTAATCAACTCAAAAGACAATATGGCAACTGGCAGGCTTTTCCTTTATTGAAGCAAAGTCACAGCATTTTCAGCACTATTCCCCTCTTATGAAGGGAAGAGTTAAATGAAGGCCCCTGAAATTTACATAACTAACAAGTAAAGGATTGAAGAATGAGATTACAAGCATATTTCTCTAAAATAAATAATCTACAAAGAGTGCTTTTTCTTCTTAAAAGCAATCTAAAAACGTAAAAATTCTACGGTAAGGAGATCAAAAGATATTTTAACAACTTTCAATATTTACAAACAATACAAAAACTGCGCATGCCATCAAATGATGCAAAATTAATATTAAAAATTAAAAGCTTCATTCCTACCAAGAACCAAAAACTCCAGCCAATAATTTCAATTTTAATTAATGGTCTTCTTTACAATGGGAAAACCGTTAAATGTTTTTATTATCTGTAAAATATACAATAAAAACAAACCTCACTAAATTATTAACGTTATAAAAGAAGACCAATACTGCAGGCAGATCAAAAAGGAAAGTAACTGTAACTTATTCTTTGGTAACCAAAAGTTAGCAAGTATCTGTATTTCAAGTGATGAAAAGTAATAGTCTCCCCATTTTGACAAATGAAAGACAGATTTCTGGCAAAACACAACTCCCAAGTTTCGGTTTTGAAAGACGGGCTCCGCCTACAGCTCTGTAGTGCAAGTCAAATTTCTCTTTCTGATTCAGAAACACAACTGTCCTGGTTCCGGCCAGGACAGGATTAATTTTTTTGCAGTAGCCAGGAGGGGCTGTGGCCAGGACACAGAGGTTGTTCTCCACCACCTCACAACATTGCTGGGGACAAGGAAGTGGGGCAGCAGGTCACACAGAACTGGGCTCTGCTCTGTGTGGTGAGCAGTCACGTGTGAACCATTCATCTCTTACGTGTGCACTCTAACTATTGCTGCTGTTACTGTCCATTTTCTTATCTCACTACTGTTTCCAGTAGGTTTTTCTTCTATCAGCTCCCAGCCTGCACCTTTTGTGCCTCCAGTTCTCCTCTCCAGCCACCCGCAGAGGCAGGAGGAAAGGGGAGTGAGCGAGCCGTACATGGTTTGGAGTGTTTTTGTGGGAACACTAAATTGGGGAATACTGTTCCTAACAGTAACCCTTCCAAATTCTGGCAGTACACTGCTTCATTCATCTCCACTTTCCTGTCTGCTTACATCCTCTGCACACATCCAGCTGTTCTAGTTCTCTAAGGCAATACTCCAGTCAAGGAAGCAATTCACTTGGAAATGAGTGTTTCACCAAGTGTATGTGTGTGGCTGCATAGCAGCTAGCAGTGTGTTATAAAATCAGCTCCCTTTTCCACATCAACTACATAGCTCATTTTCCCTCAGGAAAAAGAATTAAAAGTACAGTACCCTGGACCAATCCATAACCTGGTGAGCTCATTGCTCGAGCAGGACACGCTTCATCGAACACAGGGCCATACCCCACAAAGGAGCCATGTAACCCCAGCACCAACCCTACCACCTTCTCTCAGAGGTGAATGTGCCTCATTGTGCCTCTCTCTCCTTAACGAATGCACTACGCTGCAGAACTACAATGCTTTTGAACCAAATGTCCAGCTTGTACTACAGGAGCCTTCCCACCTCAGGCTTATTCCTAAATTTTGCTTGCACAATTGCAGTCTGAAGAAAAAGAAAAACTTCACACCCCTACAGAATCTGAGAAAACTTCCCCACCCCACCCCACAAGAGGACTTCTAAGCCTTTACACAAAAAATTCAACAGTTAATTTTCTTTAAGCCACAGACCACTCATTCAAAGCAAGTGCTCCCCACCCCAACCCAACCATGCAGAACCATCATCGCTTTAGCATTTAAACATACGCATGCAGTTCGTGGAATAAATGCTCAGCAAAGTAACCTTGTCCTGGTCTGGGCTTTCTTCTGGAATCTAGTTCCTGTGATTTTCTAGACTAATATCCAAAGCCATTTGTCACACTGCCTTTTAACTTTCTTCAGCTGAAGAGTTTAGATACTTCCTTGAAGCACCTGGTTGAGTCATTAAGTCTACATGGCCTGGATCCAAGGTCTCCTTGCAGCCTGCCTCCTCCTCAGCATACGGAAAGTCATTCATGTCCACTTCATCACTGTTAAACATATAGAGCTGCCTCTCCTGCTGCTCTTCCGAAGTCCTCCGGACCCTGCCCTCTGACTGTTCCACCACTTCCCCATCTCCTTCACTAATGACAGTCATGGGGCTGCTCTGGATGCGGTTGCGGACGTTGTACTTGCTGCTGGCAGCGGATGGGGGTGTCCGTGACCGGCTGTACCTCGTGCCAGAGAAGGACATGCTCCTTGGCATCAGGCCCTCACTCTTGGCCCACTCTTCCTGGGCCCGTTTGCTCTTGCTGGGTGAGCAGCTGGCAGAGCTGTCGGAAAGGTCAGGGGAGGCATCTGTCTTTGTCCGGTGGAACCTCGGGTCCGTGTTCTTCAACATCTCTGCTGCGGACATACGGGAACTGGTGTCACAGCGGCTCCCTTTCTTCAGCAGCAGGGCTTTGAAGTTGTCATTGCTGGTGCTGCTCTTGCGAACGCTTCTCTGAATAGATCCAGCTTGTTTGAGGGTTGCTAAATTTGGGGAAGCACCAGTGGGAGTTACGGGGGGAGACGGAGAATGGTTGCGGGTACGGTCGTCTTCGGAATCTTTACGGCCAAGGACTTTCCTTTTGGATCTGAGTTTGAAACACACACACAAAAAAAGAGGACAACACAAAAATGAAACTTTTTACCTCCTCTAATTAAACTCAGTTTAGAGGGATGACAATGAATTAAGCTAAAGCAGAGACAAGGAAAACAGAGAAGTGATCTAAATCTAAAGCGTGAGTAAGAACACCACCAGAACTGTACAGGAGATATAAGTTTATTACTCTTTTTCTGCAAATCTGGGAGCAACGAAACTACTAAAACTGGCAATACTGATGATCAAAACACTTTAGCAAATTTAGTGAATCGGGTTTTCTAGAATCAGTATTCAATTGCTCGGACTAATGCACTATAAAGATTTATACTTTATATTATTTATATTTAAATATTTATATTTATATAAAGATTCTCTGTTAATTTGGGGACTTGATTCAAAATATGTCATCTAGAGTATATAGATTGTTTTGTTTCATTTTACATTTCATTTGACACTCTCTGGAGAATTAGAGGTGTAGTTTAGTGCACTTTCCTTCAGAAAAAAGGACACAGCCAATGCATTGCTGCTGAAGATGGAGGAAAGGGAGCCACATGGAACAATTCTGGATTAAATGACTCTTTAAAAGAACCTCCCTAATCCAAACATTAAATAAATAGCTAAAAAACTTCTCTGGCTCCTCTCAGGATGTGCCGACAAAACTAACAGTTATGTTGGTGCTCTGTCATTGCAACTTTCGACTAATGAAGGAGAGACCAACTTCCTGACAAGAAAGTTATCTTTCCAAATGAAAAAGCAGAGTGTTTATCTATTTAAATGCGAAGTGCAGGGATAAGACACAAAAAGAAAAAATTTAAGAAATAACCATGAAACTGGGAATAAGTGGAAACTGGACTTTCATTGCCTCATTTTCACATAACTAGAAATCTTAGAGAAATGTACATGCCTGGTATCTGTAGCACAGCTGCTTTGTTTCTTTGCTGACTGAAAGCAAGAATTAATTAAAAAAGATCGTATAAAGCCTAATTTTAAATATATTTTGGCAGAAGTTTAAAACAAGTCAACAGACTTCTTAGAAATATAAAATTATCATGCTATAAAACTCCATATCAATTTTTATCAATCGTGTTCAATCCAGACCATTGCCCTTGTACAGCAGATTTCTACGTAATGTGATCTTTAACTTTCTTTTCTTAAAAGCCTTGAGATTTTGCCAAGGCAAGCTCAAATGTGTTCATGCATTGCAGCCTAATAATAATTTAAAAACCCCCAAAAACAAGGAAGCAGGATCCATCAGATGAGTAGGTGGCAGCAACAGACATTGCCATAGGCTGTGCCAAGACCTTGGAGTGATCCTGTCTCTCCTAAGTGCTGAAGTTTATGCATAGCTCACTTGTGATACCCCCACAGGCAGCTGTACCAGCTGTTACTTACAGCAGCTGCTGCTGCCTCCACCTGTCTTCCTGGAATAAGAATGTAATACCAATGTCCATTCAGCCTGAGGATGAATGGACACCAGAAGAAGCAAAGGGATAAAATGACGACTTCAGGAGCGGCCAGTGTAGGAACCTCATCTAGATTTAACTGAGCAGGCAGCAGATGATTTTGGTGCTTGGATGCTCTGCAAGTCTGTGTGAACACATGCATGCATTTGTTAAAGGGAAAAGGTTTTCCTTCATTAGGGTTTTGGCTGCCTATGGGTATCTTTAAACGCTGCAATGCTGGGGTTGTACTGCTGCCAAACCCCAAAATAAATTGGAAAAAAAAAATTCAATTGCTAAGATCTGCAGGGAAAGACTTTGTTATCCTAACTGGGAGTGATCCGGTAAGACTGTGAATGCAGTGCAGAGCAGTCAGTTTGCTGTCAGCACTTAGCCAGCTTTTCTCAGTATGTATGAATTACGGAAGAAACTTGAAATTAAGAACCAAATTTGGTTTTGGTGGCTTTTCAGACACAGACAGGGGATATGTTCAAACAAAACTATGACTTAAAACTCAGGACTATTCTTCCTGTCCTTAATGTACATACCACTAAATGTCTTATCTTGCTCCAAAGCACATGTTCAAGAGTGCCAATTACTGAAATAATACCACTTAAAAACAGTGGGGGCAAACCAAAACCTCTTTTATTAATTAGCAATCACAGAAAAATTGGTTTAAGTCCAAAGCCAGCAAAAGCAAGGTCTTAATAAAAAATGTGTCAAGTCTGTCACATCCAGTTCCACTGTCCATTTCCCCACAAACTCATGAATTACAGGTATGTGCATATACACAGAGATCCACTCTGTATCTGCATACATAATGGAGAAAGGCTACTGGCCAGAATACCTCATTCTAAAACCATATATGCCACAGTTCTAGCGAGCGCCATGCAACATGCATGCAACAGACCATTTTCAGAACGGCTCCTACAGGCCAAGTCCTAAGGGGTAACAGTAAATTATAGAAAGTCAGTATCATATTTATGTAATTTTTGTATTGTCTGGAACGGATTTGTTTCAAAGACAGAAAAAACCCAGCATTTGCATCCAAAATGCTGCAGCCTCCCAGCTCCCAGCTGCTCTCTTCCCGTCCCTCATTCCCGATGCCGACCTCGGGCAGGGATGTGCGAACTGACTGACCACCGGGATAACCAATGCCCCTCCGCGGTTTGCAGTGCGCGGCGCTGCCACGCGATGGCGCTGGCGCCACGNAATGGGAGCACGCGTTCCCCTCTCTGCCTTTGGGCGTTCCTTTCCTCGGGGCTTTCTTGCGGTTTTTTTTCTTTCTGAGCACCTAACGTGAACAGCACAAAAATCTAGCTGCCATTCGGCATGATTTTGTTTTCAAGGGAAATGAATAATGTCATTAATAATAGAGCCAGTATTGCACATTTCATTCATGAATCAGTTTGACACAAAACACCCGACCTCAGGCTGGATTATGGCAAACTATAATCCAGCGTTTGCCATATGTTTTGCCATATGACTGACATGTTGTGTTACTTGCCAGTTTCAGCCACGCTTGCCATGAAGCATTAGCGTTGAGCCTCTGTCCCAAACTGCACCATATAAGCAGCGAAGAGAGTAAAAAGAGATGGAGAAGAACGAGAATGAAAACAAAAAGGTACACAGAGAAAGCAACAGTAGAGTTAATATGGCAGATTGAGAACAGTACAATAAATACTAGACGTAACTTGATATTTTAAAGGGCAAGGTATTTATAATATAATCTACATCCATTTAATCAGGTTGGTTTTAGCTCATAATAGATTAAATACATTTGTAAAAGAATAAAACGTAAGTTCTTTTCCTCATCTTTTTCACATATAGCCTTAGTAGAAAGCTGGTAAATACGTGCTTTCTGTTAAAGCAATGACTGTTGTAATTGGGTGTTTAGTAAAACAATGTTAAATTTATTTTTGAGAGACCTACCGGACCTCATAGTACAGGAAGTTTCTGCAGTACCTGTGAATGGCAGCAAAAAGATCCTCAGTAGTCCTTGGTCTTGCTGGTGTTGCCACTCCGTCGGTCTCTTCCCCATAGCTTGGCAGGAATGAACTACTGGCTGTGTCTGATTCAAACACCTCCACTGTGCAAAGAGAACAAACAACGCAGACAGTCTCTCATGCAAACCCCATGGGCATGTAATCCTGATACCAACCCTCACTGTCTCTAAGGAGAAGCATCTGATGGACTGAGTGAGTACAGTGCTGTCATTATGGTGATTTCAGATCAACGCTTGCTTAGGGAACTGCAGTGCTCATGAAAGCCTGTGCTTGCTCGCACACAACAGGCGGAGAACACTAACAGAAGAAAATTTGCATGGTTTCCACTAAAATGCAAAATCAAAATTAACAAATTAACTGTTTTCATAGCATGCTTTAATACTAGCACAGTTTAAAAAAGCATAATTTTCTTTCTGTGTCTGCAACAATGCGAAGTCAGAAAAGAATTTTTAGAAAACTCATGAAATATAAGCAGATCCCTGCAACTTTCCTTTTTTTAGTTGTAACAATCAGAAGAGGTTCTGCCCTCTACAGAATCCCACCTCAACGCTAGGACGGCTGTTTTCACTCCCCACCTTCTTTAAAATAGCTGCTGCTACATCTGAGTTAGTCAGAGAAAAGAGACTCACCACTTTCGTTCTCTTGAGACAGGTGCCCGTCAGTGTTACTGCCACTGTCTTGGCTGCTGCCTGAACTGCTTCCTTCATCAAAAGCAGACTGCTCCTCCTGCCTGGGTTCTTCTTGAACTGGTGATGCAGCAGGCTGTACCACAAAGGCATTTGCTCCCACCGTCTCAGAGAAGGTGAATCCAGCAGCTCCTCCCTCAGGAACCAGGCTGCCAGAGTCCATCTCGCTAGAACCGAGTCCATCTGTAAGACAATTTCTCGCCTCCTCACCATGTGCAAGCACAGTGTCTCTCTTAGTCGGGCTTCTAGCAGTATCACTCACTTCAGCTGCTTTCTCCACTGTGAGATCTAACTGTGGAGGTGGTACCAGAAGGAAGAGTTTGGGTTTCTTTGAAACAGGAGGTGGTTTCTTGCTTGGCAATACAACCTGAGTCTTGTCAGGAGATGTTGGTGACCCCTGAAGTGACATGCCAGAAGGGAGGTCTTCACTCTGCACCGAGGACTCAGGTGTGTCATCAGCGGCTGACCCCAGAGCATCAGCTTCAGAAGAGCTCTTTAGACCTACTGCACTCACAGGCTTTTGATCACTGTCAAGTACAGGTGTGTTATCAGAGAGAATGAGAGGAGAACCCCGAGACAGTGTTTGAACTGCATTTTTAAATGAAGTGCCTGGAGTTTTCATCTCCTCATTGCCTAAGCTGCTACTCAATTTTAGTGAGAGAGATGGCTTTAGCGAAGATTGTGATGATGAATTTGCAGTACCCTTTTCCTGAGAGGTGGTTTCCGAAGCAGATTCAGTTGATGCTTCACCTTCTGTTGACTTTTTCACAGACCTCAACTGCACCATTTGCAGTGCTTTGGTGGTTACTAATGGCATCACAGGTCTCAATGCATCTTGCTTACTGAGTGGCTGTTTCACTGGACTGTAGCAAGAATCGTCCTGGTTGCGTTTCTTAAAAGAATACTGTGGGTATATCGTTGCACCTTTTGTTATTTTGGGATCAAGTGGTGGTGCTGGTGGTGGGACAGCTATGGAGCAAGAAGGAGGAGAAGGAACAGAAGAGAATGAACTGATGGAGGCTTCTTGAGGAAACCATGGGACAGTCTGAGCAAAGGAAGAATTTACACTGGCTTCTGGTGGAGGAGGGGGGAATGTGGGAGAGGCCGACAATGGTGACAGATCCATGACTTCTGCTGGAGGAGGAGGAGGGGGAGGAGAATGTTCAGGGCAATGTAGAGATGTTGGAAGAGGAGGGGGTGGAGGAGGTGCACCAGAATCTGGAGGAGGGCTCAGAGCGGGGTCCAGTTTCTTCACACTCACGCTCCCTTCAGTAGATGTATTTGAAGAAAGAGAAGTGGATGACGAAGACATAGAGACTGAAGACAAAAGAGAGGACTTCCTTTCAGGCACTTTAGGCTTCAACTTGGATTTTCCACTTCCTGATGATGCAGATTTTACAAGTACAGGCACTGGAGTAAGCGCAGTGGGTGTATTGGACTGGCTGGAGTACCCACTTGATGGCGATGTGACTCGGTGCGATTTCTCCGGAGAAGCACTCTTTGGTTTGGCCAGTCCACTGGGCACTTGTGGCACAGAAGCCCTTGAGCCATCACTGAAGTGGCTGATGCTGTAATCGCTGAGAGCAGATGATGTACTGGCAGAATGGGTCACTGGAGATTTCACCTGGTCGTCTCCCACTGCGGCATAGTCGCTGTAGTAACCCCACTGGTCAGCATACTCCGACTTTATGCTACTTGTTTCACTCTGGGAGGGAGTGACTGTGCAGATGGAGTACAGGTTTGGAGCAGTGGTGGACATCATGCTGCTGCTTGCACTGACCGAGCTTTGGCTGCGGGAGCGCAACACCCAGGGATCCTCATAATCACTGCAGGGGCTCTGGGAAGGGGAGCTGCCATTTTTGCACTTGAGATTCAGCTGTAGAGAATGCTGGAGGGTGGCAATAAGGGTTTCATCAAGCTCCTGTCCATTGGACTGGGCTTTTTTCTTAGGCATCCTTCTGAGTGAGTCTGTTCTGGATGGTGGCAAAGGTGGCTTCTTTGCCTTTTTCAGTGAGATGTTTCTTGCCAGGGATTTGTCACCTTGGCCTGACTGCTCATCCTGATGTTTCCTCTCCTTTCCTTCAAACACATTTACCACGCTGTCTCTGGGGTTCTCAAAACCATTAGTACTGTTGCATGGCATGTCTGACTTCATTCCCGAGTCCATATGCATGGGGCCGTAATAGCCATCGTGGTCCAAAGAATACAGGGAAGTAGAATCATCCCTGACTGACGTTCTCTCCAGGCTGCTGCTGCTCAGGTTGCTGCCAGGCGTGGCACAGCCCGGTGTGGTACAAACCACCTTGCGTGAAGGGGTCTCACTGTTTTCTGAAGACTTGTACAACCAATGCTCTGTGCTGCTCATTGCTGCCTGTGCTCGCTCCCCAGAATAGCTGGATTCACTCCGACCATCACTGTCCTGGGAAGGGCTTGCTAAAGCAGCAGTGTTCCTACAGCTGTAGCTCACGCTCTGAGACCCAGCCTCTGCATTCCCAGGAGTGGTAAGAGAGACAGCAGAGTCACCAAGGGAAAGCATCATGACAGTGTTAGAAGGAATGGTATCCGAAGTCTGTGAATGACGTGTGGAGCTACTCTCACTCCAGTTACCACTTGAAGAATGGTGGTCTTCCTTCCCACTTACTGCACTGCTGGCAGCAGGACTGTCTCTTGCATTTGGGTAGGTAGTGGAGCTGGTAATTTTACTATCCAATGATCCAACACTCTGGGCAGCGTGAATAAGGATAACTTCCGAGGAGGATGACAGTGTGGCATTAGGTATGATGCTCGTTGAGTAGGTGGCATGAGGAGAGACCACACATGCTGGGCTTGAGGACTTCTCACTATCACAGCTTCTCACCTCTTGGGACTTTGGCCTTGACAGGGTCCCCATTGTGGGATTGTTCCTCAGATGCACAACACTATCATCCACTTGCAATTTACTTATCTGGTGGGGTAAAGTGCCAGCAATGTCTTCTGTCTGCCTCGACATCATGCTCTGTGTCTGATCCAGGGACTGCAGAGACACTCTCGCTCCAACCCGAGGCAAGCTGTGAAAACCCATGTCATTGTTTTGGCGAGAAGCAAATATAACTGCAGCAGAATCACTCATCACTGACATGTTTCCAGAAGAGCTGGAGAACTGAGACATCTGGGCTGCAATGCCTTGTCCTTTCTGTGCTCGTATTCTTCTCATTGAAGGGGGCACAACTTTAACTTCCTCCGTCTGGCAGCTGGTGTCCTTGGTTTCAGAGCGCTGCATAGCAGAGCGATAGCTGTCCAGTCTCCCTAGTGTGGAACAGTGATCCGGGACATACATAGAATGTCCTCGGAAATCACTTTGGCCAGTACCAACTGCTGGAGTCAAAATAAAATAATTATTTCTTGAAGCACAAATTCACATTTATCTTCTCATTCATTCAAAAAAAAAACCCAAACTGCTCAATCCCCCTGCTCCTGAAGGTTATGCCTTCTAAAGAAGAATCTGCAATAATGGATTTTTCACAGGCATCATCTGTTTTCTGCATTTCTCTTCCCTTTTTCCTTATTACCAGAAACCTTCTGCTTACAGAATCGTCTGCGTTCCTGCCGCACATTCGACACATGAAATCCTCTGTTTATGACATGGTAATAATTTCCATAGTAATCAGTTGTGTCAGAAACCAAGTAGTACTATTTGACTTCCAGTAGGCAACGCAGCAGGAACAGACAAAAGCCTGAGAAACGTGAAGTGTGTTCCCATGCTAATGCCTCATGCAATAAAGAAAAGGGGAAGGAAATCTGGAGACTAATACGAATAAAAATTTCAGCTTTTTATAAGCATTACACTTCAGAAAAAAATATTTCAGAAGATACAGACAGCTCTCCAAGTCCTACAGTTTGTCTGAAAGAATGCTAAAACATGGAAACATGCATTATTTTACCACAAATAATACATATGCTATAACAGTATTTATATAGACATTATCCAACACTGCAAAGGAAACCATTAGATAACGTTTCTCCACACAACTCCTGTTTTCTATTTATCATAAAGGAAAAATTCTAAGAACTGTTAGAATTAAAGGAAATATTCTAAGACATTAAAGGAAAAATTCTAAGACAGCTGTTATTGATGGCTGTCTCAGCCTCAGTACCACGAGGAAATAAAAAAATAACCACTTGTTCTAAAAGAAGAAATAATCGCATATTGGTATAACTCCCCCACCCCCAACTTTGATGACAATGGAAAACCAGTTTTACTTCAAAATAGTTATCAATAGAAAGTATTCTAGAGCTCTTTTAAATTTACAGTTTTATTGGTAGCCGCCTTTTAAAACCACAAACCAGAAGACTGCTTTAAAATTAGTCTGTGTGAGGCTGTTGCTTTTGCATTCGGTTGCACTGCTGTATAAATAGCAAGAGAGAGGCAGGCGTGCGGCTGGAGATGCTGGTAAGGATGCTACACATATGTCACTGTGGAGGAAAACTGGTTATTTCAAGTCTCCGCCTTAGCAAGTCTCAGGAGCAAGGAAATATCACGCCTGAAAGGAACATTCTCCTTTCATATTTACTATATGAAATTGCATTGGGAGGATAGGTATTCCTATCATGCAGCTTTTAACACCACTTAAAGGACATTTAATCATCCTGCTTCTTGGCAGGCAAAACAGGCATTTAGGGTAAGGAAAAGAGGGCTCTGAAAAGGCTACAGTTAAAGCAGCACACACAAAAAAGATTGTTTACTTCTTTTCCTCAGGCATGTAAGCAGCCTTTCAGCAGCTTGAAGCCTAGTTAGTTTGCTTTGTGTAAATTCTCTTGCTTTCACAAAAATGCAGCCTCTTTCTGCTTCTAGTAGAGGTTTGCTGCAAAGCTAGATACTCAGATGCTGGCAAATGTCTTGGATAATCTAATACGAGATACTGTCAGAACAGATGGACTACTGCAGCCAACCAAGAGAAGGATTTGCATATTCTGTATACAGCTATTAAGAACTGTACAGTAAGAAAAATAATCTTCCTTTCCAGATATATTTTTTCTATGGAATCAGTGCACCCCTTTGGTTAAGACAGAGAAAAACAGCAAAGCAGACATTACAAATGTTTCTGGAACCATGACATCACTCATATTAACTGTTGGTCAATTAAAAATACCTGGTAATAAAGATCTGCATGCTAAGATATGTAAATAACCAAAGAGATGGGGTATTTTTCTTCTTCTGCCTCTGTGAAATACACACATGCACACAAATTCACACACGCAGATGAGACAAAAGGATGGTGCTGGTGGAGAATAAGCTGTCAGCACTACAGCAAGTATCTAATACTGTCACATACTGACCTGTGGCTGAGAGCAGTTCATTTCAGTACGTGGTATGTCTGTATGGTATTCACAGAGGAAGCTAAATGCACCCTCTTTCACAAGTACTGAAATGCAGATGGGTGTTTTATGTCTGTTCAAAATGTTGCTGCTAGAGAAGGTAAATGGCAAAGTGGACCATTGCTGGACATGCTAACCTCACCATTTCCTCCTTCCAAAACAAGGAGTGTTGGAATGCATTTATTGGGACACACTGTTCATGTTAACTGCACAGTGATGTCTGAAACAGAAAATTAATGGCACTGAATAAAAGGGGCCACTGAATAAAAGCGGCCAGTGATGGCTATACCAAAATGCCTAGCACAGCATCTCCTGCCCTATCCATTAGCACACATGCCCCAGCAGAGCCTGGGCACTGCTGGCTGCCCCAGCCAGAACTGTGCCAGAGCAGCACACTAACAAGAGGGCAGTATCAGCAACCATCTGCAGGATGCTGCTGAGAACCAGTGCTTACCCTGGGTTTGTTACCAGAATAGATGTAATTTAGGGCCCAACCTAATATGCTCTTGGAAACCGCATAAATTGACTCAACAGCAGTAAATGTTCACAACCTCGGCACTGCAGGGAACCCCATCAGGGCAAGTCTTTGCACTAGGTGCAAAGCCTCTTCTAGTTAGAATGATTCAGAGCCCAAATAAACACAAGATTATGAAGGGCAAGACAGCCCAGCTTTAGATATATAAACTACAGGGCTATATCCTTGAATCATTCTGTGGGATACGGTCAGAGAAGGAATTTTTCATGGGTGTCACTATTACAGGAACATAACTTTGAGGTTTTTTGTTGGGTTTTGTTTGTTTTTGTTTGTTTGTTTGTTTTGGTAGAAATGCAGCATATTCTTAAATTCTTTCAGCTTTGGTTTTGGCTTTACATGTACAGACAATCTCATGCAAAGCTGTGAGGATTTACTGGTTTTATAGTTCTGTTTTCTGAAGAGGGACAACAGAAATCTGCAGAGAAAATGGTTCAAAAAACCAACCAGAGGAACTTTTAAGACTCAGGTATACTGGTAAAATGCTGAGATGTTTATGATTTTGGTGAAATTCAGGAGGGTAGTGAGGAGTATTTTATTTGCAATTTACAAATGCAATGTAAACCCCTCACTCACTTCTAGAATAATACTGAAAGGAAGGATTTTCAAAATCTTTGTTGGTTATGCAGCTACAAGACAAACAATCCCATTCTAAGGGACAGCTCACACCTTTGACTTTGCTGGGTTTCTCAGAAAACATCTACTTAAGTAAGTAGCAGTCAGAAGCTATCTTCCACCTGCAACACAAAAATTCTTAAACTGAATCAGGTATTTTAAAGAATACCATCCACAAGTCCATCTCATTGCAGGGACAACGTGTGAGCAGACAAGCAAACAATGTTGCAGAACCAGACATCAGGTTACAGATGCTGAACATTACGAAGTCAGAAGTAGCTGTAAGCTGGGCGCATGATAAATGTGGCTGAAAGTAATGATTGTCCTGTCTGCCTTTTATATTATCCTGTGTCCAGCACACTGCAGTCCACCACAGGAGACCTGTATCTACCTTTTTTTTCCTTTATTACCCTACTATACTAAAAATCTCTCTTAGGGCAAATGCTCTTCTCTAACTCTCATGTTCAGTGCAGGCTCCAGCAGCAAGCAAAGAACACCCACTCTGTGGACTCTGGTAGTCACTGGTGTTGCTCGTTAGCGAGGACAGGGATTGAGAATGACAAATTTGGAAAATCTGATGGGGAAGAAAGAGTATCTGTACATAATCCCTGGGGCCAGGTACTGGCTATTAGCAGCCCTGTGACTCTAGCTGATGTGGTGGCACCAGCAGCTGTTGTAGAGAATCAGATGAAAAGGTTCTCTGGCATTTTGAGCTGCTCATTGAAATGAGCATGGAAAACCAAGGGTTTGAAAAGATAAACAGCATGTGTGCTGGTGTCACAAAGTACATGCTGGTTTCAACTAGAACAAAGAAGCAGTGTCTCTTACCTTCTGACTAACCATTTCTAATGCAAGCACTTGTCTCCTATGCCACAGGCACATTCCAAAGGTGTGGTACTCTCATTGCCTCTTCATGCCCCACCTATCAATCCTCCTGCAAACCTGGTAAACTGGCTAAGTCACTGTGCAGGCACCACAATTCAGTGTTACAAAAAACACCCAGAGATTCTTAATCTGTTTTACCCCAGCACTCAGTATGCACTGAGTGATTTTTAACAGACACTCAACAAGAAACAGACAAATACATTTGGCTTATGACAATTTTAAGTAATTTTCACTGTGCTCCATGAAGCATCTGTAATCTATCAGAGGGGAGTAAAAATACTGCAGCAAATCCTGTGAAACTTTTCAGTACTGCCATCTTAAAAATATCCTGAATGCTTGCATATATTGCTGCACCCTGAGAAGGAGATTTTTGATGTAAATACTGGGAATTCAATTTTTCTAGATTCTGTTCATTTCACTAAGCAAACAGCCTCTGGTGAAGTTTATATTCCTGGCATCTGAGTCTTTCATTCTCCCAGTATCAAAAAGCAGATTATACCTACTTTGTAACACCTAATCTACGGATGGATATGTACACTGTACAATGGAAATGTACAGTGTACAATGTTGATTAACTACAGGTATAAATCCAGTATTAGTCAAAAGGCACAATAACTCTGAAACAGAGATATTCTCTCCAAAGGCTGCTAAACTAGCGAACAGAAGCAGGTGCAGAACTATTTGGCTGGAACAGCTGGGTATTTGTGTGGCATTTCTGTAGGACCAATGGGTATCTGGGACTCTTCTTACCCATGGGACTTATAACTTGAGTGATTGCTAGCCCTGGAGGGACTAATTGGAGAAGAGTATCAGTTAAGAGGAGTCTTTAATAGAATAGCTGAGTTTCAAGAGATCAGGAGGATTCATCTGCCTCCACGTTGCTGAGATGGAATTGATTCCTCTCCGGCATGTCAAAGAAGAGCTTCAAGAATCCCAAAAAATACCTGAGACACCAACTAGTACCATCAGGGGTCTGAGTTGTCAAGAGAGCAAATGAAGGACTGACAGTTCATGTGTCAGTCATACCCATCCTGATGACTGACACGGGATCCTACAGGTGACAACTCTTTGTGAGCTACTGATAAAGTGATGCAGGGAAATAAGTTGAAAAAACTGTACAAGGTCATTCTGACCCTTTCAATTCTTAGGAAGGGTAAAAAAAAAGTACATGGGGCAGAAAAAAATCACAGAATTGCATTCTGTGAGATTTGCATCTGTAAGATGGAAAAAAAGGATTTAAATAATCCAAAGGAAGTACACACAAAGCATAAAATTAAACACAGTTTTGAAAACCAAGAGGACAGAAACTTTCTGTTGGAATTTAAAAAAAATCAAAATGCTTTGCAGAAGAAGGAGAAATCAAAAGGTGGAAAAGTTGAAGATGTTTTCCTCTCACTTGTTTTGGTGGGGTATGTTTATTAGGAACTGTGGTGGAACTGATACTTTGGTCTGGGACCTGCTCCTCCTGAAAGACAGGGAGGGAATCTGGGACACCAGAAGCTGCCCACTGGTGTTTGGGACTGCACTGGTGCAGAGCTCTGAAAAAACACTCACAACCAGGTAACTTAGAACCTCCACAAAAAGAAAGTTAGTCTGAGTCAGACCTAGAGCACTGACACAAAGAAAAGGACCACGGAAAAGTGGAAAGCATTTTGCTGCCTTTATTTCATCTGGAGAGTAGGAACACACGAAGGGAGCTGATGACAACCAAGAGCCAAAAAATGAGCAAGGCCAGTGACAGGTTCTTCCAGAGAGGTGCTCATCTGAACCAGACTTCTCTTTGGGAATCACCTTCTTGTCTGAGGGGTAGAATACAGGTTTGCATATAAGGTATCATCTGAAGAAGACATCTACACACCATGGATAATTGCAACACAGAGCAGAGAAACTGAGAGCGCTTCAAGTAAAACATCTCAAGGTTTCTTGCTCTTTCTGCAGTTTTGATACAACACTGACTCCCACTAAGTATGTATGTAATATTTATGTTCTGTAAAACAAGGAAGGTAATTCAGAAGTATGCAGAACTAATTTTTTTTCACTACTGTGTTTGGCAGAGAGAAGAATGCTTTGCCTTCTCCTGTTACTTTGGTGTCACTCTGCTAAATAGTACTGAGAGGGTCCTGCTGTTAAAAAACAACTCCAAATAGTAACTGCTATCTCTAAACTGGTAGACACCTCACATCCTTACTCTTTCTCAGAATCCCATCTATCATGTTGCATTTTATTTATGCAGAATTTTCTGTGCAGAATTTTCCAATCTACACAGAGAGACTGGTTCATCACTGGAAGACACCTGTGAAAACACAACAGCATTTCAATGCTAAAAAGCATGTTTAAAGATTCTTTAAGCACATGGGTACAGTTAATGTTTCCTTTCAGTATGTCTGGCTAAATTCTATGAGGGTACCACATCCGCTGAGCTCAGGCCAGCAGCCAGTGCAGGCTTTCTCTTCTACTTGGTCCCTTATGTTCCAAAGGACCCAAAGCAGCCAGGGGAGAACCCCAGCAGCTTGGCCTGGCAGAAGTTATTCCAGGCTCTCTGGAAGAAAGAAATGAAACAAGAAATGAAAATAGTCCAAAGCCTGGTTGAAGCTTTGAGGTTCTCTCAAGTTTCTGCTTCCTTCTGAAGGATAAACAAGAAGTTACAAGAATCTGCTGTATATGTTGGTTATTTAGCCTGCACGCAGCAACTCTGGTGTACCAAGGGATTTTAATCTTTGTGTAAATATTATAGCCATTCACAGCAATGCTTTAGGGGAGAAACAAAGAGATTTATTCAGCTGAAACCACAGGGAGATTGTCAATAGGCATAATGCAATTGCTTGATTTGGAGTTTAGTCCGGATACTTGTTCCGATCAAATGAACTGTGGAATGTTTTAAAAGAACTCCTTGTTTGTTTTGGGACAGCCTAAGAGAAATAGGGAATGGACTGCTACAGAAGTATTTGGGGAGTGACAGGGGAGGAAAGGCAGAAAGAGCACTGAACAGGGATGGGGGAGACCTGCAGTTATTCCCAGCCTTGTCAGCAGCCTCATGGCTGACTCTGGCTCAGTCACTTCACTGCAGCATGTCTGGTTTCCCCAGGTGTAAGATGAAGACACTATCACTCTTTTCAAGTGCACTTTGTGTCTTGTGATGGAAACCAATATGCTGACAGGATGGACACTGCTGTCACAGAGTTCTCCTGGCATACAATTTGCTCTCTGGAAGACACACAACCACCACAGAAACAACATGGAGCTCCTCAGACAACTTCTGCCATAGGGTAGATGGCTGAAGCCTTATGTGCCTGCAGGCTGTGGGCCAGGGAACCATCCAGAGAGAGCTCCTACAGTGGGAGCTGCCAGTCCACAACTTAAAATAGAAGCCAAGGAAAACCTTCAAGCAGTGCAACATGAAATGTGCTCAGCAGAGAGATGAAAGACGACAATCAAGGTATAAAACTTGTCACCCTTAGCGAACAGATTGGCTAAAGTCAGACTTCTTTTAAGGCGTTAACTGAAGAATTCTTTTTAGGATATATGTCAACTGCATTCTCAGTTTACTCCACCAAATAAAGCTACTGTTGATGTTTTCAAGCATTAAACATCTTTTTGAGGTGGTCACAAATGCAACCTCTGTTTTTCAAATGCTTTCCTGAGGCAGAGGATTCCCATAGCAGGGCACTGTTTCATTACAGATGCTGAAGGAGCACAGTTCCACTCCCAGACTTCTCTGGATGTAATTGTTTGTTTCTTGGCTTTCTCTATGCCTGACCGTCTAGCTTATTTCAAACCCATCCAGACAAGCTACAGATTTTTGCTTCTGTTTCTGAAAAATCCAGACAAATAAACAAGAACTGAAAACATAATTAAAAAAGAAATAGATGCAAAATGCAAGTAGTAAAACTTACTGAAATCATTAATATATGAGATGATTTCACATATAAAGCACCAAAATTATGTTCTGCCAGACTATTTTAAAAGATATTCTTCCTCTACTGAGCAAGAAGTGTGTGTGGGGGCATACTTTTATAATTTGGGAAAAACTGAATTAATTTTTCAAAAACCAAACTAAAATACCGCAATTTGAATTGAAGAGTTCTGCAAAAAGTGTCTGAAAGGTCTGCCAAAATTCTGATTCCTTCATTAGCTTTGAATTCACATCTGCTACGAAGTGTGAAGGAGGACTGCCTGAGGTAGTGTAAATCTGACCAAATAGGCAATCTCCCTTTAGAATATTTCGAATAGCTAATTGGTAAATTACTGCCAATCAAATAACACTGATACTTAAGAAGTTGCCAAAACTGAACTGGAAAATGTCTTTTTCACTCTTGATGCAGTCCTTGTCACATTCAGGAAGGCATCCCTGAACTGATTACTCCACTAAGTAATTACTCACAAGCCAATATGCCTGCCCACTTCAGTTTTGCTTTGGTGAACAACCTGGAGAAGATGACCAAATCTGAAGGAAAGCACTAAAGTCCAGAAACCCTGGAAAATCCCTGCAGATTTTCATTGTACCAGTACACCATTTTCCAAATACCCTGTTCCCTTTAACAGATGGAAGTCAACAGATTAAAGGTCCCAACTTCCCAATGCAAGAGGTGGCAAGGAGGCACACGCATATTTGGAACTGAAATAGGCTATCAGACTGTATTGGTTTCATGAGCACTGGTAATGTTATTAGTCGAGTAATGATAAGCAGTGACAATGAACAGTGGGTGGAATACAGTTCTGATGAGCCATACCTAGCTCCTTTTGTATGTTGTCAGGGATTCCTGTAATAGTCTTTCTCCTTTTGACTTTCTTCGGCCGTCTTACCACCGTGTCTGTGTAAATTAGAGACCGCCGAATGCTGGCCTGGCGGTCGAAATTCTCCCCTAATACATGGTAGAACAAGCAAAGCAACATTACTTCCAAGCACACTGACATCATGCACTTTCTTCCACTAGGTTTTGTTGTAGAAATGGAAAAAAAGGCATTAATAAATGATGTTAGCTTGGTCCTACAATGAAGGTTTACACTGAAGGAAGATACAGCACACTGTCACAGTAAGGCTTTACACACAAATATTCATTACACAGTACTGCATGTTTTAAAAGGAATTTTGACTTCCCGAGCCCAGTTCATATTTGGTGAGAGGAGCTATAATTCCACAAGCAAAGAGAATCCTTGCTTTAATTTGGACCTGTATAGGTTTTTCTGTGGTTTTGTAATTTATTTTTAAGTACACAGAGCTGCAGAAAAAGCAAATCTGCTAATGAAAAATCATGAAAGATCTCAATGGTTTATGCAGGAACAGACACTGCTATTGGCAACAGCTATTACTATGTCCTTGCACAGCTCCATCATTAACTCGCATGAGGCCCTTCTTTTTCATTCCAAGTTGCTCTGAACCTGTCAAGTGTACCACATTTCTGGTGTTGATCTTTTAACACGAATACAAACAAGAACTACGGAGCATGCAGAGATCAAACTGATCTCGTGGACTCATAAATATTTCAGAGTGAAAGCTGCTTAAAATGGAAACTTTGCAGATGATTATAAAAATATACAATGGCAAGAGCTGAAAAAAATGTGTAAGTGCACTTTGCCAGACAAAGCCTTATGATGACCATGTGCTGTATCATAATGGGACCCAGAAGCACCACTATCATAAAGCAGCTTTTCTTTAGGAATTCACTTTTGTTTAGAGGTTTATAATTTGGCCATTTTACTAGTATTAAGATAAAAATTGCCTATAGATTGTAAGCTAATTCTCTGTCATTTCTAAAAATTTAAGAGCTACCCCCTGTAGATAACATCTAAGTTCCCTTTTTAGAAGTTTAAGCATTTTAAAGCACTGCTCAATGTCTTTTAGATGGCCCATTTAAAATTTAAAGGCAGAAAAACCTTGATATACATAGTACATGTTTTTTTCCACTGTAAACTTTTTTGAAAATTGATGACCAAATTATTTACCTCTAAAAAGTGATTAATTCACGGTAATTAATACATCATAAAAATGACCCCTGGCTGACTGCACATCAGTACGATGTGTGTCATGCGAGTAGCATAGAAAACCTCATTACCTCTATAACAGTTAAAGATACAGTCATATATTAAGTATAGCATGTGGACTTGAGAAAATGCAAGGAAAAAATGTAGCATTTTCATTCACCATGTTGCAAATATAAAGACTCTAACTCTGTTTGACTGAAGCCTTGACCATGGGCTGCACTTGTGCTGAATGAATCCTCAGAGTTAAAAAATGCCAATTACATTCAACTTTTGGATTGACTGAAGAGGGAATTAATTAATCCCTGATTAAGGGAAGAGGAGAAGTCCATGGGAACTATAAAATTTAGAGCTATGGATCCCACTGGCTTAGTAGAAGTCCTGAAATATTGAGATGGACTATCTACTGCCTGGGGCAATACCAGTATTAGGATGTTAAGACCCATATGGTACAAGAGTCAAGACATTAGGTTATCCTGTCATGCAGGATGATAAAAATAATTCCAGCCACTCATTATAATGAACTCATGAATTCCAGCCATTCATTATAATGAATCCAACAGATTTGAAGGAGAAAGTTTTGCATCTCTGAACATATCTTTATCCACTCAAAGGCCAACAATTATGCCTGAGATGGTGATTGCAAGAAACTATAATGTAGCTTTGAATGCCCTTGAATAGAATGCTAAGTGTAAGCAGAGGGTGCAAACAAGGAGAGAGTCCTTTACATGAAGCCTCAGACAGCACAATCAGGATGGCCACGGGGAAATGTTACCGTGTCAACTGATCCACAGTAACTTGTTCCAAAGGGGCTACCTAAGAGCTAACTCAACCAATCCATCTTTAATGGCTTTTGATATACAAAGGCCACTAGGCATATCTGTAAAATTTCAAAATAGACACTTTGATGAAATCCAACAAGCAAAATCAGAATGTATCAGTCTTTTTTTTTCTTTCTTCATGATCATCTTTTTCATTTTAGAAAATATTGATGTCAATGTTAAGCATATTTTAAAGATTTAAGGATACTTTTCTCCTTCTCTTCCAGGTTTGTAATAAATCATCTAGGTATTCCTTATATACTTTACTTAGTTGTCCCTCATGCAGTATACTCAGCTTCCTTGGATTCACTGAAATTATTTAAGTATGTGCTTGAATCTCACTGACATCAGTCAAGCTGGACTCAAGCAAATGCTTAAATATTTTGCAGGATCCAGCCTGGATCACCTCCACCATTACCAGACTCCTCCATTTGGAAAGAAAGTTAGTTTCGGAAAACCCACAAGAGCACAGACCATTATATATATGTTTTAACCCACAGGATATGTAAATGCAAAGACTGGCCACCACTGAAAAATGGAGTCCAACCCTGTTCAGGCCAGAATAAAGCTCAGCTCAGGCACTCTCAGACTAAAACTGCTTCCAAATCTGGATGTCTAATCAGCAGCTTGTCAGCCTAATGCAATGCCCCTGCACCTTCAGGCTATCCAGCAGATTTTTATGACTACTGTATTAGTTGCAATCTGTTCACCAAAGATCCCTGAAAGCTGAACTCATGGAGCATTTATTGCACAGCCACGTGAGAGGCCTTTGTAGCAGAATCACTACTAATGCACTGCTGAAAACATTACCAATTGCCTCTTCAGAGGTTAATCTTTTATTTCATGCCAGGAGTAATAAAATTGAAGTTTTTTGACCTCTCTTCTGGGAGGGTGAGAAAAAGAGTGTGTGATGAGAAAAGCCAAATCAAATGGTTTGTTCCATGTTATGTTGAACAAACAGCACAGAATTTCTTGTCAGTTTTTTTCCTGCCTCGTGCAGTAACATAAGGAACTTCACAAAATAAAATTACTCGGTGTGTGGGAGAGCAGAGGAGGGGAGCAGATTGTGACTTTTTAAAGAGGAACAAGGACGGCAGCTTTTTCTGTATGTTGTGTGTGGCTCACGTCGCTTGCCTTGTTTCACAGTAGCAATATAATTATTTCAAGGGAAAGGGAACCAGAGATGCTGGAGACCAGATCACATGGTGCAACAGCAGTCTTCCTTTAATGCCCTCCCTTTCTATCTCTTCCAATTACCATGTTTATAAGGGAATAAGTGTCCAACCACACACTCCAGAAGGGTGAGGTAAAATATGCATGTACATAATTTCAATAAAAAAAATTGAGAATCACTGAGTTTTCCAAGTGCTGTTACTAACAATTTAGTGCTGAACTAAACAATTCAGAGGACACAAGGTTTGCTATACCAGTCAAACCATGCAGGTTGAAGGCACAAACATAATTTATCCAAACAAGGTGATGTTCTACATGATGATGAATTAAATCTATGAGCTTTTTGATCCCTTTACCTCATTTTCCTTTCCATCTGTTTACTTCCCCCGTATCTTTTGCAGTATGCAGGCTCATTAAATCAAACGACAGATTACTGTTTCTCTAAGTATACTGTGTTCCTGCTGTTACAACATCTAAGCCCTACTCAAGCTTATTGATTATGTCAGATTATCCATTGTTCCCATAACTTGGTCTTCTGCATCTGTATCCTAAATTCCCTAAATAATGTTAACTGGCCTAGTAACGTTTTAGCATTGCATATATTTTCCTTATATTAGTTTTCCAGAAGTGGGGTGTTCACAATTTCCTATTGTCTTCATCTGTTTACTTCAAGTACTTTCTGCTGTTTATTTAAGAAATGATTTCTTGTTGATTTCTCAGAGCTTGCTGATGTTTGCTACATATGTCCTGCTCCCACACCATCAGAATATTTAAATACTATTAAATAATACTAATTAAAATACTGGTTTATAAAATACAGGTGAAAAAAACATTGCTAGTCACGCAGAGAAAGAGAACCTAATTTCCTTTGCTAAACAAAACCAAACATTACAGGCTATTGATTGTCAGAGTAAGCGTGGAGTCAGAGCACGCCATATGGCATTTGAAATAAACTGGATATTGAATATTATCGTGGCTTTGGCAAGCAAGTGGTAAGTTATTTGAATTAACTAATAACAGACAACCTCAATACTGTGCAGAAAAAAAGGGGTTATTAAATGGAAGCGATAATTGCATCTCTGACAAAAATTCTGTTTTATACACAACGAAGTATCTATTTGGCATTAGGCTTTAACGTAATTTAACTTCCACAGAGTGAGAGTTCTGCAACTGTAAAATCAAAGAGCATTTTCAAAATGAAGAGTTAATACACAGTTCATAACAAGAAAATGTGGATGATGGTTATGTAAGTGGAGTGTCTTACCTAGAGTATTGCTCAAAGGTGTAGCCTCATTAACGTTTGCTGTTCTAACCCTATTCTCCTTGACACCTAAACCTTCGTTGCTGATAAAAATTAGACCCTAGAGCTTTTTTTTCTTGATTTTTGTAACATTTAGTCTTTGAAACACAGAAGCTCCTGACAACCTTCCTTAAATAAAATTCCTAGAAGAAAATCTTGAAATATCAACATTGGATAAAACACGATTTTCAATTACATATCCTCAGTGTACTCCCCAGCAAAACACTGCTATTTATCAGTTCTCTTCTTGCATTTCATGAATATCTAATGCTATTTCAAGCCCACATATTTTAACTATGTCCATTAATGATAATTTTAAGGGATNAACCACATCTGTTTGGACAGCTTGCGCTTGTTGTCGCATTTTCTCTTCTGGCGTTGGCAGTGGAAGAGACTTAGTCCAGTTGGTTTGGGTATTGATATCTGATAACTCATTTGTAGCTGGACTTTTAGGCCTTTTGATGGTAATAAGCTTTTCTTCTTCAGGGGGAGAGACAGGACACTACAAACAGAAATACATAAAATAACGTGAGTTTACTACTAAAAGAAAAAGGTAGGACTATGTATTACTAAGGTGTTGCTGCTGTAGTCAGCATGATTGCTTGCGGACCAAAACACACCCTCACAAATATCACACTTTGACCTACATAAAGACCAGTTTTAAAACCACAAAAAACCACACAACAAAACACCTAGTTTGTATTTTTTCAAGACATTTGATTAGTTTAAGGAATATATACATCAATGAAAGAGAAAAGAGTGGTCTTGCACAAAGCAAAGCACAGTAACTAATTACACCTTACACACTGATTAAGCCCTCTCTCCCCACACCGAGGTTTACCTTCCCTTCCCCTATCACCTCCCCATGCCCTAGTAGAAGATGAGATTTGAGCACTGCTTTGCTCCAGCTGCTCTAGGCTGTACGAATTCGCAAGGACTCAGCAAGAAGCCTGTTATGAAAAGACAGATTTTAGTAGAGCTCAGTAAAAGAACCAATCAGCACACTCCACAAAATCATCTGCCATGGATCAGTGTAGTAGCAATTAACTTGGCTTTAGTCTTGGAGAAACTCGCCACAGACCAAGGGGTTACTCATTTTTTTGGGGTAAAGCACTTAATATTATTAGTAGCCACAGAGTGGTAATTTTAAAAGTCAGTTCTTCTCAAAGTGGCAGATTTCAATTCCATTAAGTGTTTTACTTAAAAAAAAACCAAACCACAAAACCCAAGCGATGAAACAAAAAACTTTCTGCACAAGAAAAAGAGGTTGCAACAGCTTGTGCAAATCCCTCCACAATAGTTATAAGCCAAAAAACTCCATTTCCTTTCGGAAAGCAAATCTGTTTTCATTACAGGGTCTTTGCTTGCACGCCAGTAATGGCAGAGAAAGCCATAGCCCAGCTCTTTACTGACAGGACAGACCTTGTCCATGGCAAACACCAAGGGCAGGCAGATTCAGGCCATGCAGAAGACATCACTGGGGCTTCTTAGCTGGTCACAAATGTAAGTGAACCTGAGAGACGCAGCCTTCCCTCCTCCTCACTGCTGCCAGCAAGGCACTACAGGGAATCCCAGAAGCAGGAGAGGAAGGAAGACCCGGTGGAAAACCAACTACAGTCTCCTTCTGCCCCTCGACAAAACAGAAAAGAGAATGTGGAAGAGGAGCTGCATAGCATTTGCAGCACCAGCAGAGATCTCTCTGCAACCTGTTGACTCCTCTGTTTCAGAGGAGTTTGCTTTGGGAACCTTCCTCCCTACCACCAGACCAAAATTACGCAGCCCCTCTTTTCTTTATTCCTCTCTCCCTTTGGAAAACCAAATACTACTAAGAATAGGATTGTCAGTACTGCCTCTTCTCCCCCCCACTGGTGCATACAGGCATGGAATGAAACACCACAGCTCTTTATAACTGATGGATTTTATGTTTTTTATAATTGTGGGTGTTCAGTCTAAGTGATCTGTTTTCTCTTGAAGCTCAGTGCTATACAAAAGGCATGCCCAAACACTGTGCTGCAACCGCTGTTTATCATTTCTGCTTTTAATTTTCTTCCTGTTACTATGAGGAGTTCCCACTGTTTATAAATAAATAACCATTTATTTATTCTGTTGTGCTTTGACTCTACATCCTTTAGGACAGAGTCCAACATTTTATTAAATAGAAAATAAAAATAAAAGCAACTTCCAGGCAAAAAGTAAAAGAAAAGTAAAAGCTCTTCAGGCAACATTAAAAAAAACATTTCAGGCAATGAAACTATTACTAATGTCATTCTGTGGTTTGGAACCACACTTCAAAATGTGGGAGCTTTTCTTCAAGGATATAATCCATTTCTGACAGCCTTGAATTTCTTTCCTAGACAGGCTGTGGAAGTAGATAGATGCTGCTCTGTAGGTAAGGGCTCAGCCCAGTGAAAGCCCCAGCAGTTCTATCAATACAACCTTCTCAGAGGACACCAGTATTTTTTCAGGCCTCTGCTGTTTCTAAAATACTCTAAAACCAAGTAATAATATGATATGAGTGCTTATCTTTCTTTTGAGAGTCTGTACACACCCGGATTATATACATATACAGTGTGAGCACATATATATGTACTTACAAACACAAGGACTTCCCCACCTCAAATCACCCAAATTCATAAAGACCTTCATTATCTTAAGCACTTTGGGACAGGAATGCCATTGAAGAAAGGAAGGCTGCCTCGAGGCCATGCTTCCCCCGGTTAGGTTTAAAAACTGGGCGAGAGAAAGCGTTTGTGAGGAGTATGGCAGGGGGGTGATAGCCCACTTGTCATAGCAGTCAGTGTATAGGCACTTAAAGGAGTAAGTAA
>VZTN01021221.1:77600-112944 GCA_013400515.1 Erpornis zantholeuca | reverse complement strand
TTTTCCTAATAACAATTGAGAAAATTCTACTACTCATTTATTTTGTCATTATGGACTTCAATTATACAACAAAAATTTTCTGTCATTCTCTGGGTACTTGCTTCAACTATTTTTGACATTTCTGGATTTTCCCCAAAACATACTATTTCGTTTTCAAATGCAAGCTTTTTTGAAAGAAATATAACATAATTCTTTAAGGGTATAATTTTGTCACATTTAGGTTTTTTCCATCTAAAACAAATATTAGAAAGTAGCTATAGGAAAATTACATCTATGGTTACCAACATATGGAAGCTTAGAGCTCTGGAAAGATTACAGACAGTAAAAGAAATAAAAAACCCCAGATTTATAAAGTGCAGATTTGTAGAGGCAACAAAGAGCACAAAAGTGCATAACAGTCATTTTTACTTGATATTAAAATCCTGTATGTGATTGCTATTTATGAAAAAATCTACTGAGCCAATAAAAGCAACTGAATGTCAATGACATAGGTAAATTGCCAGAGAAATTCAGGGCTCATCAGAAAAATTTGTGCTACAAAATATTTTATGAGAAATGTGAAGCCTATCCTGTTGATAGTTCTTTTTTTGGTGCAGAAAAGTAGTACTAAATAAAAGTGGGCTTCAGGAGAGCTCTTTTTGACAGTGCAATGTAACAATGGAGAGAAAAATCTGACTTTGAAAAGCTTTTAAATGCTCCACCTTCCAAAAATCCCTGTGGGTAGTAAACCATTTATGGTCTTTATTCTCCTTCATGCTGTAGGAACAAGCTGTAAAAATGTATAATACTTCATTACATACTTCAGAAGGCTAAGAAAGTAAATTTCTTCAATTACTGGCCTCCATCAGTTGGAAAGAAAGAGGCTATCAAAATTATCTCTTGGCATAAGAGTTATTCCCACCCCTTTCTGTACTCAACATACCTTTTCAATAATTTGCAGGCCTTTCTCTCCTTAAAACTAAAACATGACAAACATTGTTCTAGGTAAAACTGATAGAGAGGGCTCTGCTGTTTTCATTGTCAATCTCTTTGTGCAATTAATTAAAAATAATGCACCATTTTTCAATAGTCCATCCTGGAGGTCACTTTTATTTTTCTTGGCTTTGCCATTCCCTGAATTTTTTCCTCCCATTGAGGATATATATATATATTGGATTATAGCCTTCTTCTTCTCATCCCAGAATTACTTCTTTACAGATTGAGTCCCATGTAATTATATTCTGTCTGTGTTTCTGCTCTGTTTGTACACCTTTGTATTGTTCCTCTGCATATGCCAGTTAGGGTAAACTGCTATCATCTGCATGCTGATTTCTTCCTTTTGGGGATCATAATCGAAGGAGATAAACAGGAACAGATGTATTATCATTAGACACCTCTCTGTTTCAGTGTGCTGCTGTTAATCATTGGCCAATGTTTATAATCATTTAGCCAGATTTCAAAAAACATTATTGTGTTGGCAGCCAAGCCACATTAAAATGAATGGGTATTTCTAGTAGGTTTGTATGAGACAAAGTATTATGTAATGCAGTTCTTTGGAAGGTCTATAAGCAAAAATGCAAGAACCCCCCCCTTTTTTTTTTTTTTTTTTTTTTTTTCCAGGTGGATTTTGGACAAAAGGAAATCTCAGTATTGTGCTTATCAACTTTTTCAAATTTTTCACTATCAGACATCTAAGAGAGAAACATTTTGGAAGGTCATTTCTGTTTTTCACAGTTTTTCAAGACAATTAAAATGACACAAGTATGGAGATCAGCAGAATAAAGAAAGGATTCTAGATGAATGGCCATTTTTAAATATACAGCTTTGAGATAGTCTGTTCATCACTAAAAATTCCAGCAGGGTTGATACTGGTCACAAGCAAACAAAAAAAATTATGTGATAATCTGTGGCAACTGGAAATATGCCGAAGCACAGTGGCTGAGTGGTGCTGCTGAGCTGCTAACTTTTCTCTGGATGAAAGTGTGAGGAAAATAAATATTTTCTGTAATTGGAAGTGAGAGAAGCTAAGCAGTTGGGTAATTTGAATAATAGGGAAGGAAAAAACTGACAAAATAGAGAAAAAAAGAGGCTACCAGCTGGGTATGGTTTTTGGGATTGAATCAGAAAACTTTTAGATGCCTATTTCTTCTAGGAAGGGAAATAGAAGAAAATATATCTCTCCTTTCACCAGATGGAAGAGAGAATGAAGAAAGATTCAGGAAAGGGGAGGCTGAAAATTTCTGAGTAGTCCAGGGTGCAGAAGGAAAAAACAGAAAAGTATTTTTCAGAAAGGATTACGATAAAGTCATAGAGCAGGATTCCCCCAAGTATCATAGGTCAGTGTTTTTCCACTGCTTTCCTCACTATGTTCCTTGCCTAAGTCCATGTTGGTCCATTAGTTTAATTTAAATAAGTCATAAAATCTGATTAGGCAATTGTCAGTTCAGCTAAGATATGTAGCTTATATAGGTACATAGATATATATACACACAGGCATATATTTGGTAGAATAAAATAATAAAAAAAAGAAGACTTAGTAGACAGAGGCTTTTAATATCTTGTCTTTAAAGAAAAAGTTTAAATTGTCAAATTGTGATTTTCTAAGTGTAAAAATAAACCTCTTCACCCATCCCAGTGTGTATACTGGGAATAAAAGAAGTTTCATTAAAAGGGCTTGACCTAGGACATTAATCCTCATAATTTCAACATTATAGACCACATAGAAAACAGAAAAAAATAGCAGGAAACATTTGTAAAGCTTCATTAACAAACTGAGACCCATTGTGTTCCCCAGACAGTGATCTGATAGTGAAAAGATTTCTGTGGCATTTGAAAGCAAAATCGAAACTGGCAAGGTATCAATCTGAATCCCTTTTAGGCAACTTACCTCTTCTAGTAGGATCATAAAAGTTAGAGAACACTGAGAAACTTGCTATTTGTGATAAACAGAAGAGAAATGGCTAACCTGATGCTGTAGGAGTGACTTCCCTTTTCAGAGTCTACTCCTCATGTTCGGGTGACTTCAGGCCCAGGTTCTATTACCCCAGATGCTGCATTTTACTCCATCCACTCCTGCTGGTTAACAAAAGTAATATAGAAGTTTGTTTAAATATAGCCTTTGAAGTTACACAATAGATTGATATGCTAAACAGAAGCAGTTAGAGAACCAATTTTATCTGGAAATTTTTCTGCCAACAGCCTTTTCGTTTGAATATTTGGGAAAAGGTTTTGCTCTTTGATGGAAGGAAAATGATGCATTTGTTTTGGGATGACAGCTCAAGGCTCAGTTATTACATATAAATCTTATCTCAGCAATATTTTGGCTTCTGATATTTTAAGCAAAATTGTCTTGGCTTGAAGTGGATGTTGACCTTATGAGGGATCAAGTGAGCCTTCCTGTTGTTACTTGCAATGAGCACATATTTTCTCTGTCTCTTCATACTCAGGATTTATCTGACTACCACTGTAATGAGACAGGGCTGTTGGGGGTCAGGGTTGTGATTCTAAGCCTAAAAAAAATAAAATTTACTTGGAGACCCTCGACCATGTTATTTATTTTTCTTTGTGGTGTCTAGGAAAGAGTAATCTTATGGGAATTCATTATTTGAAAAGTGGTAGACTTGCTGGCAATATTCAAACTATATAGTTTCATTGGTTAGTGAGAGCTATAGATACTTACAATTATAGTTTACTTCTGCTTACTACAAAAATTAAGAGAAGTTATGTTAAAATAAGAGATGGGAAAAAGTATATAGGAACAGTCTTACCTCTAAAGCAAGGCCTATGGGTCATTTGGATTCTTGAGGGAGAGATGGAGGGAAGGCTGCAGCCCTGGTGGAAATTCCTCATTGCAAAATGTTGTAAGACACCACAGTACACGTAAAACTGCTGGGGCTAAAGTGAATCATAACTTTCTAAACCTGAATGTTCCAGAGAGCAGTGCTAACAGTATGGTGTGTGCCAATAACAAGGGATTGGAAAAAAACCCTTCATTTCTTCTTCAGGGGGGTAAAATATTTTCCACAGTCTCCTAGATGGCCCTAGTTTAACTTAGAAGAGTGGTCAAAAGGAGTAGCATCTTTCAGTTCTAATAAAAAGCAGCTGTTTTTTAATTCTGCCCTTAAACAGTGATAGTAACTTGTAAACATCCACTTGCAGAGACTGTGGAATATAGACTAGTAGACATAATTTGGACTTCTTATTAATGAGATGTATTTTTGTATCTTTGTGATGGCCATAATTATACTTTGCAGAACACAGGCTACCTCCATTTTTCCCGGAGCAGAAATCCAGAACAGAAACCTATTAAAGCATGCCACAGCTCCACATAGTACAAAATTCCCATTTCCTCTCCATGGAAGACAAGAAAGAATACCTTGAATGGCTGAATACCAAACTTGTATGAAATTTTCCCTGGTTCTTATGTCTAGATGTACCTATATGGAATTGATGGATGTCTGAATTCAGCAGCACAATTCTCATTACAAGCATTTCTCACTAGAGAAGCTGTGAAAGAAATCCATATTCAAGACACAAAACGCCAGAAGTTTCCACAACACTGAGTTTTTCCCAGGGACTGGGAACTGGCTCAGGGTGAAATAATCCTCCTGAAATCCATAAATCCCAGGTCATTTGTTAAAGAATTGTGTCTCCTAGCCTTGCTAGGGGAGGGAGAAAAGCCCTGTGTAGTTAAGCAATCTGAGTGAAAGTACAGACAGCCAGCTAGCACTTACTCCTAATAAAGAAAATCAGTCAGAGATGCAAAAGAATCTTCTAATTTTTTGTGGAAAGAGGTTTTGTGACCTTTAAACAATTTTTGAAGCAGAATTTTTACTGAATATGTCATTATCATAACTGGTAAGCAATGTAAAACCTTTGCTTAAAACAAAACTTTGTTGGGAAATATTAGAAAAAGCAATAAAATATAATGCAAAAAATTATTTGGAAAACACATTTCAAAAGCACCCATTACTAATCCCAGCAACTTTCTGTGTTTGCTTTTAGAACTAGCAGTTTCCAGTAAGCAGTCTATTTTGGGGGAGAGACAGCCCTCTCACGAAGTTTGTGGGCAGAGGCAGCTGTTTGCCTCATTGTCACAACTCAGAAATGAAGTGTGTGGTGGAGCCCTGCCATCTCTCTCAAGCTGCATGAATGAGGAACCACTAACGTGGCTTTGGCACCTGTACAGGATGTGTCCCTTCTTGTTCCCTCCTTCAAATACAGTATCTGCAAAAAATTCATGGTCTGTTTGTTTCAGAGAGGTACAGGGAATTTAGTGAAAAGTATGAAGAATCTTGCCATTAGAAGAGAGAATAAAGAACAAAACTGGACTACATGAAGAAAGTTGAAACATTTCCCAGCCAGTTGTCATCAAAGTAGAAACATTTCCCAGTTATCTCAGTGAGCAGAAAAATAATGGTTTTTTCTGTTTTTTTGCTTGCTTGTTTGGGTTTTTTTCTTATCTTTCTGTGGATGTTTGCCAGCATGCCATTTTTCTGCTGACAGCTGCTTCAGTCAAGTGTCTCTTTCCAGTCTCTTCAAGATTTAAAATGTCTTCTTATCCTCTATTCTGAGTAATCCACTCAATTACGTAGCAACTCAGACCAGGTGGTTTCCCCTCTGTTATTAGTTCAGCTTTTGCATTTCTAACTCTCATGAAATTATTTACAGCAGGTGTTTTACCTTCACCATTTTCCTCACCTTTTCTGCTTAGTTTTTTTAAAGGATTTTTTTCACTTCATCCTATCTCAAGAAGTCAATCATAATCAAACTATACAGTAAACTGCAGTCTACTTCATCAGGAAGTCTCTTTAAGCAGCAGCCTTTTCTCTTGTTCTTCAGTCCCAAGTGGCCGTGTCCTTGCAGGCCTCGTATGAGTGATGTTACAATGCTGCTCAGACCTGCATCCCATAACAAACATTACTCATGGCTAGCTCTTGTGCTAACTTTTAATATGTGAAGCACTACAGAATTTGGTGTGAAAATTTCAGAGGTAAACTATGCCCACACCATGGAGGTACTGAGCATATTATAAAAACAACCACACCATCATGGGTTTTCCACAGGAAAGTTTGTTTTCCTCCAGTTTCTCCTGAGACCCGTTTTCTTTTGCTTTTGCTGATACCTGTCACAAGACTGACTTCACTTTGCTTTTTTTTCTAACATACCTCCCCTTAAGCCTTCAGCTTTCCTGGATCTTAACTTTCCTGCTGACAGCCATCACTCCTGCTATTTTCAGGGTTATACTTATTGCCTGCCTGTCAACATGTGAAAGTGCTTGAGTCTTAGAGAGTTATGAGGTTCTCCATCACATATCAGTCAAGGAAGTTACATTTACTGGAAAATGTCAATGGAAAGAGTACTGAGCTAAAGAAAGGGGTCTGTGAATGACTGAAATTTAAGAACTGTTTTTCTAAAAAATAGCCTTTTTCAACTACTTCTTCCCATGGGGAAAAAGATATCTGCACTTTGCTGTTTGCTTTGCTTTACAAAGTAGAAGTACTGTGTATATATAATTTTGGTATCACAGCACACAATTCAGAATTTGTTTGAAGGAGGACAGGGACTGGCAAGGGATGGACTGAGACTCTTGCCTTGTATTGCTGGCATTGGCAAAGGGAAGAGTTCACGTTACTATGCAAATGCAGTGCAAGTGTGTGCTTCTTGCTATTCTGACACTCACTGGGAAGACAATCAGGGAAAAAAAATGCAGATTGAATAGAAGGAAGCACAGAGGTAATGCCAAATGAATAGGGGACAAACTAGGACAGTGTTGTGAATACAGATTATTTCACTGATACTTGTTGGATTTGCTCCCTCAATTTTTCTAAAGCTATTAAAGGAGTGCATTCAACATGTTTTTCTCCAGACAATCAGTTCGGCAGGCTTAGATCTTCTTTTAGTTTTTCTTGTGGAAACTGCAATATCTGTTGTTGACAAATCTGTGCTGTTTATTCTTCTAAAAATTGGGAACAATTGGACACTGATGTTAGCTCTTGTGCCTAATTTTTGGCACATAAAACACTACAAAATTTGGTGTGAAATTCTCACAGCTAAACTATGCCTATACCACAGTATGAGTTCAACTTCCAGCAGGGCCTTACAGCTTCAATTTGATTTCTCTTTGGTGGATCTTCTAGCAAATTCCTGTTGCCTCAGACTAGATTCTAGTGAACCTGTATCTGCATCATTCACTGCCACTAATCCTAGGACTGCC
Source organism: Erpornis zantholeuca (assembly GCA_013400515.1). Lineage (NCBI taxonomy): Eukaryota > Metazoa > Chordata > Aves > Passeriformes > Timaliidae > Erpornis > Erpornis zantholeuca. The sequence continues at coordinate 105,749 of VZTN01021221.1, read as the reverse complement.
TATAAAGTGAATTTAAATTAATAACTCCTGTGTAACTATAGAAGCTATTTACTTTGGCCTATATGTTACATTACAGTTCATTTTAGCTCATTGCTCAAAGGCAATCCCTCAGGCAGAAGATTTGGGACTGGATGAGATGTGGAATTTTAAAATGCATTTTAAAATGATGAGTTCTCATTCTCTGTGTGAAGGAAAAAGTAATCCTTCTTCAATGATACTTGCGTATTTCTGTAAAAAATTGAGGGTTTTTATCTTTGGAGTGCCAGGTCAGTGTGACATGAAGTCTTGTACTTTCCTTGGGTTAAGACAGTTTAAAAGGTGGATGCTCTAAAATGAGTTACCTCCTCTTAGTTTCAACCAATCCCTTTCTACCACTAAGGAGAAAACCAACACGAGCAGAAATAAGAAAAAATAAATTTACTAACAAGCAAAACAGCGACAAGACATAACATTAGAAAATAATGTTAATCATTAGATACAAAATTGCTGAATCTCACCAGCTCCCCGAGAACAAAGAGAAACCCAGAATAGTGGGGTAACCCCCTCCTCTTTTCAATATGGTGGCTGCCATGACAAACTTGTGTAGGGAGATAAAGGAGATGGCACCAGCCTCCTTCCCTGTTCCCTGCTTCTCTCCGTGGCTGCAGCATAGGGAAGGGCAGCTGGCACACTCCGGCAGTAGCTGGAACTCGGTCAGGGGCTAGAACTCATGGAGGGGCTTTGCCTTCCTCGTGGGAGCAGATGGCAAGGCAGGCAGGGCAAGGCACAGCAGCTGGGTTGGGGTGATTCGTGGTCTTCTCTCTTCGGCCAAGCAATGCTGGAGAGCAGGAGCAGTTTGGTCTGGAATGGGGCTGCTCCAATCTTTCCTGGAGCTGTGCTGTGACTGTGGGCAATCACCTCCGGAATTTGACCCAAGGCAGTCCAAGACCACAGGACTCACCTTCTCCAAAGCAGGGCAAAAAGGAGAGAGAGAGAACCCATAAGGGAAGCCTCTGCATGTGCTGCCTCAGCTCTGTGGAAAAAACCCCAAGAGATAAGCTATTTCATATTGGTAAAACCTTATTAAATGAAAGCCTTGCTGCCTTTGTAAAATCATGGCTTAGGCCTGTTACTCTGGCTGGAGAAGGACCGTGAGAAAAGCCCAGGAGAAGAAAAACAATTACTTTATAGCCATGTAAATGTAGTATCAACAGAAGCAAGAAAGTTAAAAAATAGAATGAGAAAACCAGCAAGATTATCTGCACCTGGTATTTTTCTGAACGCTTGAATGCTTATGCTATAGGTAGCCAATGGCAGTATATTGTAGCTAACAATAGCCAACAAACCTACTGTAGTAATTTAGTAGCCAATAATCATGTAACACAAATAACAACATATAACAGTCCATAAAAAGAAGCTGCTTTGTTTAATAGAGGCTTTTTTGCATATTGTCCGATGCAATGACACTGTCTGTGTGTGTCATGCCCGCCCCAACAGCAGCAATAAGAGAGGAAAGAGATAGGAGAGCAAACCAAAGGAAAGAGGGGAGGCTCTGCCCCAGTCAGACACCACAAAACCAGAGCGTGTTCTGCTTCCGTGGGCCAACTTTAGAACCCCTGGCAGCCCCCAGCCTGCTTCAGGACACACCTGTGGGCCTTCAAGAGACTGTAGCAATTTGGGCACAGATAGATGTGGAATACAACAACTTTTTGGGTTACCTAGGACAATCCTACAGCATCCTGTGTTTTAGGAAAGAACAAATGTCTCACAGGAGAGAAGAATCCTGTGGATCTTTCTAGAGCTGCCTACATTTATATGATATATCATACATGTACACAGGCACATGTGCAAAAGCAAAGGAAAAATGAATGCAGTTGTTCGGGTTAATAACTTAGGGGTCAAATCCAAACTAGATGGATACTTTTTTTGGTGATTAATTTATATGTGCTTTTTAAAGATAAAGTGTAGAACTACTTCACAAAACAGTAACCTCCTTGCAATTTCTATTCAGTTGTAAATTTTGTTTCTCAGGTGTATGTACTATTTAATGTTATGCTTTCTGTGAATTAGATTTCACAGTTTGAAACACAGCTATTTCAGAATAAATAAAGAAATAACAGAGTCAAGACTTGGGGATTTCTAGATTATATTTTGGGCACATTTTGCTTTATTGTTATTTTTATTTAATGGTTATTTTCATCTGGTTTAAACTGTAACCTTTGACCAGTCTCAAATATTTGATAGGAGAAAACAAGCTAGCAAAGAAAAATGATCCCCAAAACTATTTTAAGAAAGGCATCATCAAGTTGAAAGGAAAAATTCTTCATGATGCTTATAAGAAATAATCTGATGTTTAAGTTACCAATATTGCTCAAAAGCAGAGAAGGAAATTATGTAAAAATGTCCAGAACAATACAGAGACATATGTTTTTCTTAGAGGAAGACCATGAGGAACAATAAAACTGATTAATATGCCTGTATTAGCACATTGCTTAGGTCTGAGATGGGGTTTCAGGCACAAGGGTGTGAGTGCCATATATCAATAGCTGTTATCAATCACTGCTGTATAGCTTTGGCCAGCTGGGACTCTGCTGAGCAGTGGCAAGGGACCTGTGTGCAATGGCACCATTCCTGCTGGGCTGTCTCAATGCACCTGCAGGCTTCAAACCTGCAATGCACCTACCCACACCTGGCTAGCTGGTATCACAGACCCCAAACTGAGCACTGCTTCACTGGCTCCAGTTTAAAGCTGTTGGATGTACTCTCTTTCTCAAGAAATCTGGATGTCTCCACAGAATCAGCATTTTTCCTATACAGACATTAAAGTGGACTCCAAAATTTCTCTTTTTATGGTTTTAACATACAAGTTGAGACTGCATTCCTGATCATCTTTTAATGGGGTGAATTTGGTTTTTTTCTGGTATATCACTAGTGTGTAAGTATGACACTTTTAATTGTTAGCTGAGCATATTGAGTTTAGAAAATGTGCACAGTATTTGCCAGATTAAGCCTAGTAATCATGAAAAAGTTAATTCTGAGATGGTTCTGAGTCAAAAAGATATGTTCTTAAATTATTTACAGAGAAAATTGCAATTATTTTCATGAATTATAATGGGACATTCTGAGAAAAATATTAACAAATAGTTGGACTCTTATCTTTTAATATTTATCCTCTAACAAACACATCAGTATAGGTTACTTTCCTTCCAAATCCTTGCCTAAATCTTTCTGCAAATGGGTTAGAGCAACAGCTCAAATTTCTTCTCTTAGTACTATATTTCTTCATTAAATATTTTGTGTTTCAAAAATTTTGCCTAATTTTCTTTGATTCAGGCAATTTCTATAATGTAGGTGTGTTGCCTTCCTTCTCTAAGACAGATTTAAATAATCTTGTTAAAATTCTGGGTTTGAAACCCATCAACAATTTCTCATTTTTAGGAGACAGTCTCCTAATAATTTTCCTTTCTTTTAAAGAAAAATGACTTCATTTTTTAAATCATTTGGGGAAAAAAAAGAAAGAAAGCTAAAATTCTTCATTCCTTTTCTTCTGTTTAATGTTATCTGTTTTGGTTTAAATTTTGGCTCCATGCTTTATCCCTGACATTCTACAGGGAAAGTAAAAATTGTAGAAACTTTGATTAAAATAAACCTATGGAATTTCCCTTTTCCCTAGACCTTTTCTATGGAATTTATAGTAGGGAAGAATGATCCAGTCTTTTCACCAGCTGCCTTTGTTGGGTGTGGGGAAGGTCACATCTGGAGGAGCACAGTAATTTCAAATCTCTAGAGCTCAAACACCATGGAAAGATTTTCACTCTATGAGGTTAAACATGCTTAAAGGGCAAAACTCTCAGCTGCTGGCAGAGACCCCTGCTTTGCAGAGATGTGTGATGAAACAACTATTATCTGCTTTCTATGCATCCAACTACTCACATTTTCTGCATGTGGCTTTTAATCATTTTATCATGAGTTTCTTGAGTGATAGGTCAAGAAAGGCTGACCAGGTTCTGAATTTTGGCTTTGGGGCTATTCCAGTAGCTTTCATCTTGCAGTTCATTTTTTGAAACTAATTTGCAAGTAGCTTTCACAAAGAAGATGTATCACAGGCATTTTTCTTGGCTGTACTGAGATAATATCCAATTCAAAACAATAAGCCTGGGTTTTCTGCTGTCTAGATACATTATGTTTATAATTATTATGAGTTATTCATGGCCAATTAGGATTTTAATATGAACACATAGCATCTCCCCAGATTGGATTTGGAATAGAATGCCAGGTACTGGTCTAGACTTAGAAATTTTACTGGCTCACTTCAGTCTGTTAGTTAAGTGATATATTTTGCTGACGGAGCTATGCTGGAAGGAGGCCTAGGAGTTCTACCAGGAAAAAGTGCTTTTGCCAGTATAATTTTTATCCTCTTTTTTAAAGCAAAATCAAAACCTATGGCAAAAAAAAAAAATCCTTTTCTTAAAATTTTTTTTTTTTTTAGGATTTTGGCTGCTGCATCTACACTTCTACACTAATAGGGTTTGTTTCCACTCCCTGGGGCATCACACTCCTGTGTGCTGGTGGAGGCAGACAGTAGATTTGTCTGTAATCTTGTCTGACCTTATTCCCACAAATTACAGCGCACGCTGTCACACCTGTTTTAAAAGCCATCTGGGGATGATGACTCTCCAGTAATCTGGTAATTGTATATGGAATAGCTTTACTACAAGGAAAAAGAAGTTTGCAATTTTCATCCAAGCCCACAAGAAGTGTCTTATTTAGTTGCAGCTGAGTAGACTGTCCCTTGCTTTTTGCTAAAATGTTACACAGGAGAAGCCCAGCAATTCAGTCTCACTAAACCTCCTCACATCTATTTTGCTGTTAAGCCCTTTCAGCCCCTCCCACCCACTCATTTCACTTTTCATTTGATGCAATTAGAGCTGAGTTTACCATTGTGTTAAAGTGTCTAGACAATCCCATGCTCATACAAACACTCCAACACTTCACACCACTGCCTGTATTGTCTTACCTTTGTTCAAGTTTTGGCAAACAAGTCCTACCCCAGAGCTTTGCTAGGTCAGATTTCATCATTTTGTCTGGTTAGGGCCTAAGCCAAGCAATCTGTACCCATGATAGGAGTTGTTATCCTGCTCGGGTCAAGTAAGGTATGATTTCCTATTTTCCTTAAGCTAAAAATTGTGTGTTGAATCAAGAGTAGTGAGACAGGTGAGCAGAGGGTCTGCATGACACCTAGAGCTGTAATCTTAGATCAGTGTTGGTTTAATTGTGTGATAAAGACCACACACTTTATTACTTTTTGCATGCATCAAACTAGCATTTTATGCATTAGGCACCTAGTAAATAAGTACCCCTTTAAAAATATAAATTGGTATTTCCTACTTTAACCCAATTTCAATTTTGAACAGAATTCATCTCTTATTTCTTATTCTTGTCAATGTTTGTTTTCTTTGCGGGGAGGGAAGGGGAGATTTAGATAGTTGAATGTAGTGAAGCAATTTCTGAAAATAAGGATAGATGACTTTGCTTTCTGAAAGATTGCCAGCAATAACTAGATCAGAGATAGGTCACCCTCTTCTTCTTGAAAGTGATTTATGAGACAGTATTTAATGCAGTCAGACGGCCCTGAAGACGAGCATGCCCACAGTGAAGCAAAATAAGCAGAAACAATAGGGAAATCCTAGGAAATCATTTATGACAGAGAAACTGAAAGCCATGGTGAAAGAAAGGAGCCTTCAGAATATTGTTATTGACTAATTCAGCTCTATTATTTCTCATATACCACTTCATAATTTCAGTTTCATTTGCCCAATATCAAATGGGTACCAAATACTCTGTACCAAAAATGATGTACCAAATACTGCATTTGTAACTGTACCTAGCATGGTTTTAGTTTCCCATATTTGAGCCCCAAAGGGTACATAAATTTTTTGTGATATTTATGATTGTATTAAAAATATATATTATTTTTATATTATAAAAATAGATGTCTTATTTCTGTTTTGATTTCATATATCTAATTTCCAAGGTTTTCATTTGTTAGTTTCCTCAGTTTGTATTTGGAATTTTCATGATGAAATAATTATTTTTGTTCTCCTTTGAATAATTGCTTGCTGCTTCTAATATTATCAAAAAAAAGTAAAACCATACAAGACAAAGGCCAAGATTATAATTTTCCTTCAAATATTTCTAAAATGGAAAGCTTGCTCTTTAATCCACTTTTGAACTGGTACTTCTCTTTGAAGACTCTCTCAAGCATCCACCACAATAAAAAAATGAATGCCCTCCACAAATAAATCAATAATGAAAAAAAAATTGCTCTATTAGGTCATTTGTAAGTTCTGAGTCAGCCCAAATTACATTCTACAAGTTTATAAAGTCAGTTGCTAGACTAAGCTGGTGGTTTCTGAAGCACAAAGCTTAATTGAAGTGAGATATAGGTAGGAAAATGCTTTGTAAAGCTGTTGTGAGAGAAAAAGTTCTTTTTTAGAAACGCCAAGTCTTAATTTGTTTTTGTCTCAGATTAAATGTTTTCCTTTGTTTCATGATATGCTTTAGTGGATCTAATTGTTTATGCTTTTACAGCATGGACTAATTAAGAAAAATCAGTAACCTTCCCCTAGAAACCCCAAGTCCATTCCTAGTTTTCAATATATTTTATTATGAAAAATTCCTAGGTCTATAATTGTCTCCTTCCATTCATTAGCATTTTTCAAGACTGGGAGTTTCAAAGTTGCCATCCTAACTGTATTTACAATTTGATTCACATTCTGCTCTCTTGTTTACTGTTACTTGACTAGCTATTGAAATTTTTATTTCTCTTCCTAGTGATTATAGGATTTGATTTTTTACAACTTAGAGTTCACTGCTAATTTACACAGACAGCATTTTGCAGGGAGATCTTCTCTGAAACTCCTATATATACGTATATATTTTAATTTTTAATAAGGTTTACTAAATCAAAGCAAAGACAATGCTGGAGTAAATTGTCTGGGACTTCATATAGTTTTCGGCCATTCATTTCCTATTCATGCTATGGAGATGTGTCAGCTTTAGGCACACTGCTGTCCTACAGATCAGACCACTGGGATAAGCACTCCAGTTTGCTCCCAACATCTGGCTAGCAGAAGAGGCAGATAGATACCATATTAAAGGGATGTCTGTGCTGCTCAGCAAGCAGTGTATAGCTGTAATGGAACTTACTCCTTGATCAGAGGCCATATGGCCGTGTCAGCCTGGCTGCCTGCCTGACTCACAGAGCTGTGCTGGGAGGCAGAGACTGCAGGTGACACAGGCAGAGGTTGGTGCAGTCCCAGCCTCTGGCATGTGGAGGGGAAAGTCTGCACAGCATCATGATGATCTGTCCCACACAGAAAAGGGCAGATAAATGGGCATGTACCTGATTTGTAGTGACAGAAATGCAGTGAACTTTGCGTGATGGGGTTGAGACAATTGTACTCTTTGTGGGGTTTGCAGAGGAAGATGCATGGGCTGACTCCACAGCTTGTGTACAGCAAACTCAGTGGTGAGAGCCCTAGACTCTGACACTGATGAGGAATTTGGGCTGCTGCTGTGGCTAGGTTAGTAGATGTTTGGCTCTCCTCTATCAGCATATGGTGCACCACACTGCTGATGAAGGGTGTCCTCAGGCTGCATGGCATGGTCATAAGACTAAAGCTACCTCATTATTAGTGTGTCTATTTTGTACATCTGCCATCAGTAAGCTCACAGTCTTCTTGCAAGCTGCCATAATTTTCTTCTTCCAACCCTGGCAAAGCCTTCATAAACAGTGAATGAACACCAATATAAAATCAGAGAGAAAACTACAGAGCTGATGCCTTAGGTTTTAATTTTTATATTCTTCAAATCCTGTACTGCTAGTGTAACTGAAGTTTTCTGTAGCTTGTTAAATGCTGTTCTCTTATGCTGTTCTCTGTGCTAAGATAGACATAACAAAATCTCTAACTTGCCCTTCAAAGACACCTAAAAACAAGAACTGTAAACCAGCATCTTGGAAAGAGTGGGGCAGGCTTAAAAAAAAATCACATCATTGACTAAGTTCTAGTTAGTGAATTGATGTTGATATAAAAGTGTGAAGCATCCGCGACCAAGGCGTCCATATTGAGATCTACTGAAGCAGGACCTCTAGACCCTGAAGTGTGCACCTGAAGGCCTTTCAAATAAATACCACATTTTTTTATTCCTTTATTCCTGTCTAGTCTCTGTTTCTAGGTAACCATTTAAGGCATCAGAACCATTAAGAGAAATGGGGAAATACATCTCTAAGGGTTCTAACCCTGAAAACACAGTTGTCCCTTTCTCTAATGCTGATTGCAGCAACACTGCTAAGGCTCAAAATGGTCTTGATAAGAAATACACTGTGAATTTCATTTGCACACATCAGTTGTCCTATACTGGGGCCATTCTTTGACCACAGTGGTGTCCCACAACAATATTGTGGGTGTCAGATGAGCATTGTCACCTTAGTGAGGTCCTGCAAATCAGGCCACCAAAGTAATTGCCCAGAATTACCAACTACAACTGGACAGAAGATGCATATATAATGATACTTTGAATATTTACAGCATTTTTTTCTTTCTTTAGTTAATATAATTCATGTATTCTAATCCTCTTATTGACCAATATTTTTCTCATGCTGTTGATATTTCTCTTAATTATTAGTGTTGTCTTTGCAATGCTGAATTACCTTGGCTCATAGGCCATTACTCTCCAATATACCAATTTCCTAGGAATTGTTCCTTCTTTTTTATATAATGTTTGGTAAAGTCTGAGGCTAATTAAAATTTTTCAAAGGCTGACCTACTAAATCAAATGCTACTGATGTCATTATTCTTGATATTTATACATAAATCATTTCTAAGTATATTGTATGTTTATGGGCACAGCATACTGAGATATTTTTTACTTATGGAGATTATCCTTTCATCTGTCAGTAAGTAGATGAAACTTAATTTCAGGTGGAAATTAATTTTAGCTGTAGTGATTACAGATTTACATCTGCTGACTATCTGATAAAACACATGTAAAAGAAGAATTTTTCTCATGGAAAAAGGAAATTTCTTTCAGAATTTGCTTCTAAAGACTCTTCTTTCCAGTAGATAGACTGGCAAGCGGCAGGTCAATACATCTGCATAGTAGAAATCAACCTGAGAGAGGTGAAACAAGTGCCAAAGACCCAAGATTTGCCTAAAGGCTGGAGTTTAGACATACCCTTGTTTATAGGTGACGTGATGCAGCACAGAACATTATGGTTGTTTGGAATTGCTTGCTTCTCTTTACTGTGCTCACCTCCATGTTGCATTACTCATGAAGCAGTTGCAAGTGTTTTCTATATCCTTGAAAAAGTTATTCAGGAGAGAATTACAGCATTATGGGATGCACTTTCTGTAAGAGCCACAGTAGTTAGTCAACACCAGAGGATGTGCTGATCAGTCTGGCCCTACCCAATCACAACTTCTACATACTGCAGAAGGGAATAAAGTTCCTGTGGTGCACATAAAAAATATGCTGGGGAACACAGTCTGGGTTATTCCTGTCTCGGGCAAAGGCAAACTGATTAGACAGATTGCTTTTCCTCAAGCACCTGGGTGCACTTGGTGGAAAATGTGAGAGGATTGGGAGGTTATGTGCACACCTCAAGTGGATTTGATTTCGGATGAAAATAGCCAATTAATAAAATTAAGTGAACTCAATTGACCTTTTTGGGAGTGGCCCACAGACTAAGGGAATCATATCTGTGTGTTTATATACATATATATATATATATATCAAAAGACAGGAAAGGAGATGGGTTTAACTGGGATGTACTGGAAAATATAGGACGTGGGCATTACATGAATGGTACTTGCCAGCTGGGGTTAAACCATGACACATGATGTGGTTTGGTCTTTTTTTTCTCTTTTCTTCTTGAGTGCACATAAAATAAATGGAGAAAGGATTGCCTCTCCAGCCCATATTTCTTTTAGGCAAATCCCAAGAGACAAAAGGAGAAATTGACAGGAAATCAGGCCTCATTAATTCTGCTCTTCATGGAATTGCCTGGTTTTTAATCACATTTGTTTGGGGAGAAGAAATGGAAATAATAGGAGGAGGTCCTCAACCTTCATCTGTTTCCAAGAAAATAATATTGAGCCAGAACCATAGTATTGAAGTTTTGGGTTGCATTATAAGTATTTCAGGAAGTTCTGAGCATGTGAAAACAGGATGTAATTAACTTTCCTGATTTGAATACTCCACTGGAACAGCTATAATAGTAATAAGCATAATAATTCTGCTTAGCTTAAAATCTTTGAAGCTGAGAAAACCAGTGAATGTTCATTGTGAAATGCACAGCTGATTGTATTAAAATAATATGTAAAATTTACATGATAGGTAAAATTATATAAAATAGGACTGAAATTATTATCAAGACATTTTACTACAATTAAGTAGCATTAAAAATGAATAGCATTTTACTACAGTGAAGGTTCTTCTAGAGCTGGTCTCTAGAGAATAATCACATCAGGCTGGAAATTGCATTCAAGAGAAAAACACGTGCATGTGTGAGGGTCTGTAGGTGTGTGTGTGAGTGAGATTAGGAATGAAAGTTAGCATGTTGAGAATTTCCTGTTATCTTTCATCAACACTAGAAATATATTTCTTGCCTTTAATGCAGGAACTATGGGGTTAACTCACTGCTTTTCTGCTCCTACATTCCCAAAGAGAAATGCAACAGGTTTGGTGTTTGGGGTTTTTCGTTACGTTGTTTTGAGGTTTTTTAATAATAAAAGCAATATGGAATTGAATCTGAAGATTAAATTAACAAATCTCCCAGTAAGAAATTGAAATTAATGACTAGAAAAGAGCTGAAATACAAAAATATTAACTACTCTGAACCAGCTGAGATGAAGCTGAGAAAATTCCCTCTGAGTTATTATCTCTGTAAAATAAACAAATAGTCCTTAAGAATCTGTGCATGGATGTAGTGTTTTTGGAAGCACAGACAGTAATTACTACTGACTTAAGTCCAGAAAAATGCAACTACACGCTGTGCAAAAACTTCACACAGGTGTGCCTGTATTTTGGTCCATACCACCTCAGCAACCCCAGCTTCCTCCTAAGCTCAAACCGCCATCAAACCCACGTGGATGTTCACTGGGATGTGAAGAGTTCAGGTCCAAATGACTATATCCATTTTCAGCTGTGATCCAAGCAAAGATCTGGTGAACAGAAACTTCTCAGTGCTGCTTTAACTAACAATAGATCACAAGCAAGACCTTGAGGTTATATGAGAGGAACCATTTATCATTAATTTTCTAGAACTACAATTTTAAAAAGGGAAAAAATAACTGTGATGTAGGTTTCAGGCCTTCAAAAAAAAAAAAAAATCATTGCCAATACCCCTTTGTTTTTGCTGGAGCCTACAGAGAGTCTTTGAAAAGTCTCAGTACGGAGGAGTGTATCTATTGGAATGTTGCTTCAGAGAAATTCATATTACTGAAGTTGTGTAACTTTTATTCTGTGTAATTGCATCTCAAATCACAGATGGCTTTAGAAGAATTGCTGAATATGCTGTGTTCAGAATATTATGGTCATATCCTGGACTCCTACATGTCTGCTCCTCACTACTCACTGTAATTTGAGTTTAAAGTGTAAATTCAGACAGATCATTACTCATTTTTCGCCAATCATTCACTGTGCTTCACTGAAACAATAGGTTTTCTATTTGACTGATTAAAAAAGAAAAAAATCATTAACAACCTTGGTTTTCATCCAGGTCTGGGGAATGGAAAAGGGACCCTCAAGGTCAGTTCCATCATAATTAATTCTCATCTATGTAGAAGAGGACTAAATGCAAGATGGTCACCTAGAAGTGAACATTTGTAGGGGGATTAATCTGCCGTATTTTTTTATATCATCTTTAAGATGAGATAAATTAAGCTCTTACTCTTCAATCAGATGAATTCCATTCTCAAACTGGACACTGGCTGCCTACATACAGGGTTTGGATTACATGGTATCTAGAAAAAGGGTACATGGTTTTGACCATAGAACTGCTTAGGGAAGGAGATAGTTGATCCTGGAGTTGATGTATCTTAATTTCCTGAGTTCTCCTGGATTTACGAAGAAGGGTACCTGTGTCTGTAAGCTTCAGTACCTAATCCCTTCCTCCCTGTCTCTCCTCCCCCAAATGGAAACACCCACGTTCTTTTGGCTCACTCCTCTTTGCTAAAATCATAGCTTGTGAGCAGGATCCTACAATCATAAAAACAGTCACAGCGCTTGCCAAGGAACATGAAGATTGAAGCAAAGTTTTGTCCTAAGTCAAATCTGGGCCCAAGCTTGCACCTCCCATGAGACTGGAGGTTATGTGAAGAGCCCCTTGGCAAAGCTGAGATACTGGTTCAGACAAAAATGTAGGATTAAAAAGTGCAGAGGGAGTCTCTAAACGGGAGTTGCCAGAGCCCACTGAAGAGGGCATCTCAGCTGCAGCTGGACTCTTGAAAGCTAAGCAGCAGCTGTGAAACCAGCACTGGCAAAAGCCTCAACCACTTTACACTTTTTCTGCATAGTGTCTGTGTGGTATTTCATCTTTATTTTGCTGTGTTTACATTTATTTTTTCCCTGATACAGTTTCTGGTAACAGGTGAATTTGTTTTTTTTTTTTTTCCAATGTGGGAAACCCTATCAGTGCTGCTGGATTATGAAAATTAAGTGTCAAACCCAAAATATGTAGTGAGCTAGAATATTGGCTTCTCTTGTACCAGTGGCTTTTTATGCAAAGCTATGGACACCAGTTGGTAGAACGATTTATTGTTTCACAAAAACTTGGAACAGTCTGCTTCATACTTAATGAAAAATGACACCCATGTCCTGAAATGAAAATGAACACTGAAAGCTTTCCAGTGGACATGCAATCGAACAGCAGGTCACAGAGAACAAGAAGTGTTGTCCTTGCAAAATAAATTGAATTCGGGTGAAATTAATGTTTCCTCTGGAATTCAAAATATTTAAAGATGTAGATGTTTCTTCGCAGGTTTGAAACCTCGTACTTGTCATTATTGAAATGACATTTAACACAGCATTGTATTAAAATGATGAGGTTTTTTTCCAGATGGATGGTTAGACTTTTATCTAAAAGCAGAATATATACATATATTCTTCTGAATTATGGTTCAGGAGAACTTATGCGTCAAACAAGCAACTGGAACAGGAAATCCCATTCTATTATCTTCAGTCTCCTGCAGATTTTTGAAATATTAGAAACCTGACCTCAACATGGGACAGACCTTCCTAGGCTCTGCATAGGGAACGAAGCTGGAAGGAAGTTCCCATAAGTGTTAAACTTCCTTCAGTGTCCAGCTGAACAAAGAGCAGAAGAAATGACACATACAATTGTTTCCTAACTGATGCTGATATTGTTAGCTGTACACATACTGGCAGAGGAATAACACCTATATTAAAACATATAAGATTTGCTTTAATTTGTAGTGACAGTACGCTGGAGACCAAGCTGACATGTTGTGTACCTCAGCATTGACTAGGCACACCTGCAATAGTATGTATTCAGCTAGTTAGATTGAAGCCTGAAAGGAAACCTTAAAATCAGTTTTGTTATGGCAAACAAGGCAGTACATGATATAAACTTACATGTGCAACACTGCTGTGCTTCCCACATCACACTGAGGGTGAAACTTGGATATTGCTGACAAGACATCTCTCAAATAGAGAAGTTCCAACTCAATGAGCTTTTTTTTGTCCTTCCCACTTGGAATGAGGTAGTGATATGAGCAGACAGAGAGTTGACCTGGTTAGAAGGGGAAAATTACCAAACAGAACACACCTGCTGAAGTCCCAGCAGATAAAATGCCTGCCATCCTGGGAGCTGAGATCCTGGGAATCAGACCTATGAACCAGAAGCATCCTTGATTATTGGAGCTGCCATCTTTGAAGTGCATCTGGGTCTCTAGAAACTGATGACATCCTGAGAATCCATCAATAAGTGAGAAAACAACAAACTGTTGTTGCAACTTATTATCCAAAAAAAAAGAAAAATAGTCTGGAGAAAAGAGAAAGCATCCTAAGAATGTAAGATTTTATAAAAGCCATGGGCTGTTCTAACTGCAAGAAAGAGAAGAAGCCTGGAAAAGTAAAAATTGTTGTGACGGAACAGAAAATATCATTCTCTTTTGGCCAACTCTAGTGGAAAACAAAAATCAACAGCCCTGAATAGCTGATCAAAATGGTGGTGTCCTATATTCTCTTGTATGTCTATCATATATAAATGACTTAATTTTTATTTAAAATTGAGCTTCTCTCATTGAGACCTTCCTATGATGCATGTACTTTCCCAAACTCTCCTGTGAGATCTTGGTGTCTCACCAGGGGCAGTTCTGGCTGATGTCATGTCATGGATCATCTTTGAAGTGAGGCTCTGTCTGTGATTGTGTTGGACCCTCCCACCCAATACTGGGATCATTTCAGTTTGTCCTCCCATTTCTGGGATGGCTAGGCCATCCCCTCTGGGATCAGTTTGATCTCCCTTCTAGGATCCTTTGGCCCTTTTCTGAGGTCTGTCTAATGCAATTGAAACCAATATTATTATGAACTTGCATATATATGCATACACATAATTTATCATAAATATATCTGTGGTTATATTATCAGTGTTTGCTTCACTCATCATAAGATGCCTCTTAGGCTACAACTTGAACTTTATTTCACAGACAGTGAAATGTTAATTCTATTCTATTCTATAGAATATATAAACAATAGTATCTCGACTACAACAAAGAATAGAAAATAATTTTGAAATACTCAACTTTATACTACAATTAATATATTTAATGCAAGTTTAATAGGAGATCTGAAGATGAAATGGTGGTATTTTCCTATTACTAGCTCAAGTCCCTTTTCTAATATTTAGTCAAGACTAGTGACTATGTCAATTTAGTGAATCTTAAAGCCAGCAGAGAGAATATTATCTGCATCATGTAAGCATTGGCTAATTCCTTTTGAAAAGAATGCCATCATATAATGCATAATATTTAATTGCTTCTATCTGTGAGACCACATACTCTAATTTTTTATCAACTCTTAGCAGACCAGATGTAGAAAAGCATGAGATCAGTAGAGATTTCTGGTAGGGGAATTTTTAAAATATTTTTTTAATATTTTTATTTTATTTTATTTAGAATATTGAAACAATTTCTTTCCCAAAAGGTGAGAATTTTAAGGCTATTTACATATCTAAACTACCAAATTAAACAGGGCTTAGACAGCTAAGTATTTTCTGCAATCTGATTATTGCCTTCAATTGTAATGTTTATTTCTTTTTTCCATTTCTCTTTCATACCAAAACTAGTTAATTATTATTTTGGAGAGAAAGAAGGTCTAGATCAAGCAAATTATGGCAAAACAATATGAAACAAGGATTCCGGTCAATAGCAATTCTAATATAATGAAATGTTTACTCTCTCATTCAGAGCAGACACATCATCTGTAATTAATAGTTATAAATTGCCTTTGAGTCTAAGAAAAATTGCTTTCCAGTTTGTAATAAAATATTAATTTTGGTTCATTTACAGTTCTTTTGGGGAAGAAAAACTACTACAGTCTTAAGGCCACATTCCTCACTTTCCCCACACTTGGCACGAATGTTGCTGACATTTTAGCAATAATGTGTTTTTGGAAACATATCTTCAGAAGAATCAAACAGTATCTTACAACCAGAGAAGTTCTAATGACAGATGCCTAACTGAAAGCTTTGTCCTGGCTGACAACATATGCATTTATTGTCTGGCTAAATCTAGGCTAATCTACTTAAATCTAAATATTTAAAATGAGAATCTTTGGAGGTCAACCAGGATTTAAAATGAATACTTCTCCGCAATGCTATGTTTTGCAATAAATCTCTCCCTAGGTCTTCATATAATTTCTACTTCTAGAAGGAAATATTTCTTTTGGAAATGGAGGGTAATTTCCTAAGTCTTTGTGTCACTTTTGGCTCCTCAGCTGAATGAAGAGATAGATATTGCTATACAACTTACTATATCATCAGTGATGCAAATCACATTGTTGTAAATATTCATAGAATATTTACCACATAGATTAAGAGTGCAACATAACTTTTCTTCAAATAGTGTCCTAGTAGCATTTATACTGGGGAAAAAATGTCATAATGAGGGGTTTCCTGCAGTTCTGACTTATAAAAATAATTTAAAACCCCCCCACACCTCTACTTTCTGGATTGGTTTGGGGTGGTTAATTTAAAGAATTCTGAAAAGAAGAAAACAGGGAAACTTGATAGGAATCTGTCTGAAGATATCTGGCGTCCCAGGAGCCATGTTGCAGGAATGAAATTCTATGTTAGGGACACCGAAAGCCCTGACATATCCTTTTCTAGGCTTTTAGTACTATGCATGAGATCCAGTGGTCCCAGCAGGTCCCAGTAACTAACCAGAGGACCTGGAAGGAATTCAGGCAGAGAACAGATGCAGATGTACTTAGATATTTACGTAGAAACTAATCACCATTGTCCTTGTCATAGTGAATATTTAAACATTTTCTGTGAGTAGAAAATGATCAGCAAGCAAAGCAGGACTTATCCCAGAATACTTCCACTTTATTGAATAATTTAGTCCTTGTATATTTTCAACTGGGTACAATATTCTAGATCCGAATACTAATAGCCTAATTCTAGATAGTACTTATCAGATTGATCCCTACCACCAGAGCTGTGGAGAAAAAGAAGAGAAATGGGGTACATCCCTTGTGCTATGGGTTTAGGCCCTTTTCACAGAGCACTGTTTGGCTGAATGTATTCAGAAAATTTCATTCGAATTTATGGATATTATAGATGTGCCTAAATCCACATTTTTTAATGAATAAAATATAATTAAATAAGTTCTGGCTCAGTATTTAGCTTGTCACCACAAATATCTTCAATATTTCCCTAAATAGATACAAGGAGTATCCAGCAGACTCTCTCCTCCAGCAGGAGGAGAGAAACAAAGAAGGGAATTGGTGGGAAATCAGAAAGAAGATCAAAGCTGCTTTTTTATCTTGTTTTTTGTACAAAAGCTGTACCATGAATAGGAAATTGAAACCAAGTGAATCAATAGCACTCATTTCAGAGTTTGTTGTGTACACTTATCTAAAAACTTTAGCATTGTGGAGTCATTCTGGGCAACACCACTTCCACTGTTTTCCAGGATTTCATTATAACTATAGGCATTTGTATAATGGATTAGAGGATAGTACACTAGGGGATCAAGGAGGAAGATAAACTTAAAGAAATAGGCTTTTGAGGCATTTCTAATACACAAAGGGATTAGGTGTCTTAGTGTTGGTCAATGTCTGGATAGCATTTTCTCATAACCTGTTGGAAGCTCTGGTTTTTTGTTTTGCTGGAGTCACAGACTGACCACATTAATCAGTATTTCTGTTTATATCAAAGAATCTTTGTGGATCACAAACTCAGACTAGGTGGCACCCAGTGGTTAAAAAGAAAAGGAGTATATATTTTGCCTTACAGTAAAAAAAATTATAGAAGCAGGTGCTAATGTTTAAAGCATATGATATGGTCTGAGTAGAGCTCCTTGCAAGGAGTATCCAGTAGGTTTTGTAAATGTTTTGTCCCTCATGTTTTCCAAGGGACAGAAAACTGTTTGCCATGCTGCTCTACCAAAATTCAAAATCGTGATCTATTGTCACTTAACCTGAATAAGATCATCCCTCTTTGTTCATAAGTGGAAGAGAGCAAAATCAGCAGCTGAAGGACTGTTTGGCCATGGTAAGGGACAAAGCTAGTTTTGGCAGCAGGCAGAACACAGAAAGTAAGTTTTAGAGAGGAGAGACTGGGCTGTCTAACTGTCTGGATATGAGTGTGATCAAAGTATCTTATCTTTGCTATTGTCAGTGGTGAGCTAGAGCTAAATGCAGCTGCCCTTTCGTTTCAACTTCATAAAGAAATATCAAAGGTGTTTCAGAAACCAGGGACATTTTAGGCTATCATCTCACCTCCTGACAATATGAACTTGCCCAAGAATTGGGCTGCCTGGATGTTCTCAATGAGTTTATGTACTCTACAGTCGGCTTCTCAGAGTAGAGAAAACTTTATTAAGGACAGAAAAATCTCAGAATTTCCTGAGTACCTTTGGACTCTGATGAATAGATGTGTGGAGGAGTAATATGGAACTGAATTGCAGACTTAGCTCTGAATTCTCTTGCACATACAATATTGCCTTAAGTGAATAAATTGTCCATTTGCATCAAAACAGAGAAATAAAAAGTTATGGACATTGGCCAACATGAAAATAATATTTCTTTGTTATGCTATTACTTTCCAAGGAAGACACTTCCCCATAATTCTAAAATGTTAAGAAATAGCCGGAAGGAAGACCAAAGGACAGTAATTTCACATAGCAGATATCTTAGCCAAACAAGAGCAATTCTTGTTGCTTAATAACTAACTGTGAGCTATATTTAGTTGAAAACAAACATCAAAAAGGCAGAGGAGAGAGTTATGCCAGCCCTGAGATATTATCAAGACCTAATAATGAACTAATTTGCTATTAAAAACAAATGTGGTTACAGACTTCACCTGCATTCATAAATGTAACTCATTTTTTTGTATAAAATAAGAAACATGCAGCCTTAATATAGTCTGTGGGTTCAGTTAGAAATTGTGGGTTATGTCTCAGATACACAATCCTCGTACAACAAGTTTGTATTTTGATTCCGTATTTTGACAGATGTTTGCAATTTCTAAGCTGTATGCCTTGGATAGCTGTCTAAATCATTGTATTTTCATGGTTCTTTGCTGAGAGCTTAAAACAACAATCTGCATCTTTCCGTCCACTACTGTGGAACTGGCAGCATGCTTGTCCTTGTCTGCCATTCCCTGATGGAGAAGAATGGAGAAAATGCAACAGAGTAACTTCTGTGTCAGACTGTGTCAAGACAATATCTGCACTTCCCCATGACCCTACAGCCATAGAGAGAGGTGCTCAAAAACAGCAGTGCCTGGGTTTGTAGCCCCAAGCTGGGATGATTTCTCTCTGCAGCTTTCAAGTATGAACACAGGACAAAAGGCTGCCATCCAAAGGGCACTCTCGTATCTATAGCTAGACTATTCCTACCTGGACAGAACACATGTGGCAGTGGATGAATCTTTTCAAAGAGTATGAGGGAATCATGGCACCCTGCTTCCATGCTCTCAGGCTCTGAATGCCGCCCATGGCCCTGCTGTCCTTGCCAGCTCCTTGGGCACAGCTGCCCCTGCTCCAACCAGCGCTGCTGCAGCCTGGTTGGGAACCTGGCCTCACACCACTGGGAAAGACCTGGGACAGAAAGGGAGGGGAGTTTCACTTGGGCAACCTCACAGCTTCCCACTGTCTTGGGAACTGTATCTGTCACCAGATCCTCAGCCTTGGTCCTTGCCTGAGCTACACCACAAAGTCTGTGCCCAACCTTGTACCTGCTGTCTGTCACCCACTGCCCTCCCTGGGCTTCACACCCGACTGACTCATCGCTGTGGTCTTGTCAGGCCTTTGCAGGGCTCACAATCACCTGTTTCTGGGTGCTCCTGGATGGACCATGGGAGAGCACAATGTCAATATTTTGGCCACCCTGAGCTCCCAACTCCCTCTCATGGGAGCCATCCTCTGCAGCATCCTGACACGTTCAGAGGTGAATGGTTAGATCACAGAGAGATACCAGGGTTAATAGCTCTCTTCTGCACATCATTCCACACTTGCAAAATCAGAAAGAAATGTGAGCTTGCTACAGCTAGATAGAGAATCCCAGAAGGAATAATTCTTTAAATAAATTAATTGGGAATACACTGGGGAGAAAAAAAAAAGAGTTTACTCCCCTGTTCTGAAGATCACTTGAGCTCTTGGTGTTAAGCAGTTAATGGACAAGGAGACAGACCTGGGCACCTCCCAAGAAGGGACTCCTGCTTAGTGTGTGGTTCCCCAGGCCCCCCTGAGTATTGTGTAAGAGTGTGGCAGTGGGGACACTGTGACAGTCTGCATCCCCTCAGGTCAAGGAAGACCTTGTATCTGTTCTGTTATACTGAAGGAACTTCTAGAATTAGTTGATTATGATAAAAAAAGAGAGGAAAAGATGCATGAGTCCCAGAGAAGACCAGAGCTGAAGGAATCCTCTTTCCCTAAGGTTTTCCTCCTCATCAGAGGCAGGTGGGGGTGCTGCTTTAGGTTAAATCTCCCTACAGCATTGAAATTGATTCAAAACCCACTGAGGGACTAGACTAAACTCTTTCTACATGTTCTTGTCCGTACAGAGCCTGTGTATCTGGTAACAGGATTTTCTCTTCCTCTTTAGGATCCAGGCATTGCAATACTTACTGCTGCAGTCAGTATCTAAGCCTCATTTTGGTTTCATACCCTTATTAGTGTTAATAACTTAGTGTTTGAATGAGCACATGGCCACAAATCCTAAATATGGTATTTTATCCTCTCTTACTCACATGGATGAGGATTCTAAGATGAGTATTTGGAGTTCTTACTTCAATAATGAATAAAGCGAGGCTATTTCCCTGCTCAGGGAGGTGCCAGATCCCTGGGGTTGGGTCTCCCTGGTGCCCCAGGCTGCAGTTCCCAGCTGAGGGTGGGATGGCCCTGAGTGCCAGGCCCTTCCCTGCTGTCCTGGGGGTTCCCAGAGCCCTCAGGGAGACCTTGACCCCCATGGGCCCCTGGCAGGCATATGCTTAATAAGATGTCATGTCAAACATCTGTGACAGTTTCTTACAATGCCCCCGAAAAAAAAAAAAATTAAAAAAAAATATACTAGAGTCAAGGTTATAATTAATCCTGTTCAAACCTGAGACAGACAGATCCTTTTGACTCCTATTCAGAAACCATACCCTCTATGTACAGAAAATTGAGAAATTTCTTGGTTGTCTGAAATTTCCTTGCACTAGATTTCTGTTCTTTTTAGAACTGCTGGTGGTTACTGGAGTGGATTGCACTTTTCATCTCAAAATTAAGAACCAAGATAAATGTGTGCATTACATCCCTCTCTTTTCAGTTCTCAGGCTGTGATGGCCCCCGTATAAGGAAATTAATCAGATTTTCAGTACTGCAGAGAATGCCAATGCAAACCATAAGCAGGGAAATGACCTGTCAGATTACCTAGTCTGCCTCCCTGCCACTGCAACATCATTACTGTGAACATGTTTTATTCATACTGTCTCCAGACTCAGACAATATCCTATATCCTGATTTCCTAGTATTTTAAACAATGGGAGTTTTGTCCCTCTGGGGAATAATTGAGCTTAAGTGGCCTTCATTATAAGTTTTTTACTATTAAACAAAATTTTATTTCACCCACACTACTATTAAATTGAAAAAGGCCATTTTGCATGAGAAATAATACCTTAAATGAACAATAAAGGTGCTTGTATTTTATTTCTGTAAGTTAGGGAAGAACTCTGAAGAGAAAAAACCTGAAGAATTCAACATGAATAAGAGCTTAGGCTGGATTTTATAATCAATTTGGTTCATCAGAAGTTCAATATGTGACCACAGTGTACCATTTTTCAGATATGTTTTTTGAAAACTTTTAATTCAATGTTCAGAAACTGCAGCATGTTTTGGTGCTCTAAGAAATAAAATCTGTATGTTTGCAGAGGTATCCATGAGGAAGCTGAGCCTGGATAACCTTTACTCTTGAAATGCATTAGAAGAAAAGAAAATTGAATTTAAATGTTTACATGGATTTTGCTAACATATCTATCAGAAAAAAAAATGGTTTTTACTTGTAAGATGAGCAAATGTAATATGGTATCACTGAAATGCAATAAAAAACCACAATGCATTTTATAGTCACTTTTTAGAGCAGAACCACATGTAAAGTATTTACATGAGAGTCTGCAACAGTTCCTGGGCTGGAAGTGTTTATTAGGTACCACTGGCTTGATTCTGCTTTCCTTGCATCTTGTGTAGTCATTTACACCTGTGCAATGATGCATTTCACTCCAAATTATGTGCTTTTTTATGAGGTTTTGTCAGCACAAAGGGGTCATAAAGTCAGTCAATATAATCATTGAAGAATACTTTTAGGCTCTGCATGGTGTGCAATCAGCTTAAGGGTCTTTTATCACTCTTCTTCATAAGCCTGTAAATACAAACCATAAATCCATAAATACAGAAAAGGGTGGTTGACTACAATATTGAAATATGTGAGGCAAGTGAAAAGTAGACCCACTGAATGGAACAACAGGTCTAGTACAGATCTTCTGATTGCATTTTTCTGCTGCTTCCATGTCCTGAAAGATGCCAAGATTCAGTTTGGTTTGGGAAAGATAAAGTGTCTGCATATAGTCTTTACTGCTGAAGACTAGCTGAGCCAGATCATTCCCAAATGGAAGAACTTAATACATAACCTCCATATTAATCTAGTAATGTCTTATCCGCTTAAAGCCTCTGGCTCTGTTTTCCTTCAAACTCATCTGTTTGCCTCTCTTGCCACCTTTAGAAATCATATGTATATTTTTAATGGTGTCTTAGGGTAATTTGCAATCCCAGAGGTATAAAAAAGAAACACTTTTAATACCTTACCTTTAAAACTTTTTATGCCATCAAAATTTCCTGAGAAAGAATTTGTTTTAATTTTCATATTTGCATAGAAGAGGCCATCAAAGGTACCTGGTAGCCAAAGACAGGTACAATAGAGACAAAAAAGGGTGAACTTGTCTGCAAGGAACCGATGGGTCTGGCTTTCACAACTGCACCTTGCTTCTGAACTGCCTAATGCTTCACTAATGACTATTTTAAATTGAAGAATTTCTATTATAGCTGGACTGAGCATCTCATTCCACTTTGGTAAATGAAACTTTAACATTAAAACATATCAAGGGAGTATACTTGGACTCAAGTGAGTAAGAGCCATTTTTAGGCCCCTATTCCTTCTATAAGCCAGCTGTTGCTGGAAAAGACTTCACACAGCTGCTCCTGATTTTTTTCTTTTACATATAGACCAGAAGACTCATACTTAACAGTGGAAAGAAGGAACAAACCCAAGATTTTTGCAAGAGTTAGTTCTGCAAGCAGGAGTAACTAATTTGAACTAGATGGTAAAACATTTTCTTTTGTGGTGGAAGCTTTGGGGAGTTGAAAATATCCTCATTGTTGACATTTCAATGAGCCCAAGGATCTGTGAGATTTGAGCTTGAAAACCCTTTGAAGTCCTCCTCAGAATAGCAAATAGCTCAGGGAAAATGACAAGCATCTGAGATGCAGGAGGTCTACTTTGGCAGTCTTGAATTCAAAGCAGTCACAGAAGCATCGGTTGTATGTATGTCACACGGTATCTTGGCCACCATATTTCAGTTATTTGGGTTCCTTACCTCCTCGCCAGAGGCCAGAATATCATTCTACTAGTAGGAAGATTGAGCATTATAAGAAATATTAAGAAGCATTATAAGAAAGAGAAAGAATGTGGCAGTTATGTCAAATAAAAAACCATATGGGAGGTCCATACTGATCTAATTTCTGCTTTGTAAGCGAAGCAAATGGAAAAGGAATATTGATATGACAAATGAGTGAAAGCTGTTGGTATAATGTCAGATTTCTAAGTAATGTAAACAACAGCTAGCCTGTGGTCACAGAAGAATGTCGAACAGCAATACATCATAACTCTGCTCTCAGACCTGCCTGAGCAGCTTTTCCATCAGCCATCAGGGACAAATCAGCCTCCTTTTTAAGGGCTTATAGACAAGGAAATGGAGCTCCAACTTTAGAGGAAAACAAAGGAGCATATCCTCCCTTACAAATGCTGATATCAAATAAGCAATCTGCCCTAGAGGCTCACATGATGGCCAGTACTGGTTCTGGCAAGATTTTGGCAAATCTGCCCTCAGTATAGTAACTCAGGGGTGGTCAATCTCCACTTCTCTCATGAGATCCACTCTCTTGACAAGCAGAAGATCAAGGAGACCATCTTTTCGAGTCTGATCCCTTAGATCTATTCCATAAAGTTGTCATTGAGATTCTGAGGAATTTTCTGGCCTGGGTTGTGTTGTTATACCTTCGCAAAAACTAAATTCTCTCAGCTGCTTTATTTTTAACATAATTTAAAGTTTTCTTGTGTCAATCACTTTCTTACTCCTTAAACACAATTTCTTTAAATTTTTTGGTCTGTTGGAGTCTGTGAGATTGTTAAAGCAATGTAACTGCAACCTCTTCAGCTGTAGAATCACTCTTGAAGATGTAGAGTCCCAAGTGCTCCTGAAAACCAGTCAAACATTTGCATCTTTTGCAATGGGATATAGGCCAAGTAGAGTTTAAAATGGTAACTGAAGACATGTAGGAGTTTGTTCATTATACTACAGTCACGTGGTATATTCCCAGTCCCCCAGGGTTTCCATAGTGCTTTCCGATTTCACTGCTTTTCATCGCTCTTTATTGAAGACATTGGTGGAATTAAGTGTCGCTGATAAATCGAAACTTAAATTGTACTTTTCCTGTCATGGTAACTACTGAGATGATTAGGGTTTTTTTTCATTTGATTTCATTCTAGGTGCTTTGTAACAGAGAAGTAATCTAACATCATCATGGCCCTCGTTTTCTTTCCTTTTTATCTAGATGAAACAGCATGGTTTACCAACAATGAAATTTTGAAACCATGTGCTTTTGTGCATCTGGCTTTTTACTTCTCCTTCTCACTTTAAAGCATGCAGATGACCCCCTTGGTTTTAAGTGGTTGTAGAGTGGTTCCCATACAGTCTGTTCTTTCTGTGCAGAAAGAAGTTTAATCCAGAAATTTTTGTAACACCTTAAGTGTTTATTTAATGTAGCTGAACTGGACTGACTAATGGACTGACAAATTCAAAGAATAAACAATAACAGGGAAAAAAGAACTATGCATTGATACATCCAGATATTGATCATACAAGATTTACTGCCGTACAGAAAATGACTCAAATAAAAGAACTTAAATTCAGACTCTAATAGATAGTTTGGATAGTCAAGTGTGCCTGTTTTTGATGTCTTTTCACAGGAACAAAGCATTTTTATTTTTAAAATATGTTTCCAGGCTGGCTTGCCAAAAACTGTGCTTTTTAACACAAAAGAAGATGGAACAATGTATAAAATACTATAAAATAGCCTAGTTCTGTTTCATTTTCTATTTTCTTATAGTTTCCCACAATCATTTTCAGAGAGTTGGTATTGTGCTATGGCACAATATTCTGTATGAAATATTCCTGTTCAAAGTAGAAAGCAAAACTTTGCCTGAGGGACCACAGCCACCTGCCTACATGCTCATAGCACTCACACACTGGGTTCCACAGTTTCTAGATGTCATAGTGTGTCTTTCTTTCACATTTTGAAGCAAAATTTTTGAATTTTTTCTGAATAATGAAAATCAAAATAACGAGGATGAGCAATTATTAGAAAAGAACATGTATATCTTATGTTAGGAAAAATTTATCAAATTGTTTGTGACTAATCATTGAAAATCATCTCAGGTAAAAGGTGAGACTTTGATATAACTATTGTTATCCTGTAAGATTTATCCACTTGAAACTGGACCACGTTTACAGAAACAATCATTACTTCATAGAGAACTAGCAAGAAGGTTAGTCATTTAGAAAAGGATGGCCACAACACATGGAACACTGAAATATCCAGTCTGTGTTAAGGGAAAATAAAAACTAAGAAGCCTGCATTCTGCATTATTTTTCTGCTATTTTCTGATGAAGCTGATTTATATCATTATCAGCCCTCCAAAGTGACATTATGCCTTGAGTATTTTCTGACTTGTGCTGTGGAAAATAAACACTAGAAATTAAAAGAGACTTTGAAGCTACTAATAGCATTTCGTTTTGCATTTCGTTTGCAAAACATGGTTTTCGTTTGTGTCATACATGCTCAATGACTGCTCACAGGTTATTGACTTCTTGATATCCTACTGCATTTCAATGATGTGAAAGGTCTTGCAGTCTTTGAAGCTTAAAGGCAAATAATCAGCCACTCTTAATACACTCAGAATAGGTGGAAATCCCCTATTTTTGCAGAAATGAGACAGGGCACTGTAGCCATCCCGGCTGGCATGAAAAATCAAGATACTGAAAAGGAAATAGCCTTACTAACTCTGCATGGAATGCAGGTTCTCTGACTGGAATTATTTTCACTAATCAAATAAAGATCCCTCTAAATACTTTCTGAAACTAATGAAATTTACTTGAAAAAATGAAAAAATGTTGAATTTTACCACTGAGAATTCAGAAAAAGAAAAACATTTGCCACTCTTTAAGTTCATATAAACTGACCATGAACTGTCATCTTAGACACAAAAGATTTCATTTTTCTCTGTGTGTAGTCTCATAGTAACAGATTTGCTTACAAAATATATTCAGAACTTAGTACAATAGAGATTTGAATAGAAAGAATATGAATGGATAAAAATATGTACCTAGAGTCTCCTGAGAGACATCATGGGTGGCAACATTTTCAAGTTTTGTCTCTGCAGACATGATAGGGTCCAGTTTGTGAAGGCATGACAGTAGAAAACAGTGAAATATGTAGAATGTTTCTTCTCCTTGTGCATGCAGACATACATGCATCATATTCTGTCCCTGCTCCTCCCATAATATTGAGCTTTGAAGGAAAAGTTCAAGATGTCTAGAGAAGGCAAAGAGAAAAGTCTTTATATGCTTTCTAATTGTTAGGCAGTCCTCCTGCTATGCAGTACATTTAAAATCTGTCCACACACTGACAGTCATGTGAATCTAGGAAGAAAACTTCACTTGAATCTGATATGTCTTACAAAGATAGCAAATACTTCTAAAGGAAGCAGGAAAAAGTGAGGCAATGGTGGGGTTTTTTTGCATGCAGAAAAAAAACCCTTATAGGACAAATATGTTATTACCAGATTTCTTTTGCTTCTGTGCTATTGTAACTTGAGATGAGCTTGCTATTGTTCTGGAAATGACAACTCCAAGCAGATTTTTATTGCTGTGCTATCTATGCAGATCACAGTAATATGAATGACTATAGGTTTCTGGTGATTCTGACTATCTTTTACAGTTAACCAGAATTTAGGAAAAGTAGTGAACTCTGGAACTCACCAGGGCTTTGACTTCAATGAGCCAAAATAGGAGATCATCAACACTGCTGAAAATTGAGCTAGTGGCTCAAAGCAGGTATCTGAGTCTCTGATGGAACCTTTCCCAGAAATGGGGTCAATACGTGGTAGTTGGGGGTTTGAGGTTGTTCACCAATCATGTAATATGTCATACATAAACTTTTTCCCTCCTTTATTCATATTTGTGTGTAATTCACTTAAGTTGTAGCCTTTGACCATGAGTCAGAAGTTCAAGAATGGTTTTCACGTGTATGTGTAAATCAGCACTAAATAAAAGGAAAAAGAAAAATTAAAACGTTTCTGAAAGAGAAGCTATGAGGCAAATACTGAAAGTGAAGATGGAGAAAATGCAGAAAATGCTTTTTTTTTAATATAAATCAGATAGAGGAATAAAATCACATTTTAATGAAATCTAATCATTAAGGCAAGAGCTGTGGTAGGAGGCAATTTAGCATGAAAAGACATACTAGGAAAGTCATATACTTTTCCACAAATAGATAATAAGCACAATTGATTTCTCTTCGCAATTGTTTTTATGTCTCTGCTGATAAAAGTACAGTTTAATAATGAAGTGGCAACTTGGTGCAATCCCATTTTGGAATGCCATAAAAAAGTTCAAAGTGAAGTTGATGTTTAATTATTTGTTCCAGATTTTCAAATTTAAAAAAAAACCCAACCAAATACATCATAACAACAGCCACAACAACATTCTGTTGTAAAACTGAGCTTATTAGACTTCATGAATTATTTTGGAAAATAATGGTGAATAATTATAAAGTAGTAACACTGTGGTTTTAACGAAGATATTCTGTCCACAAGCCTTGCAGTGATCACAACCTCACTGCCAGGTGAGTTCCACAAAGGTAAATTGCAATTGGCACACACAAAATTGAGTCATCTCATGATGCTTCCAGCACAGTGTTTATGCTGGTGCACAGCTCAGTGCTAATCTCACCCAAATCACAGGCTGACTGCTGGAGTAGAAGCTCATGAAA
This sequence comes from Erpornis zantholeuca, assembly GCA_013400515.1. Lineage (NCBI taxonomy): Eukaryota > Metazoa > Chordata > Aves > Passeriformes > Timaliidae > Erpornis > Erpornis zantholeuca. The sequence continues at coordinate 77,655 of VZTN01021221.1, read as the reverse complement.
TCTCCTGGAGTGCCAACAGTGCTCATGCCACCTACTTGAAAGACATCTTATGGGA
>VZTN01021221.1:55736-74526 GCA_013400515.1 Erpornis zantholeuca | reverse complement strand
GAGCACCTCTCCTATAAGAGAGGTGGAGTTTTTGAGCCTGGAGAAGAAAAGGCTCCTGGGAGACCTTATCCCAGATTTCAGTACCTAAAGGCAGCTTGTAAGAAAGATAGGAACAAACTTTTTTAGTACAACCTGTGGCAATAGGACAATGGGTTGTGGTTTTAAACTGAAAGAGGATGTATATAGACTAAGAGAAGATTTTTTACAAGGAGGGTTGTGAAACACTGACATAGGTTGCCCTGAAAGCATTCAAGGTCAGGTTGCATTGGTGCTCTGAGCAACCTGATCTAGTTGAAGATGTCCCTGCTCATTGTAGAGGGCTTGGATTAGAAGACCTTTAATGTTCCCTACCATCCCAAACTATTCAATGATTCTAAGTCTAGAAAACCAACTAACTGGTAAATCAACAGCAGTACATTAATTCACTCAAAACCTAAATATTAAATGTTATCTTTTTAATATATTGCACATTGAAAGAAAATTGAAATTTCATATATTCAGAGCAATATACAAAGAAATATACTTTTTAACCAAATAGAGTTATTACTGTTTATCACCCTGTCATGCCAGCTTGCTTTTGACTAGCTAATACACTCAATAACGTTACAGAAGTTAGAAACAATTATCTTTGAATTATATTTGATGAATAATCACAAATCATAAGTAATGAATATGAAAATGAATTGCACACATTTCATCAACAGAAAGAACTAAATACATTTAATATCTTTTTTAATGTATTCTTCTAGTTACCATCAGACATGTGTGGAGAGGTGAGTAGAAATATCTACATATGGCATACAAATGAAAATATATAAGCTGTTAACTTCAATGCCTTCTGTCATAAAATCAAGGTATTGACAGCAGTCATCAATGCAGTGTTTAATATCTTAAACCAGGCAGAAACAGAATTAATGTGGTAACATTAATAAATAAATAAATCAAATATTCATTAAGGAAAAAAAGCAAACACTTAAAAATTTCAACAAAGGAATAGGTCAAATTAAAAAATCTAAGTCATGGTGCTGCACAATGAAAATTTATCTGGTAAAAACATGAAAATCAGAAAATTCAGTAAGCTTTTAAATTGTATATGAATCTGAAAATTATAAAAAAATCATCGCCGCAGTATGTGCCTCAAAGCTGTTAGTCTCTTCACACACATCTGAAAGATTCTGTTGTTGAATGTGTTCAACACAAGAAGATAAATTAGATTTCAAATTATGTATTTTTACTGAAAATTGAAATTATATTATTTAGTATTGAAATTATATATTTTTCTGATAGTAAGACTACAAGATATTTGTGTCACAAGTGCTAGCAATGGGAGACATTCACATATCAAAAGCATATGTCTCATTTCAGAAAGATGTAGTATTCATGTCTTATGTCTTTTTTGACGATACCAATGATTCCATTCCACAAGCTCAGTTTTTGCTTTTGCTTGAAATAGCTGCCAAATGAAAAAGTCCATCTTTCCCTACCCATTCTTACCCTCTTCATTTTCTCCTCTCTCAATCAAAAGAAGCAAGGAGCAGGAGGATGTAGTCTGTCAATATATCCCAATTTAATACAAACCCCTTGGTCATACCAGGTTCAATATCTGCAGAACTTCCACATGGCCACAGAAAACTAAACTGATCTGGATAGATTCACAGGAAGCTGTATTTTCCACTGAATAAAAGCTTTGGTGGCTTTTACCAACATTTTCCATTTCAGACTGAAACCATTAAGGAAACACATGAACACCTGAAAAACAAAGTGATTCTGAGACTTCCAGCTGTGACTTGCATTAGGGCTTTTTACAATTACCCATTTTCTAGCTGCCAGTTTCAAATGATCTGGTTATTACATTTTTTAACTCAAAAAAAGGATCAAGTTCTTTTAAGATTTAGAAAACGTTGTGGTGATGGAGAGACCACCCTGTTGGGGTTGTTCCTGTTGCACTGTGCTTTCGGCATTGAAATTTTCATCCATTTTCATCCATACTGGAAATTTCTGTGTTGAGTCTTCACTAAACAGCTTACTCAGCCTCCATGAGAAGTCTGTGTGCCTTCATGGGGTACATGGGAAGAGGTAAGCTGAGCTGGGGAGACTGGGACTGCTGGAGGGAAAAGGTTAGAATAGAGAGATAGGAGGGTAGAAGAGTTCCAGGATGACTGGGCTTGAGGAGAATAAACCTGGAATCAAGAGCCAAAAATGAAAAGGTGTAAAGAATATGCTAAACAGAAAGGGAATTAAGCTTTCAAAACAGCAAATGTTTTTGTATTTGATCACCAGTTATGATTACAAATTCAAATTAATAATCATAAACTGAGCACAAGTAATTTTAAAAGTAACACTAGAGGGATGCTGTTTCATTTTGCCCTTTAATTTGGAATGCTTTTCAGAAACATTATTTTCTTTTAATCTTGTAAAAAAAAAGGAAAGTTAAAAACAGGGACTAAAATAGCACTCCTTTTATTTTCCTACCTGACATGAAGACAAAATATATCTGAGGAACAGGAGAAAATACTGTCCAATGTCTGCAAGTTTTCTGCAGTATGATTTTATTCTGTTATTGACTCACTGAATGTAACCAGTCAGAATACTGAAAACTGGTGTGAGATTTCTATGAATAACACTGAAGACAAACTTTACCAGAAGATATATTTGGTACTTATGTCAAGAACAAGTCCTCCAGATGAATGTAAACAAAATATTTCTAAAAAATTAAATTATACAGTATATGGTATCTTTATACTGCATTTTTAATAACATCCATAATTAGCCTTCCTTCCTTCCTTCCTTCCTTCCTTCCTTCCTTCCTTCCTTCCTTCCTTCCTTTTCCTACATAGATATCTAACTTTCTCTCTCTGTCTACCTATTTAACTTCTATTCAAGAAGTCAGGCTGTATAATTCATTTTCTCCTTTTGCTTTACAGATTATGAAAGGATTTATTCACCTCACTGTGATACAAGGACAGTACAAGTCGAAGAAAGTAGGTAACAGCAAAAACAAGTTTGAAAGACAAACTTGAAATTAAACTGAAAAACTAAAGGAATTTCTTTGAGTTTGTTGATTTTTGAGCTGCTGATAAAGGCGAAGAAAAGAAGATATGCTGGAGTGTGTTCTGTGGAGAAGGATGGGAGTATACACTTCAAAAGTGTGATCTGGGAAAGTCATTTAGCCTCACATCAGCTCAGTTTTCCTAAATGCAAACTGATGAAGCTGGTGGAAAACAGTTTTGAAAGTCCACCCTTGCTCAGGCACAAGGTGCTTGCAGATATGCTCATGCCAAAGGGATAAGGAAGTTACACAGTCCCACTGTCTACTGTGTGGGATCTTTCTTTGTGTTTGTAAGGTTCATTCTTCATGTAGAATATTCTCTCTCTCTTAGTCCAACACATTGGGTTTAGTAACCTCATTGCCTCTGCTGCTCTACAGAGATTTGGATGGGATTTTGTAAACTAAAGAGGAGCATATGGAAGAGTGTGTGTCAGAGATGAAGTAATTTCAATGGGTAAATTAACTCTGATGCTGCTTGCTGCTCTCTTAGCATGTTTTAAGGTGCTTGTATCAATAAGATCAAAGATCATGGGAGAAAATGTGTCTAACATTTTGTGAAAGAAAAGAAAATAGAAAGATCTGAGGAAGCTTTTCTTTACCACCCAAACACAGAAGGAAACACTGAAACATTCATAAAAGCATATTTTCTGTCCTACAGTCCAAACATCTGGAACAGCTGCCTTTGGCAATTCTCCATGCTGACATAGTTTCTCTTTTAGAAGTTACTCAAGATTCTCAAATTTGTCTTCAATACTTGAAATCATTAGGCACTGTATATTTTAGAAGTTCATAAAGTATGACTATATGGCTAGGCAAGCATTTATAAGTTACTTGATTAATAGATTTTGATTTCTTCTTTTTTTTTTTTTGTTTAATTATTGCAACATTCATTTTATGTTTAATCATCACTATTCTCTTCTCTTCTCTGTCAGAATGAAAGAAATTTGAGTCTTGCTAAGATCTTGTTCTAAAGGATTGATTTCACTAAGAATGCTGGAGCCTAAAACAGGACTTCAGGTGCTTCAGTTAGTTCTTGTTCTGATCAATGTACAAGTGGCTCTAAGCCTTTTAGCGCCCATATTCGAATTAGAACTAATTAGAAAATTAGTTGCTACAGTGCAATAGAACTTGAGGCCTGAGTCTTTACCTATGTTTTGTCTAGGGGGATTTTTTCTGGGAGATGGAAAATCGAGTTTGAACTGGATGAAGCTAAAACAGGAAATTCTGATAAAAAGGTTTCTTGCAGAATTATTTAGTGCATCCATTTTCTACTGCAACCATTGCACGTACTAAGGATCTCAGGCTTTTTTAATAATTCAAGCACAACGGATGAAAGTGTCCACTCAATAGATTTTTCCATCTTGCACCACATCAGAAGAGTTGCCTGCAATAACAGAAGTTTAGGATTATTCAGAATTCAACAACCTCTCCCAACCAGCCCTGGGCAAGAACCAAGCTCTTCAGCTTACCCTAAGCACATCTTAAGTTTAATTCATGGAACATAAATAATTAATTTTTAGGTACAATTCCAGGACCAAGCAGTTAACACATTAGTCATGGAACTGCATAACTCTTAGGACCTAAAGTTGTTTTTCTTTGGTGTTAGTCCTTCTCTGTTGCAAAACAGGAAGACTGGGTTTTCTGCATTAAATTAAACTTTGAGAAGATGCCTACTGTGCTGAAAAAGCACAGTCGGAAGTGCAAGCATCTGCAATGATGTGATAGTGTACACATGGTGGATGAGAGATGTAGCTTCTGCTGATTATAAACATCAATTCCTCAGCAGGAAGTCCCACTGACAATATTAGTAATTTTTACTCAGGAACAAGTACATCCTCCAAGTTCTGTCTAGTGAGAAAAGATTTATTTAGGATAAGGTGAGAAGCTAGCTTTATTATTGTCTTTGTATGGCTCTTGCCAATATCACAGAGCTGTAGGCAAAAATATAACAGGAACTATGGAGCACCAACATGAAATTTGTGTTAAAAAATGGATCAAGATAAGAAGTGTCAGAAGTATTTTATGTCCCATTTACATAACACTTTATACACCTAGGACACTTATCTAGATTTGATCATGTTGAAAATGCTGTTCTTTTAAGTTACATTAACAGAAAGACCATGCATGAATCAACTTCAAAATAAGGTAAAGAAAAAGTATAAGTAAGCAAACAGCAGGTAAATAAAATAAAAAGTAAGCCAGGGTTGTAGTTGATGAACTAAGTAGTTCATGATCAGTAGCACATGATCAAACTGGAAAGCTCTGATGAAATAACTGTATCATAATTCTGTCATTTGTTAGATATAAACTCCAAAGTAGATTATACATTGTAATTACATTCTGATGAGGACTAGACTCCTTCAGTGTAAACATATGACTCCATTTTCACTTTAAATCAGTGTCTTTTTGTTCGCCTTTCCATGTATTCCTTTGGAGTTCTGAAGCATCATATCATCTATCTGAGCAGTTTCCAACACGAATCCCAGAGCTGAGGAATGATTTATACCAGAACCTCATGTATCAGCAGTGATGTACTTTTGCTCCAGAATTTTGTCATATCCTGTTTCGCATATCTTGAGTATAAATGTATTTTCCACAGTCGCGGGATATGGTTTGTTTTGATCTCCATCTGAAAGAGACTCAAAAGCCAAATGAAGAAAAACAGACTCAAACTTCTTTCTCCACTGAGTTTGACAAATTATTCTAATGTGCAGAAATCATAAGAAAAAGGTAGGATGGTTCTGAACTGGAGCACTACCCCCTCCCTCTACATGGAAAAAAATAGATCTGAGCTTATAGAGTGCTTTCTTTCTGCTTAAAAGAACGATTTGAAAATGCCTATTTGCATGTAATATATAGATGGAATTTCTTCCTACTGCTTTGGAAGGAATTACTCATAACACGCCCGTCTCTTCTGAAAAAAAGAAACTCAGAAAAAAAGAAACCTCCCCTCACCTATAGGATAGACTATATCTCCAATTTCAAATTCTAAATATTCTTTAAATTATAAATATTCTTTAAATTATAAAAAGAAATTAAATTTAAATTTTATCTCTGTAGTTCAGACACATGTGGCAAATTGCAGACTGTGCAGAGCCAAGCTGCCCATTCCCAGATCCCGGAGGCTTTGCCTGCACAGCCCTGTCTTCTGCATCCATGGGCACCTGGAGCGGGACTCTCAGGAACACAGAGACAATTCTGTCTTTCTGCAGAATCGCATTCTGTATCAATGACCCAGGAGAAGACAGAGGCAGTGCACACCCCCATCAGCTCCTGACACATCAGTGCCAGCACATGGCCAGACTCTGGATGGAGGAGTTGGGAACACAGCTCCTCACTGTACCAGCACAGCTTAGGTCTCTGCCTCCTGTTAACCACGCTTCCTAAACCGAGGTGAAGTGGGACAGTCTAATTAATACCACTTCTCTGGATCTGACCTTGTTCCACCAGAACTAATCCCAGTTCTCTTTGTCCCATAACCACACCACAGTGCTGGTTTTACAGCACAGGGCTGACAGAGGCTCCACAAAGCTCAGCAGATTTGTTTCAGTGTTGCTCTGCTTTTGGTATCCAGTGGCAATAAAGGCACATGAAAAAGAAATTAGGCCTGATAGATCGGTCTAGATAGACTGTGGCTAGGCAGCATGGACATAAAGCAGAGACTGTTTGGAGCCAAAATACATTGCCCACAGACACTGGAGATATTCAGGCTCCATGATCTTTCATGACTTCAGATGACTGCCTAAATTCCAATTAGATTTCAAGTCACTTCTGTGAATAAGGCCACAAGTACTTTTCTCTCTCTCTCCTCTTCTATTCTGGCCATTTACTTGTCCATGAGTGTCAGTGTCCCAGGATGAAGAAGAGGAAAGGCTGTTCTGTATCCTGGGACACTGGACAGTACAGGTACAGACTTAGAAGATCAGTATTTGTTTAGGAGCAATATAAATAAGTATATAAATAAGTATATAAGTATATAAATAAGTATATAAGTATATAAAGATCTGAAAACCCCTCTCTGATCATAATCCATATAAAAAATAAGGCAAAAAAATTGCACAACTTTTTTAAAAAAAGTCATCTGCATATTGATACACAGCTTTTAAAGAAACCTGGAAAGGGAGAAAAATTTGAGCCATTTATTAAATATTGATTTATTTTTTTCCCCATCTGTGTCAACTGTCCACAACTAAACTGTTACTGGCACAATAACCTGTTGTTACTATTTCTTCTGCAGGCTTTCATAACACACTATGCAAATTGCATGTCAGTTCCCAGTGTCCTACTTTAAATTTGAGATCCTTCTCTTAGACAGTTCAGCTGCCAGGATTAAATAAACTCTGTCAGTCCTGACCTGGAACTGAAGTTTTTGCTCTCCTAATTACAGCTGGCATACAGCATCTTCTGGATTATCCCTGGAACAGGCTGTCCAGAAAAGCTGTGGTTGCCCCGTCCCTGGAAGTGTTCAAGGCCAGATTGGATGGGGCTCTGAGCAACCTTTTCTGGTGGAAGGTAACCCTCCCCAGGCCAGGGGAGTTGGATTTAGAGTGTCTTTAAAGTCCCTTCCAACCCAAACTATTTTATTATTATATGATGTTATGATTTTATGATCCAGTGTACTTTTAAACAAAGATAATTTTGTTCTTCTTTTCTATTTTTTATCACCGCAAGTGGAAGATGGGGGATTTATGAGGGAAGATGAGGGGAAAATGAGAGAAGAATGAAGAAAGAATGATTTTTTTTTTTATTACTCCATGTCCTCATGGAGCAAAGTATGGCAAGACTTATTGTTTAGTGGTTCACAGGCAATATTATTTGGCCATATAAGGTTTTGAGGAATTGAAACATGAGTCAGTCCCCAGTAACCAAGTCAACATTGAAACACAGTGCCTTCAAATTGACAAACAGTGGTGGGGTTGCTTTGACATAGATCTATGTCACAATATACACATACCAAGCTGTGTCTGAGCTGGCTGTGCAGATTTCAGGGGGATGAGTTTCAGGAAAAAGTCTTAAAGATGATGTCTAAGAAACTAAATACCTAGATTATCTAATAACTTGTAAAGCCTGAAGAAGTGAATGGCAAAATTATTACACTGAATATCAATTGCCTATGAATAAGGCAACTGATTTACATAAATAAAATCAGGCAAGTTATGAATGTATATAAACAGTAACCATGGTTTTTGCTTTTCTTGTTTTACCCTCCAATAGACAATTTAAACAAAACTATATGTTATAATACCTTATTTTTCTGTGAGATACTTGCTATTTTCATCATTAAACAGAATTATATCTGTGATTTTCATTGATTCCAAAGGACAGTATTAATTTTATTTTCAATAATGCAGGGATCATGTTTAATGAAAAAATACAGTGCTTTTTAGCTCTGAACCAACGGGAACTCTGAATTCATTCCATGAATACTCAGAAGATGCCATGGGTTTTTGCTCTTTACATACTGAACATTTCACAAGATAAAAATTTTTGCCATAGGATTTAATTCAAAATGTCTTGCCATTAGTGGAAATATTCCCTGAAAATATTTTCCCCTTTTGTGACATTTCTTGTTACACTGTGAAGGTGAAACAATAAAAATAGAACACAAGTAAAAATGACTGTTTTAAGTCAAAATTATATTTGACCATATTGCAATTTATGACTTTATCTTAGAATTTTTAAATTCAATTTCACTTTTTTTAGCTGGAGTAATGATTCATTTGATATAACAATGTAAAAATTTAAAAATGTTATGTGAAGAATTTAATTTTGCAGAACAGTGCATACAGTTTTACTTGACCTGTGTAAAAAATAAGGTATATTTCAATATTCCTTTTGAAATGAGTGAGGTAATTTCTTCATCACTTAGCAGTGATTTAAAAGTAAGTATAAAATAACACAAAAACAATAAAAGAAGTACACCCCAGGTCTTTGGCTAAACTTCTCAGCAATGCTAAATAAGATAAGGTCCTCAGCAAAATCATATCTGCTATACTTCTTTTACTGTGGAATGTAGAAAATCTGAGTGGCTACTTGGGGAAGGATTAAGAGGCAAACTCATTGTTGGGCAAGAGAGCTCCTAGAAAAGCATTAACTGCCCATGAAGTGTAAATAAAAAACAAATTCATGGTATTCATTTCATGAAAAAAAAAATAGCAAACATAAATAAATTCAACGTCTTTTCACAACTGTTCAAAGCTTGCTTTTGTGCAATGTGCTTGGCAGTCCACCTTTTGCCTTTGTTGTTTTAAAATATGTATCAAAGCATCTTTTTTTTTTCCCCCTTGTCCTTATTTATACATTCTTATGTCTTTTATTACTCAGTTTATATATTTTTCTTATGCAGTTTATATATATACAGTTTATATGTACTTCATGTCTAGGACTGAGTTTTACTTGATGTATATGGTCAACTTCACAGGAAGAAAAAGCCCCAAGCACTCAGTGTGCACTGATTGGGCCTCAGCTGCAGCTAACCTGGTTTTTAACAAGATTTGTTACAAGTTCAGCTCAGAGAATGTTGAAAGAAAAATCAGCACTGGTGATTTTCAGTATGAAGCTGATGAACATCATATGAAAGTTCCAGTATTGATTCAATCTGGTACATGGGCAGAGTGGGTCTGTTCAAATCCAAAGACAAATATATACCAGTCACCAATCTCAAAAACATAAAGTAGTGTTAGGCCTAAAAAATTTTAATATCCCTTCAGAACATGATTGCTGACCTGTAGAGTTCTTGAGAAGTCTGGTCGTTTCTGAGCTTCCAGACAGATGGGATTGATGAAAACCAAGAAGCTCATGTGTCCTGAGCATCAATGAGCTTATATACCTGTGAAAGATGCCTGGCCTGGGAACATGGCAGATATGCCAATTTTTTAGCGATCTGCAAAACAAATGTCAGAATCTGACTGAGAGACTGTATTTCTTTTCTGCAGGACTCTGGTTAATAAGATTGTCTCGTAAAATAAATGGTGCAGATGTTATTAAAAGCTGTGTGCAGAAAATATAAAAGTCTGACTGCCAATTGCTTGTCAACATCCTTTGGGCACATGAAAAATCTACTTTATCAAGAGCAAAGCTTAGGTTTCTGTGTAGCTTTCACTGATTTAATAAAACCCAAGTGTGTAACCTTAGCCAGAGATGTGTGAACCCTTTCCCATATGGTTTCCAATGCTTCTGAGATAGCTGGGAGTTGTGATGCCAGAATAGTTTGGGAGAGCCCTTCCACTTCATTTTAAGGCTGGTGGGCCTATCCCATTTCCAATGTATCATCTGGTAACCCCATAACTGATATTAGCAGTCAATTCAAAGCCACAGATGACTTGATTAAACTCTTCAGGCTCCTATTTCATTGGGTTGAGACTGCCAAAAATAAAAAATAAACTCATATACACAAACACTTACAGGATGATGATGAGCCACACTGAATTGGAATGATTTGATAGTTTTATGATGGGCTTTGGACTACATGGCTGCTTTGAGGAAAAGCAATAATATGCATAAAATAGCATCTGGAAGGGAGAGGTGAGTGAGAATTACCTCCAAGTCTGCTTTGAAGAAACTGCGGATGGCAAATTCATCTCTCGTTTCTATGAAGGCAAGCAAGCAAAACGCGTGCGGTCTTTAGACGAGCTCATTCTCCCCCACGTTAGAGCTCTTACCCTGGTAGTGTGGACTGGAACATTATGAAACTCAGCATTATTTCACAGACATTTTTCCACGAGGAAGTGACTACTCCTCAGCAGATTGGAAGACACTTCTATGCCACTCTGTTGGCTGAGTGGCCTGAAAGGTTTCAATAACAAATGCGGTTAATGGTTCAGAAGGATGAATTCTGAGTCCCCAGACAGCACACATATGGTGTAATTTGAAGATATAGCTATGCCAGAGTTAATTCAGCTATCCTGATACACTGACAATTTCTTAAATCATAAGGATGACAGACACTACACATGGAAGGTAAATACTAGGAAGAAAATCACTCATAACACATACATATAGATAGTACTGTTGCCACCAACTTAAACAATGATAATTTGATGAAGCACTCGAATTGGATTCAAGTATCATTAATCATATTTAACAAGAAAGACCAGATGTTTGCTGAAAGAAATTACTGCAAACAGATCTCTATTTATAACACAATCTTTTCCCAGCAAGTTCTACAAAGTTTCTGTTGGTTTTTTCCAGTTTCTAAGGAAACAAGTCACTTGTCTTCAGTTGGTTTTGTAGACTTTTTTTCTCTCATTAGTATTTCCCCTATTCAACCAAAACCAAGGTGGTCATTTTAGTGACATCTTCTGACAAAAGAGCTACTCCTATTAATTGTAGCAACCCTTTGTAATGCCACACCTCTTCAAAAAGTACTTATATATGCCTTGAAGTCCTGTAGATCCAATATAGCATTTACTTTCTTTTTCTTAGTTATAGGACACATTTTGTGACCTGGTTACTCTCCTCAGGGATCTTCTGAAAAAGACTGTCTTTTCTGTCTGTGCATTACCCTGGGAAAGGAACACAGGAGTTACAAAACAGTGTAATTACTTAATCATTACTCTTCTATCACAGTACTATGATCATAAAACTGTACAAAAGTTGCCCAAGTGGATGAATATTTTCCATTTCAGGCTCTAGTGTAATACCACAAACGCACAACACATTTTAGAGGCCCTGTCCCAAAAAGAAAAAAAAACATTAGTTTTCCATCACAGCTGAGTGGAAGCTGAAATAATCAAGATGAGTAAACTGTATGACACTCATTAATATTTAGCACATGGTTGCCACTTGAATTTGTTGGCAAACATTGGATATCCAGTGAAATTAGGTATTAATGCTGTCATAGAACAGATAATTAAACACTGGTTTTGTTGACCAATGTTGTGATCTCAATCTGCTATGGTAGCCAAGATTGATAAAATAGCAAGATGATGCCAAACTAAAGGCAGTAAACAGTACATTTTACTGCTTTATATGATTTTTTATTTAGCTTGTGATTTCTTTCCAGATTATTAAGGTAATCTGGGTATGAAATAACAATAAAAACCAAGAGTGCTTTATATATTCCCATTGGATAATGGTTTTCAGAGCAAAATGAAAATCAATTTTGGCTGTGTGACCTGTGTCATTTCACAAAACCTGATCATGCCACTGTTTCTCCCATATGCTTATACAATTTATAATTTATATCAGAGAGCTGTGATACCCTTAAGCAAATGGCATTTTCTCATATTCACAGGAGAGTTTATGGAATAATTAACTTGAATCCATTTTTCACTCTTCATTTACTGCTAATTTTTATACAATTTCACTTTTTAACATCTTTTCTGTCACTCTGTCCAGCAGACTCCACAGTATCTCTTACTGAAAAAAATATTTTAAAAATACCCAAAGTTAACTGCCTTTCATTTTCCAATAGTAGAGTGTCTTGACTGTGTTTCAGTTGTTAAACCTCCCAATATGTAACAGGAACCATTTTAGACAGAAGAGCATTAATAATTTCACTGATCACCCGGTGTTGGCTCAACACCTCAGTATTAAAAGTTTAAATCCAGACCATTTATATGCATAAAACCTATATATATGAACTGCAACTGCTTCAAAATCTAACATAGTTCCCTGTATGATTCAAAAATTATTAATGCCTTCATCTCTGTGAAGACACTCTTTGAACTCCACTGGCTCCATCCTGAGCAATGGAAAGATCTCAGAGTTTTCTCTGCTTCAGCCTGCCTACACTTCCTCCAGTAAGACACAGCAAGTAATAGACTTCCAACTCCTTCCAAGAGAATTGCATTTTATTAGCACAGTAGAACATCCCACTGATTTTCTTGTATTTATTTTGACTCGTTTGGTGTTTTAGAAAGGAAATCACTGGAATAATACATTGGAACTGAACAAATATTTCCTTCTTTTAAAAATAAGCAGCCTAACTTCACCTACACAGAGGCAAATTGCACCATGTATGATAAAATTTGAGGTATATTGGTATGAAGTGGAAAGGTAGCTCAAGCAATGAAATTTGATAATTTCTGTAATATCAGTAACAGTCTGGTGGACCTAGAACTCTCCTGGCCTGTTAGCTGGCACTTCAGACTGATTTCATACTAAAACAGGCATTACCCTTAACTCAGACAGACATAAGGAGCTGACAGAGTAGAACTACTAGACTGAGTAGTTTTAGCTAGATTGAGGTGTCTGTCAGCTGAACATTGATGGATGTGCCAAAATAAAGAGTATTGTTCATTTATGTAAATGGCCAATATCTCACTTGAGATACTAAAAGAAGGCGAGTTTAAGCAAGGTTTCAAGTAGGAGCAGCATTTTACAGCCTTCACGTCTTGGACTGATATCCACTGTATCCAATCCCCTCAGTTTATCCACCCCCTGGCTGTGGGAGCATTAAGGCTTGTATGTGTCCTATAACTTCCTCCATAACTCAAAAATATGTAATTACAAATAGCAACAGGAGTAAGCTCCTGGGGCCCACTTCTATTAATGTCCCAAAACACTTAAAGTTTGTTTTGTTTACTATTGTTCTCTATGGTCTACAGACACCACCACAACTTCAGTGGGTTTGAGCAAAGCTCCATCTTATACTGTAGGACATTTACAACTGGGATAAATTCTGAATACTTCAAGATGCGTGAACAAGTGTGCTGTGATATTTACTGTGTGAATCTTGTCCTTCTGGCTTGCAGTTACCTCTTTCTTTGGGCTGTAAGCATGATCAGACAGCTCCAACCATCATTTGCACCTTCCCTCTAGACAATGTACAACATATTTATGAATTTTTTTTCTACTTCTGCTCCTGAATTGAAATGTTGAAAACAGCAATATTTCTCATCTCTCTCTGCACTGGTTTCCAAATTCTGACATTAACAATCACTAACAAGAAGTGCTCTTAATTCACCTTCTCTACTTTATATATGACTTTACTAGAGTTCCCCAGAGCCCTGTCCCCCACTTACCAATATCCCAGGATTCAGGGTTATTTTAACCTCATTTTTATGTAGACATATTTATTATGACTGATTACAGAGGGATCCTAGACCTCTAGATTAGAAAATACAATTCACTTTTTTGACTACTGAAGAAAGATGAGATGAAAGCCACTTAGTCTTTCTATGCAATTTTAATTCATTGTGTTCTGCACTTTCATGTTCCACCCATCTCTTTACTCTGTTTTGCTGCTTCTGCTCCTCTCACTCTGGCTTGTGAATTTTTCTGAAGTTGTTAGGTATCTCACTGCTCTTGCAGCATTTCTAAATCTCAGACATCGTTTGACTCTCCATGTTCCCATCTCTTGGGCACTTTGCTTTTCGTACTTCTTGCTTTACTTTTGGTACTTCAAGGCAACAGTTTGATCTGAGCATTTCTACTTTACAGAATCTCTTTTCCAGCTGCCTGTCCCCCTTGACCTGCCGAGTGCACACACATCTTGCTTTCCTTCTTGTACTTTCAGCCTCTCTTAGGTGATTTCTGCACATTAATGCAGACTGACATAAGCTTTGCATATGCTTATGTCTGCATCTTCCAAAAATCTTATCTGTAGTTTTGGATCTTAAATTTCAATTACTATCTGATTTGTGATAATTAAATCTGGCAAAATGCCACAGTTAACATGGTTCCCATTAATATAAGGATAGGCACTAATTCCTCACAGAATTCACCCTATCTTCTGCAATTTCAAAAGAAGTCTGATCTTCCAGAGATTTCATTTTTTTCTTGGGCAAGCAATATACCTTAAGGCACATCACTTTTTGAGTTAAAGCTATCATTCTAGTTTGTAGTAACTTCAAGTCCAGTAAAACAAGTCGTATCAAATATGATGTTTTGCTTCTGGATCTAGTCCTCTCTAATATTTCTTTGGATATCTAGATGGTAGAAGTGAAAGACTTGTAAAATTTATAGACATACTCAAAGACAGTGTAGAATAACAAAATAACCAGCAAGCAGGATTAGAAATTGATTTTGACAGACTGGAAAGAGAGTCTGAAAAAATGGGGCACAATAAGAACAAAGACAAAACTTTACACTCATGAAGAAATAATGAACAGCAGAGACATAACTGTAAAACAAACTTAGTCTTTCTTTGTGAATGAATCTTGGCATAAAAATGAAGTTAACATGAGTCAACTGTATCACGTTGTAAGAGAGGCATAGAGCATATTGGGATATATGAACAAAAACAAATTACAAGTAGTTCTTCAGTCAGTTCATCATTGTTACAGCCCTAGCTAGAATAATGTGTCCAGTTTTAGATAGAGCACACGAGGAAAAAAGAAACAGAGTTAAAAAATCTGTTTTAGAGCAAGTTTTGTTTTGACTAAAGAACAGAAAATTGAGGGAAGATGTCATGCTGGTTCCCAGGAAAGTAAAAACTGTTTCACATTACTCTGTCAAGAAGCAAGGAAAAAAAATCTGTGTTCTGGATTCATGGAGAAAAGCAAGATGACATGAATTTCAACTACAAAGAGATTTGGGTTAGCTGCTAGGAAAAAATTCCTAGAAATAAGAAAAGATAAAAATAATAAAGTCTGCAAGGAAGTTATGTTGCTTCAATTAACTGTTATCTTTATAAGCAGGTTAGACAAGCATATTTACAGGTTCTTCTGTGGGGAAAATATTAGAATTACCATCCAACCTCTGCATGTGTTTTGAAACCATATTTTTCTACAATGATGGGGTAAAAGTCAAAATCAAACAACCACTTTTTATGGCTCTCTTCCATGAAATTAAATCTAACTCTTCATGTGCATATTTTCTTTCTTGCCAGTATCTTTGTTCAAGGGTCTGATGCAATGCTGGGGAGCTTCAGTTCTCTGTGCTCCTTCTTACCTGAGAGTCACTCTGTCTCTTTGCCTAATCAGATCAGGCTGACCAACTTTTTCCTACATAATTCAGAGCTAAGGGCAGACTACCCACCTTTTTCCTAGGTACTTTGGACTTAAGATCTTACCGCTTAGTACCAGCAGGACACTGCTTTTATTTGGTTTGTTACCATTCTGAACTGACAACCCAGAAGCAAACCCCGAGGATTTTTAAGGGATGAGATTCACAGAACCAGCTCTACAAAACAAAAGTGGGAAGGGGACTACCTGCACCTCTTGAGAAATGCTGTGCTGAAGGTGGGAACTAAAATCATATCCTTTTTCAGTGTTTTTGTGTGTGACTTGGGGACTGGGGGAGGCTGTAATGCCTAATCAGGATACAAATATTCTATAGGTGTAGACACCTATAAAACATTATTTGAAAAAGTCAGTGATATCTTTTCTAAGATACTGATGTTAAAGCAACAGGAAATTATGCCATTTACCCTCAAAAGCCCTTGGTGAGAGCATTTTTTTAGAAAGTGGTAAGCCAGAAATCAATGGCCTTTTAATCTAAATTAGTCAAAAATGTACTTTTTTTTCTTCTTCCAGGAAAGAAGACCTAACTTCTGGGATCTAAGTCCGTACATCAGAAAATGGAAAAAAAATCTTTGTTTTATTCCAATGACTATTCAATTAAAAAAATGTGTGAATAATTCTGGGAACAGGAACAGAATACAGACATGAACTGGAAACAGAAGAAAGGCAAATGAAATAGTACTGGAGTCAGGGATGGGGTCCCAAGGCTTCCCTTTCTTTGTGTGCTTGAACTGCCAGGCACTGCACAGACACGGACTCAGTATGGAATGGAGGGGAAGTAGGAACCTGTATACTGAGACTGGGACAGTTCTGAGTAACTACAGCAGCAGAATAAGGGGATTTTTAGGCCAAGAAGAAAGATGTTAAAGATTTCAGGTGAATTCTGTGCTAGGTGGCTGTGGATCATGTTTTTTTAGTGCCTAAAATTATTTTTAGTTCTTTAGGGCCTAAAGTGTAATTATCTGGGACTAAAGAAAAGTCCTGTTAGGAATTTGAATCCTCAGGTAAGGGCACAACCACATGTTGATTAGAATCTTCATTTCATCTCATCAAATCAGTGGGGTTGCACAACTGCAATGAAAACACTATTTTGCTTAGTTATGCAACTGATTTGGCATTCAGACTTCTTTCTGTTTGTCCATTCCTAAGCAAAACTGGAATGATTATCCTTTTCCTAAAGTAAAATTGAAGGTATGAGGACTTTGCATTATTGTTGTTATGCAAATAATTACAGAAGCCAAATAGTAAATTAATAAGAAGTAAGTTGCACTGATATGGAAGAGTTCACCTTTAAAGACATTTATTCATCAAATAAAGTAAGAGCAGTAGCTCAGGCATCCAAAGTGTAGCCTGAAACAGGAGCTCATACAGCATTCCTTTGTTTTTATATCACTTTATATTCCCAATGCTCTTTTTGAGCTGTGACTTCTACTGTCCCAGAACTTTTGAAAGTCAGCAAAGTTATATCAACAACTCAAAAATGGAATAACCCTTGAAATTTTAAATGCGAAACAAGGCTCATGATATCTATTGAAGTGTTCCTTCTGTTGTGGTAAGCACTGCTATGCATACCAAGAGGTCTTGTCCTGTATGTGCCAAAAATCTGCTACATGTAAAAAAAGAATAGGTGATTTTGGCTATGCAATCTTCTATGAAAAGATTTTTGCCATCCAAGGCACATTTACTCCCAGCTTTAATCCTATTAGTGGAAATTTTAACAGTTATAGGTTTGGGGTTTTTTTCCTCCCCCTGTTTGTCCCCTAGCCACATTTAGATGTTTTCCAGTTGTGAAAAGTCCTCTAATTCCCTGGAAATAGATCAGGTTCTGGCAAACAAAAAGTAATCCCTAGAGACTTAATTTTCATACACGGTGGGCATAGTCAAATAAATTTGTTCATTGTCTGTGCAAAGAAGCTTCACAATGGCAGAATTGTTTTATGAAGAACATACCACATGGAGTGTCAGAACCAGGCCAACAAGTCTAAGATTTCTGCAGTCCTTGCCAGTTATACACAAGTGTGATACTTTATACATGGACTGACTGAAGAATATCAGGGTCTAGTTCTTTCCCCAGGCACTACCTGCATTTTCTTGCTCCCTGACTCTTTAAGAGGGACCATGGTCCTATTTGAGTAGCCTGCATTCCTATATGCAGTCCTTAAATCATGCAACTGCCCAGCCCCTGCATAATGCTAATAACTGGTGCTCTTCAATACATTAACAGAAAATGTACCCAGGGAGAATGAGCACTGACTAGGTACAACATATAGCATGTGACACTTATTAGTGAGAAAAATATCTCCAGATCAAGAACAACATTGGGAATACCTTTTTATTTAATCTCTAACTAGTTTAGCTCCACAATCAAACTTAATTGAGGAGGAAAGTCTCATGTCGTGGTGTACTATTAAAACTAACCTGGTATAAACAACCTGATATAAATATATGTAATCCTTCAGCGCTGATGAATGTACATAGCTTGACATAGTTAATCCTGTCTGCCAGCTTAAATGCATAGGAATTACAGTTCACTCCCCAGCTCATAACAAGATCATGCCACCTTAACATCTTGTTATGAACATGGTGTTCAGCAGCAGAATTCCTGTCATGAGCTGACCTATCAGCATAAAGAAGATGCTGGTAGCAATCATCATAGCCATATCAACCACAACCTCTGCTGATCACATACATTTGAAGGTGGCTTTTTCCAGAAAATGTCTAAACTTCAGAAAAGAACTGCAGATGAGCAGATGGAAAGGGAAAGCGAAAGGGAAAGAGAGAGGGAGAGGGAGAAGGAAAGGGAAGGGAAGGGAAGGGAAGGGAAGGGAAGGGA
>VZTN01021221.1:39063-55654 GCA_013400515.1 Erpornis zantholeuca | reverse complement strand
AAAAGAAAAGAAAAGAAAAGAAAAGAAAAGAAAAGAAAAGAAAAGAAAAGAAAAGAGAAAAAGTACTTTGTTACCTTCTCTCACTGTCTTACCTTCATGCTTTTTGCATTGGGATATTTAATCTTTGTCTATCTGATAGTTCTTTCTAAGACCTCAAGACATTTGAAAGAGTCCCACGTTTTTGGTTTTTTTTTGTTTTTTTTTTTTTTTTTTTTTTTTTTTTTTTTTTTTTTTTTTTTTTTTTTTTTTTTTTTTTTTTTTTTTTTTTTTTTTTTTTTTTTTTTTTTTTTTTTTTTTTTTTTTTTTTTTTTTTTTTTTTTTTTTTTTTTTTTTTTTTTTTTTTTTTTTTTTTTTTTTTTTTTTTTTTTTTTTTTTTTTTTTTTTTTTTTTTTTTTTTTTTTTTTTTTTTTTTTTTTTTTTTTTTTTTTTTTTTTTTTTTTTTTTTTTTTTTTTTTTTTTTTTTTTTTTTTTTTTTTTTTTTTTTTTTTTTTTTTTTTTTTTTTTTTTTTTTTTTTTTTTTTTTTTTTTTTTTTTTTTTTTTTTTTTTTTTTTTTTTTTTTTTTTTTTTTTTTTTTTTTTTTTTTTTTTTTTTTTTTTTTTTTTTTTTTTTTTTTTTTTTTTTTTTTTTTTTTTTTTTTTTTTTTTTTTTTTTTTTTTTTTTTTTTTTTTTTTTTTTTTTTTTTTTTTTTTTTTTTTTTTTTTTTTTTTTTTTTTTTTTTTTTTTTTTTTTTTTTTTTTTTTTTTTTTTTTTTGTTTTTTTTTTTTTTTTTTTTTTTTTTTTTTTTTTTGTTTTGTTTTGGTTTTTTTTTTGTTTTTTTTTTTTAATGCAGAGAGAGCCAAAGCAATGCTGGCCTCCTGAATCAAGTAACACCGCAGTACCTTTCCCCCTGGGAGAGGTCCTGTTACAGCTGCTCGGACGTGGCAGTGGTACCTGATGGGTCCCAGCTGCCCACAGCAGCAGGGGCTCACATGGTGCTCCGTGGTGCTCCCTTCACTGCGTGGGAGGGGAGGGTAACACATGCTGCTCTGACAGCAATTGAATAAACCTGGCCCAAAGGCTGGCTGCAATGCTACATAACTGATAAATCAAATTTTGATCTATGCTGGGATGAATGGAAAATGGGAGAAAAATGTTGAACTTTTTACCTCACCAGAGGGGAGGAAGGAGCTGATCTACATCTCAGATTAATCTGCTCTACAAAATGTGAAGCAAAACAGTTACTTTGCAGGGCCTCATCCCATCTAAAATTGAGAAGTGATGCTAAGAGAATATGTGAATGCAGCAGAGCTAAAACTGCATCTAAGTAAGATATCTTGTTAGCCCCCACCTGTATCACACACAGCCTCACTCCACAGCTTTCTCCTGCTATGAGCACTGCTGGTGTCTGCTCACATGGGCCTATAAACAGCCTTAGCAGCTGATTTTTGAGCCCCTGGGGTCATCAATGGAAAAATACAGAGACCCTGCAAACATGTCTGAGATGTGGCCACAAGTGAAGCAGGTGACTGAACCTCAGAAAGGTCAGTGTGTGCTTTTTTCCAGTCCAAAGTACAAACTTAAATCCGTGAAAGAATGTGGATTTTGATAACCAGCTTCTGGGTCCAGAGGACTAATGAGACAGATCGTCTCCTTTATCTGTAAATACGGAAATAAAAGATTATATTTTTTACCCTCCTCCTGTTTTGACATCTCAGAATAGCACAGCATCCTTTCCTAATAATACAGTAACCCCCCTCCTTCCAACCAAAAATATCCAGAGGTGGAAACAACTGGCAGCTTCTCCCTTCCCTTCATTATTATAACTCATTCACTTCCTCTGGGAAACACGAAAGAGGAATGTTTTTCTGGGATTGTGTAAAAGGGAGTTCCAGCTTGCTGCATGTGGGTCAGAGGGTCACCTCACCCCTCAGGAACAGCAGAGAGGATGGGGAAAATTCGTGTGCAGAGAAACACAGCCCCAAGGAGTTATTTAATGGGGACAAAGATGCAAAATTATTCACTGCTCCTTACGTCAATCCTGTGCAAGGTGTTGGAATCAGAAAAACTAGTAGAAACATGTAATGGTCATCCAGAAAAACCAAAGAAAGTAAAAGAAAACAGGTAAATGAAAGGGTCAGTCTGGGAAAAGAGAATGTAGCAGGGAAGCAAACGAGCTGAGCAGTTTCTGGTAAACAGGGGGGTAGAAAAAAAAAATAACTTCTACTAAATAGCAGAGGTTATACATTCACGTGAAGAAAAAATAAAAATTCACTGAAAAATGATATCTGGAGGAAAGGTCTCAAAAACAAAGGCTACAGGAAGCTGAGACAAAACAAGAGACAGAAGGTGGCATTGGAAAAGTTAGTGAGTAAACTTTCTGTTATTTGCTTTTCCCACAACTATTCCCTCACATACATACTCTTTCCAATATGCAGGCAACATTTGGTTCTTAGGGGAGTACAATCTTTAAATCCTGCTGAGCGCTTTCAAGAACTTGATGCTTAATATCCAGAAGGTCCTTTGAAAATCCAGGACACCATTTCTGATAGATGTACTATCCCATTGAAGAGCAGTGTTTACGCTATAATAAATCACAAATGCTTTTGTTACCCCCCCTTATGATTTATGTCTTGAATAGTATCTTATGCCAGAATTCTCCAGTCTGTAATTGTCCTGGGGTAATACACTTGGCAACAGTTTATTACTTCTTACCCTTAGGCTATCATCTTACACTGAGGTTCTGACTTTTGAGAGAGTAAAGAACATGCAGAAGCAATATGTGATCTCTATTCCTCTCATGAATCACCCACTCTTCTAGGACAAAGTCTGTTTTCATTATATTTGATACTTGAATTTTACCTATGAGAGCACAGAACATGAATGTGAGGATGCTACATTGTAGAGATCATCAGTGACTTAATGACTAAGTGCTTCAGTACAAGTTTAGAATTGTCATTCATTTAATGCATTAAATTTTTATTTAATCAGGAGAAACACAATGTGATAAACAGCTGTTATAGCCTTGGCTTTCACAGGTAGTGAAATGCAAGAAATATTATGTGTTAGAAGATGATAGGAAATATTATGTGCATGTTAGGAATAACTTTGAGTTACAAAATAACATTCTAATCTGAATTATAACTCTCTATACCTATACAGTTTGAATTGTAAATTTTTATACAATGCAATGGCCATTATGGTTAACTAATCGCTTAATAATAAACAAAGAGCCAGAGTGATAGTCTCAAAAGTGACCAAGTGTGGCTAGATAAGAGAAGCAGCAGGATGAACTAATGAGAAAGGAATCCCAACTAGCAGAATTAAGGAGAAAAAGAAAACAAAACCTCAGAAGACCACAACTAAGCATGCTCTGAATCCCTTCTAAAAAAGAATGTAAAGTAGCTATACATATGCATTGTGGCTTATTAATATGTATAAGATGGAAACATGTAACCAGGAAATTTGTGTAATTGGGGGTGCCTCTGGCTGGGAGCCAAGCACCCCAGAACTGCGATTCTTGCTTTAAGTATCCCTTGTTGTCTATAGCCCTTATTAAAGTTATAAAACTCCAAAGAGAAGTAAGCGCTGCTTCTCACACACAATAAATATTAAGGAAAATTCACTTTGACCATCTCACACTGTCAAAGGAATAGCAGTTGAAAACTGATACCCACTGCAAGTATGAATCATAGCATAACAGCACATGTAAGCCCCTAAATAAACTCTTCTTTGTCTCCAGGATTCTCTAGAAAGGCAAAGGCACTGAATGCTTTTCTGTTCTGCAAAGCAATTGGTTGAACACAGAAATCAAGAAATAACCAGAAGAAAGGTAGCTTTCAGTTAAAGGACTGTTTTTGAATAGAAAAAAAGGAAGAGATTTAAAAATACAAGATTCAACCTCATTTTTAATAGGAGTCTCATTATGAGTCCAGTGAAAACCACATGAAATTCTTTGAGAAATATTATGGATGTAAATTGGAAAATTTGGTGGCTAAGATCTTGCTCTAAGTGTAGGAATTTTGAGAACAGAAAATTTGTGCTGGATATCCCAAAAGAAAAGGGAAAAGGAAAAAGATCTTATCTGGTGTCTGAACTATAGTAGCTTATATTAAAAATTGCTAATACATCTATAAATTTCTCACATGAAACCTATAAAGAAATGTGAAGGTAATCAAGTCATAGTGTCATGACATCTACCCAAGTATCCAACTGTGCTTCTATATACATATATGTAGATATAATAATTCTAAATGTCTACTGGTTACAACAATTTCTTTTGACTCAGGATTTCAGGATTCTGCTGTTTCTAACACTAATAGATGACTCAATCTTACAGGATGATCTGTATTGTCAATTACTATTCAACTGGGATTAATGTGTGGGTAAAGAGAAGGGGTGGAGGTGGAAATTTTGCATATACAGCCTCTGCCAAAGAAAAAAGATAACTTTTTAGATGTTATTTTTCCGTGATTCCTGCAGAAATTGTATCTATTATAAATAGTAAGCAAAGTGACAGAACTGCACATTTTACTTGAAAATTATAATGACCTCAGGTGAAGACCCAGCTTCAATGAAAATATTTGCAATGCCTTGTAACTCCAATCAGAGCTTCAGCATAAGCTGTATGATTGCTGGAATCATACAGCCTTCTGAAAACACAAAGCAGACTACTTTGCTATTTTCATAACTTTAATGCTGGATGAACACAGTTCATTTTATCCAGAAGCAATTCACAGAGAAAGCACCTTTCTGGAGTTAGTTTGTCACTTAGTGCTTCCCAGTCTTCTGTCTTTTGTTGTGTACATGTGCACAACTATGCCAATGGAAATGAATGAGATAGAAATTAAAAACTAATTACCTAATTACCTTTCTAAAAGGCATTTCTTTGAAAATTTTGCAAATTTTTCAAATAAATTCTGTGAGAAATGTAAAGTCAGTTATGTACAAGGGGAATGTGTGTCAACATTTTCCCCTGGGAAAGAAATCCAATTTTTCTGAGGTGTATGGTGGCCCCTAGTGGCCCCTGTCGTCAGGCCAAAATGTGACAGCTGTCATATTTTAAAACATACTTGTTGGAATGGTTTATTTCAAACATATTATGTTAGTACAAATGACATATTTATTAGCTTTGTTTTTTTGCAACTGAATGTAAGTGCCTGATGTTGTTTATCTTCTGGAAGGAAACCTGGCGTAAATAAATATATAGATAGATAGATAGATAGATACATATATATATATATATATATTAAGATATATACAAATCAAAGATGGACTTGAATCCAATTCCTTAATCTAAACATTCTTGTAGAAAGATAAGAATATTAGGTTTCATTTCAAAAGGTTTTAGCTCTAAGCATTTTCACTACAAATAGGTTTTTGATATTTCTTCCTCTGAGCTTATTGCAGGGTAGAGAACAGTTGCATAGAAAAAAATTGCTGGTGCTTCTAAGTCCAAAGTATAAATCCTCAAAATTTCTGCTTTGGCCTCAGCTCATTCTAGAGGTGCATAAATCTTGGGACAGCCTTAAATCCTTTGATATTATGCATTTTAAGGATCTTTACAATTCTGGTTTGAGGCAGCCCCAGAGTCACTTGTGTCCCCTTGGGGCTGAGATGTAGAAGAGTATCACACATCGAGTCAGGACATATAAATGTGAAATGGTTGTGCCTTGCTTCCCTGAAGGGAAAATTTTCTTCACAAAGCACACTTGCCAAAACTGCCTTAATGCAACAGGCAGTGGGAACTAGGTCTTTGCTTACAATTTCTTCCTTTTACTAATTAATGCAGTTGGACATTCTTACCAAAAGTAAAGCCCTTGGTAATTGTGGAAAGTCAAAGACACAGGTAGGAGAACATGGGCCACCTTTCCCTTTGCCTGAAGGATTAAGACACAGCTCCCATGAGTGACTAAAACTCCAGACTATTTCCTGTGGGAGGCTGGAGTATTCCTTGTATTTTCTGATGGATCTGACAGGTACTGAAATTCACCTTGGATGACAGAAATGGCACCAGAAAAAGACAAAGCAATTGTGATGCTCATAGCCCCCACAGACCACTGAAGAAGTCATGCATTTCTGAAGTCCTATCAGCACCTTAACACAGCTAGTTCAGAGGGCCTGAATCACAGCACCACCAACATTTTTAGTGTTGTTGAAAATATGAGTGCTTCCCTAAAACTGGGATAAAATCTCACTTTTCTAAGGAATATTTACCATGGCCCATTTAAGGACAGTCTTTTATAATGGAGCCAGAATCTTGGGGAGTCCATAGGCATCAACAGAGGGGACTGGGTGCTTCTCAGGAAGGGTTCATCTGGCCAGCTAGAGAAATTCTTATGGAAAAGATGAACACTACATCTGTGAGTGTTCAATTAATTTGATTATTATTCAGTAATTTTCATCATGTGTGAACAAACAAGATTTGAACATCACAGGAACAGACTACTGAGGCAGTTAATCTATGAAAATATTAATAAATACCCACAACCCTATTACTTGCATGGAGATGACACCTAGGTAGCCTAAAAAAGTAAGTGATATATATATATAGCTAAAGAAAACCAAGTAATTAATATAGAATAAAGATGCTCACTTTTCTCCTTCTGAGTGTAGATTATTCTTCCTTTACCCAGTTTTTGCAGTTCTCTGCAAAAAACCACCTTCGTTTCTTCCCATACTCTAATGCAGAATCCTTCATGTGTCAGAGATCCTCATAAAAAAAAAAAAAAAACCAAAAAACAAACCAAAAACAGATTACAGATCTGTAACAACAGATTTTTCAGACTGCATTACAGGATCTCTTCTGTTTTGTTTGGACTGACAAGTATTTTTTGGTTTAAAAGCTCTTGAGAGGTCCCCAAGAAGATAATAAGCAACATAACTGAACTGTATGATCATTATAATGCTGGGCACTAAAACAGTGAAACAAATTGAGTTGGCTGAACTATTTGTGTTCAAAATGGATCCTTTTGTGAACAGTATTATTTTCACATAACAATTTGAAAATGCTTCTTAGGCTTCAAAAGACATTCTTTATTGCTTCCTGCAGCCTGATGAAGACTAATTAATGTTTTGAAAATAATGTGATATGTCCTGAACTGACTGTTACAGTGCTTTATAATAGGCATTTAATATATTCAGAAAAATTGTAATTTTTCTAAAATACTGGTGGATTTGTAATTGGTTGTATCTAAAATTGGTTTGTATACACCAATTGGTGTCTCAAAAAAGCTTTCTTACTGAATATTTAGCAGGTGAAATCTTTGGTTATCTTGCTAGTTTCGATCACCATTACCTCAATTTCAGAGTTGCAGCATGGAAATAACTAAAAATTTAATTTCATGGTAGAATTGTTTCCATGGCATTTAACATGTTATGAATAATTGTGAAACAATAAGCAGGGAAATGAGACATGTCTATAGAGAAACTCTTACCTGCAGAGAGCTTGATGGAATGTCACTCTCAGTTCATGCTACATGGCAAATCATTTACTGTCTTTTTACTGAACCCTGATCTGCTGGGAATTGACTACCATATATTCCTGAAAGCTGGTGTTATCAGGAGACAGCTGCTAGTGACAGTGGCATATAACTCCTAGAACACAAACAGAATAATCCCAGAAAGTTGCATGCTGACCCTCAGGAATTTCCCCTTCCAGTTTTCATGTCATTGTGGTCTGCAGACATCCCAGATCTGCATTCATGCTCTAAACCTTGTGGGTCCTTCATGCAGGCAGAGCTTTCTCTCTTCCTTATTTTCTTTACTCTCAATCTTAGTAATATGTTCTTCTATGGATGGAGTCCTCTCCTATTAATTTTGTGCCAAACACTCCTCCAAGATTTTCTTTTTAAAAAGGACCCTTCTGTTATGTACTTCTACCTTCCTTTTCCACGTAGCTCTCCTACAGTATGTTTGACCTTGCTATATCACTATATACAGAAAGACAGGAAATTTAAAAATTTTACAGAGGTCAACAATTCACATATTTTCCCACTATAAATAAACCAGATGATCTGACTTTTTAATATAAAAAAAACTTGTCTTTATGACCTCTAAAGCAAGATTTTAACTCATCAGGGCCCTTGTAGATTTGGATCCTCTTAAGGGACTGGGGAGCTTGATTAACTGGGATTACTCATCTGGGATCTCCAGTGCTGAGTAACTGAAGTTTTACCTTTAGAAACAAAAGATAAAACAAGTGGAAACTTGTTTGTGGCAGCTTGGATCTTTGTCAGCCCTTGCCAAGGTGACAAAAATTAGCCCCGGAGAGGTATGTGAGAGCTGCCTCTTTCACAGGCTCTTTCATGTCTTTCAGAGCTTTTTACTTTGAGACATGAGTGCCCTGACTTTGTCTCTGGAAGCCCAGGGGTGGCCACGGCCGTGTCCTGCCAGGCAGCTGCAGTGTTTGCTGCTGTTTGGAGGGTTTGATCACCTGCAGAGCCCCAAGCAGAGGATGCCATATGCTGCCATATCTCTCCTGACATCCCCCACTCTCCTTCCCACCACCCACTTGCAGAAATGGGTGAACATTTGTTGAAAATAATTTTTTTTTAAGAATTTGAGAAGTCTGTATCTGCTCAGTCACATCACTTGCAAGATGAACATTTTTCCTATCTGAGATTTGTTTTGTGTATATATACAATCAATTACCTTGCAAGTCAATACTCTCCTAGAATCAGCCCTAGGATATGTCCATATTGGCTATCATTTTCTCCATAAATACATCTTCTCAAGGAAACCCAGTTTCAAACCCCTAAGCCCTGAACACTCTGCAGTGATCATCAATTGTCTGTTTCAACAGCAAAATTCCCCAGACATTCTGAAATATAAACATGGATATAAACATCTTTAAGATTAATTCACATATTCACTCACTCTTGTACCAGATGAGCATGTACGTTGTGTCACCCTGTACCACATTAGGAGGTAAGTCAGTAAATTATGTAAAAATATCAAAAAAAGTATTGTTGCCATAGCACCTGGTGTAGCTACCCTGAATGATTTACAGAAACAATCCCAGGGAGGGTACCCAAACTTTTTTAAGAAACACAAAAAGGCAGATTTTGGACTTACCTTGAACAAAATTGACACCGCTTATTGCATTACAACTTTGTATCTTCTAAATAAAGACTGAAATTAACAGTCAGGAAAAGCTCAGATTCAGAAACTTACTGGTAAAATAGGTTTCTAGTGTATGCTGAACCATATAACTCAAAACTGGTCTCACACTATTTAGGAAATGTGGAAAATGTTTCTGGCGTCCTTGAATGGAAATTCAATCATTTTTAGTAAGCTTGCTCAGAAAAAATATCTTGGTCTGAAGTGTCTGGGTGTGCCTGCTTATACATGAATTTTGTATTTGCAAATGTCCAAATTTAAGTGTCCAATAACACAGGCACAGAAGTCCTAAAACTGAAAACTTCTATGCAAATCTAGTTTCCAATCTTATATGGTTTAAAAATATAAAATTCAGAAAGTATTTATAAAAAAGCTTTGGGTCTTGACCAATTCACCCAGTTTCTGAGGGAAAATGCATGACCAGGCTTCTCCTACAACCTGCCATTTCCTACTATTGCTTGTCCAACATCTTAAAAAATGCAAACTTAATTGTTCAAAAACCAGGTGGGGGGGAAGATAAATATAACTTAAACAAATATGTACAATGAAGTTGTGATGGCTTATCTATTATACAGGAGAAATTTTGGGTTGTGAAAATGCCATTAAGTTTTCTATAACATTATTAATAAATAAAATCACGAAGCCTGTTTTCTTCCCTGCTTTCCACCTTATGGTACTGTGACTTAGAATGAACAAGCAGAAGGTGTCAGACACCACTGAATCATGATGGGAGCACAGTGAACTTCCTGCAGAGTGGGGCAATGACTATTCCAGGTGGGCATTCATAAGGAATCAAATGAACATCAGCCCACCATGCTTATTTGAAATATCTCTGAAGGGATTCTCTATTACATATTGCTGGGTCACTCCCCACAAATTGGAATGCAAGGAAAATCCCACGTAGCCCCTTCTGTGCTGGGCATATCACCTCCATCATTACTGAAGTAATAACGAGCACAGACTATTGTTACACATCATCAGCTTCACCAGTTCTGAAACCCCTGTGCTGGCCAAGGTCACGGCAGCTGCTGCCACAGACAAGCAACTTCGGTGGAAAACAGTTCTTGTGTCTTGCCATCCTTCTCAGCTAAAGATCTCACTTCATAAACAGCCAGCCCTCAAAAATGACATATTATGGAAAATGCTTTTTTCCAAGTTACCGGTGTTGGCCTGGGAGGGTTGTGCTGATGAAAATTCAATTTCACCATCCTTAGAATGAAACTGAATTTCAAAATTTACCATGAGGAGAAATTCCGACTCGTCATTATTTAACTTAAATTCAGTAAAATCCAATTTAGGCAGAAGGCACTTATGCTAGATTTTTAGACAGGTATATACATATGCATGTATATGTGGTTATATATAATTTTTATATGTATATAAAAATTACAGTAAATCAACTTTACTATAAAAAATGCACACAGTTTGGAGTTCACATATGCTGAAAGAAAAAAAAACACATCTGTTTTACTACATGGCTTGACTGCTCAAAATATATCTATGTTTTAACCCTGTTAAAATGTGTTCATTATTATGCAACCAAAGCAACTGTATGTTATATTTACATACTATATTTTGAGAGTTAGTATTGAGAAAACGGAAAAAAAATATGTTAATTTCTTCTCAAAAAATATTTCTGGCCTTTAGGAATCATTTCTCATTCTCTCCCTCAGCTCCTAGCAGTGTACAGATTCCTAAGGAGCAAAAATGAAAACAAAACCTCTCCTGAGATATTAGAGTCTGAAAGCTGTAAATGATTTTATGAGCCTTGTACATTGATATTCCACAACTGCTGCTATACAACACCTCCACAGAGCAATAATGATTTCTTGTACATTGATATTCCACAACTGCTGCTATACAACACCTNATTAGAGTCTGAAAGCTGTAAATGATTTTATGAGCCTTGTACATTGATATTCCACAACTGCTGCTATACAACACCTCCACAGAGCAATAATGATTTCTTGTACATTGATATTCCACAACTGCTGCTATACAACACCTCCACAGAGCAATAATGATTTCTTTCTGTCACTCTGTGGGAGGATAAAAAAGCAGAACAATGATGATCATGTTTTTCTTCTCAAAAACACCACAAAATATTTATGAAATATTTACTATCAAAAATGTATCTATTTAGCATTTACTTCTTTCAAAGGTAATTTCATAATTTTTGCTAGGTCATTTTTTTATTGCACAGTCTGCTAAGGTGTAATGTGCCAAATATGTCAGATGGTCCCACAGCAACACAGAAGATGTCTGAAAACAGGAGACAGTTCTAAAGAAGTGACACCACTTTCTAAGTTTTCCTCTAGGTAAAAGCTCACCCAAGTAGTTTCCAGGCCTAGTCTTGAGCTCGTGCAATGTGTGACTCTGCCTTTTCCTGACAGATACCTTATGTGTAGGGAACTGGCATTCTTGGGTCTGCTTACAGGGTTTTTTGTTAAATTTAACCCAGATTTGTCAAGATCACCACTGAACCGACTGACTGCCATAAAAATGTACTTTGTCCTTCTTGCAGAAGACAGTCTCCTATAGATTTGGCATGCAGTCATGCAGCCAGATACATCAGGAAAGGATAATAGGCAGGGTTGGAGAGAGCTCTGGGTGATACTGAGATCAGTCTGCTTCCTCCAGCTACTCTACCATTATCTTATATCTCAACTTCTTAGCATCTCTCAGGACCTATTCCAGTGCTCCAAAACCTCACTAGGTTATTCATGCGACGTGCAGGGGCAGAGGTGTGATCTGAAATAATCATTGGCAGACAAAAAATTAGCAGGGAAACTGAGAGGCAGAGATGGCCAAGTGCTCGACAGTAGCACACTCAAGGCTTGGAAATGGCTGTTCCCAGAGCCACTCCTTCCCCTTCCCATACGGACACAGCCGAAAAAGCCAGCTGGAACAGCTTGAAATTTTATGCAAAAGATCATCTTACAAAATACTGAGCTCTCATAGCCCTGCCAGCAGGGCAGACCTCTACTGGGTCCCCCTGTTCCAAAACATCATTGCGTAGCAGACTTTTGAGAAAACTGTGGTTTGTAAGAAGCACTTTACTTTGTTCCAGAAGACACTGAATAAAAAATAATAAAACAATTAATTATAATTCTCTTGCAGAGTCTGAGGAAAAACTAACTTAAGGCTCCTGAAATAAAAAGTAAAGACAACAACCAAAAAGCTCATAAATAAAGCAAGGCTTGTGTGTCTCTGTATGTCTGTGTGTGTGTGTGTGTGTGTGTGTGTGTGTGTGTGAATGTGTGTTTTAATTGAGTTGAGTAATCTAACCCTGCACTAATCTAACCCTGTTTAATTAACCCTGCACTTAGAGCTTCATCAGGGAGAGGAAAGGGCAAGGGCTTGAACACAAATAAAAAAGGGAGAAATGAGAAAGAAAACAGAATGAACAACTGCTTCTGCTGCAACATTCCTCAGTCCAGACGCTGAATCCAAACCTGAAACTGGATTGGAAAATAAATCAGTAAGCCAACACATCATTAAAACAGAAGGAAGAGACTGTAAATTCATGTTGCTCATTAGAGATTTGCTGTAATTGCCTAGCATTCACAGTGGATACAGTCTGAGCTGTGAAGGTAACACTGTTGGGTACAGATGGGGTTCAATGACAATCAACAGTGCAAAGGGTGTTTACTGAAAAATTCACCAGGTTTGGGCATGGTCCTGAGAGTGACAGAGTACTGGAAAACACAGTGTGACTCCTGGCTTCTCATGTTCTCTTTTTCTTTTCTTCCATTCCTTTATTTTGCAAGATAGGGAAGACTTTCTGAGTTTCTATATTTCTCCTGTTTATTCCTCTGCAGTTTCTACTCAGAAATGTAGTAAAGGGACAGATTTTGCCTGAAAAAATACTCTCTGCTCTGAGACATTTAAACATTCTTCCTTTTTTTTTTTCCCTTGTTTTTTTTTTTTTAATAAAGAAATAAAAAGGTTGTTTCTATAGTTTGAATATCATTTATAATATATTAATGTATATCATTTATAATTCTCTAATTTTACCTCCTTTTTCTCTTGCAAATTAAAACCCAAAACATGCTTACAGTCCTACAAACAAATTAACTTCTATTTTTTTCTTGAATTCAATTCATGCCATCACCTT
Source organism: Erpornis zantholeuca (assembly GCA_013400515.1). Classification (NCBI taxonomy): domain Eukaryota; kingdom Metazoa; phylum Chordata; class Aves; order Passeriformes; family Timaliidae; genus Erpornis; species Erpornis zantholeuca. The sequence goes on along the minus strand of VZTN01021221.1, from coordinate 42,440 downwards.
ATCTTAGAAATGGGCCTGAGTTGCAAAAGTAAGTACAGACCACAGATTTCTGGAAGTAGGGATTTTTTCTAATTTTTTTTTTGGTTTATCTTTTTTTTCATGCAGATGTCAAATCCATATGGAAGTCTTGCCAGATGTTCCTCTTTAAATGAAAAGCTGTCTAAGTCATTCAGCTCTTTGCTGTGTTTTAGATGTTTTGTTGTCTTTGTTCACTACAGACAAAACCAAGAATCTTAACCTCCATTCTAAGCCCAGTAAAAAGGCAACAATATCACTTTAATAAAATGCCTTCCACCTTTAGACCACCTTTTCAGATCTCCAGGTTCAGTCGTGTCAATACCTGTTCCATTTCTATGTTTTGCTTTTTAATAAAAATGAAAAATCTCCTCCCCACAATTTATTAGAAGTAAGATTTTGTAGGGAATAAAAAGGAAAAAGAGTGCGAAAACTAATTATATAATTCTAAAAGAAACATGAAAGCTAGTGACAGGGAATTATTAACTTTGTCATTTAGAATGTGTGGAGGAAAATTGATAGAAATATGTGGTGCATCTAATAAGACTCTGGTCACAGCAGCAGTGCTGCAATGGAGTAGTCAGTTTATGTCTTAGTATCCTTATCTTACTTCCCAGACAGTTCCCTGGAAGTGCAGACTCACACAAAGAACTGTTGAAACAGGCCAGGCTCACTGAGAAAAATGATCTGCGAGGATTCTCCATATTTTCAAAAGAGATTTTGATGTGAGCACATTATTTTCTTTCATAAGCTGTGTATACAGACAGGGGCTCCCACAGTTTTAAGGTTCAACCCATATGGCAAAGCTTACAGCAACTGCCTAAATGTGTGTTGGCATTTCTCAATATTTAGTGAATCATTTAACACTAAAATATTCAGAATTACAAAAATAGAAAGACCAATGGTGACATCTTTTCCAGAGAGATACATCAGTGATCCTAAGTCTTCCAGGAGAAATCATAGTGTCCGGTTTAAGATAAAACCAGCTGCCTTCAGTTTTTCCAGAAGTTCCAGAGTGTTCATAAACACCTTTTTAAGAGATAGCACATCCTCTACTTTCACTGCACCAACTGTATTTGTCAAGACTCAAAGTAGCACAGTCAGGCATTGAGAGGATACGGGGAAAGAGACAAAAGACAATCCACATAACACTCAGGAGAAGATGATGCCATGTTAAAAGAGGTTAAGACTATACTTGACAATAAAATATTTATTTGTTCAAACACTAACCCAAGCAAAAAATAAAACTTGTTTGGAAATCAAAGTTTAGAAATATATAGATGTAGAAAGTTTGCTTCCACATTCTTAGTAAAATTTTTATGTCCAAATATCTTTTTAATCAAATATGTCCTTAGAAGTTTTAAACATGTCTTAAAGATTTTAGCTGATGTGTACATAACATTTCACATGGCTTTACCCAAAACAGATGAAACCAGATAAATTTTAGATTGCTGAAGTGTACAACAAAAAGTTCTAGGAAAAGAACAGGGTTTTTGTTTCTATATCCTCAATTTTTAGGAAAGGAAGACTAATGAAATCTAATTACATGCAGCTCAGTTCCTGGGATGAATGCCAGCCAATTGCTCTGTCTCTTATCTTCTCCTTTGACTCTTAGGGCTTTGAAATTATGTCTGTGAAGAATTAGTAATAAACTATGAGAGATATCACTTGTATGCTTTAATTTAGCCTTCTATTTATTTTCTCTCCAAAGTGCTGCCTCCGAATCATACCTGTTTTCTCCCACTGCTATGGTAGTCTTGAACTGGTAGAAAAAATAATCGTAAGCTCTGTTCTAATTTTATTTTTGTCTACTTCTCTAATCATAGCAATAAGTTACACAAAAACTCCAGCATCCATGTAATTCATATTCTCCCCCACATACTTTCTGAGTTATTAATCCTTTTAAAAACAATGAGAAAAGAAAACCTTCAGTTTAAAACTCTCAGAATCAGACAACCACTTTTGACTCGTGTAATAATAACCTGAATTTAAAAATCTTCTTTCTACTGAAGAAAATCAGAAAACAACCTAAGAAACAGTCTGTAAAACAAGGTATTATGTTCATTGAACACCACTCTCAGTAAAAACAATTTCAAACAAAGGCAGTACCAAATTGCAAAACTATCATAAAGTCTGTGTAGCCACACTTTCTTATCGTGGAATAAAAACCTTCAGTTTCCTCCAAAGAGTAAAAACATCAGTATGATTTTACTTAATCCAATATCAGTAGAGGTGCTGTTTGTCCCTAACCACACATGTAGTAAGAATATCTGAAACTGCAATACAGAGAAAAGCAGAGAAAAGCACTGGTGCTGCTGAGCCCTACCAAACCCAGTTTGAATGAGTTTAACAGGGAGAACTTTGGTGTCTTCAGTGAAGTTCAGCACATTTGCAAGAGCAGAGAACTTGGTCATGGAATGCAGACCAACAGCTCTCATGAAAATACTTTTAACATCTCACAAAGAATAATTTTTATATGACAACTAAGACAATTAGAAAATTAAGAGTCCCTTTCCATAAATAAGAGAGAATTACTGCATAATGACAGTTCAGAGATCGTGTGTGGAAGCCATTAAATAAACTACCCAGGGAACCCTCTCAGAAAATCAACAAATGCACTGATCCTCAGAGGTAACCATGAAAATTGCTGGATTTTGAAGACAGTAAATGGTCTCATTCCTTGTGTTATTCTTTTTCAGGCCTCGTTTCCTCTCTTTCCAATTTCCCAAGTTTCAGTGAAGGGACATCAAAAGGTGGAGGAGTGCATTCTACTAAAATATTGTTTTCTGGAAGGCTTCATATAAAACAGGCAAGAACTTATTGCTAGCAACAGTATCCTAGCAACAGACTCTGTTGTAATTTCGCTGCCCCAGCTTTTATGTAGCCATGTTCATCTTCCAAGCTGCCATTCAAAGGGGAAAATCCATTAGAATATGATTTATAGTGCATCCACTGAGATCACATTCATTACTATTCTTGGGAGTTATGTCGGCAATATAAAGCAGGCATCATGCTCACTTACCCTACTCCATTATGCTTAGGGGTCTATTGTATTATTAAAGCAGTGGAATGTAGTAAAACCACACCTATTTTAATGTTCATATAAAATATTCATCTCTGCTGGATAAAGGTTTTCATTTTTGATGCATTACATAACATTCCTAACTTTAGTGGCAGAGGCTACAATTCAGGTTGTTTGAATTTATTTATATTTTTTCAAATGAAAGGAGATTTTCTCTTTGGTTTCTATAAAAACAAGCAAAACTATTGAGATATCTAAAGCTTCTGTGCTCAATGAAGAGTCAGAATGTTTATTTAATAAAAAGGGCATCTTTCATTTGTTAACTGGTATATTGAAAGTA
>VZTN01021221.1:14996-38861 GCA_013400515.1 Erpornis zantholeuca | reverse complement strand
CCACTTGGTGACTGGACAACAGATGAAGAGAATCTAGAGAAGGCAATGATATAAATCCTCATATTGTTTAGTGTGTGCCCCTTTCAACCCATTCCTGATCAAAATTTTGGAGCCTTTATGCATTACAGGCTCACATTCAGACAAACATCAGGAATCAAACTATAATGATGTCAAAATCAATTACTTTCTTTTAACCTGTAATTGATTCTATCAATAATAGATAATGACAAGAAAGGATTTAAAGCTAATGCTTATGGAGAATTGGTCTTCTCTGTGTACTCTGTTTTTTTTCTCCACTGGTTTTTCCATATTTATGTGCTCCTTTTTGTGGCTTTCTTATCTGTGCATGAGTGTAGGCTGTGGACTTTCTAGAGTGAGACAACCTTTATATGAAACTTAGCACAGTAGGGTCTAGCCAGGATTTATAGCTGTACTACAAGGAATGTAACCATTATTAATAAAAGGATTTAATTTTATTGAACTTTCCAATTTAAGAATCAAGAAATTGATTTCATAGGCTATTTTGTTTACCAAATATCGTATAAGCACAGATAGATTTTTTTTTCACCTCTGACAAGTATACTCCTGCATATGCTGAGATTCCAGAAATATTATGATAAAGGACAGGTTGCATTTGATTTCTTCAAGTTATTTAATGTGTTCAACCCAACAGGATAAAAGGAATTTTTAAATCCTGCAATGTATGTCTGGTTCTTTACATAAAACTCAACATCATACAACTGCATCTAAGGAATTTACAAGGTAAGAGGGAGTTTCAGAAACTTGTTCTGAGATAAAGCTGTCATGTTAGAGGAGAAAGATAGTTCAATATACACACATGTGGTGGAAATGTGGCAGTATATCTGGAATATGTCCTCATAAATATGACTTCTGTATTGACTGGGTGAAAAACCCTATAACATCAAAGGATGCTTTGGGAGAACATGGTTTCTCAGAAAGAATAGCTTATATAAATATGAAGTTTAAGTCCCAGAAAAAAATTTCAAGATGAGAAAGGTACTTGCAATTTACTCATATCACCTAAACATTCCTTCTACTTAAAAACAATCCCTTTTGAAAAGGTTTGAATTGCCGATATTGACTTTTATACCTTTCACTATACATTCATCATAGCGGTCATGTCTATTTAAAAAACAAATGACATGGAAGAGTCTGGTAACAATATGTCTAATTTGTATTTCACATTTTTTGCAGTATCCTTCTTGCAGAACATGATTTTGGAAAAGAGGTTGGTCAAGAGTAGGTCAAGAGCTCTGGGACAGGCCTGAGGAACTGTAGCACAATGGGGTCTCCTTGGGGCAATGGTAATATAAATAATAATAAAATTATAACAATTCTGCCTGCCAGGCTTCCTTCTTCAGGATATTGCTGCAGTGTATCTGAATGTGCTTTGACCTGCCCAATGCTTTTTGATTCCCTATTCCGAGAACTATTTGTTACTTCATGCACATTTCAGATTCTCCTTTAGGAGAGACATTAAACGATGGAACAGATTTAACCTAATTTTTGGTCAGCAGCAGTCAATGAATTGCTAAATATTTCTTATTACATCTTTGTTTCACAGCAGCTTCAAATCTGTCCAGATAAAATCCTACACAAAACCTTCCCTCTGAAATCTTGGGAAAGCCCTACTTTTAGTCCCTTACCTAAGTACCATCCAGATGCAGTTGCTGTAACGCTTATAACCAGAACCCACCTTTAATTAAAACCTTACTGCAACAGAGGAACAGTGGGCTTTTCCACCCAGCCAAGCTGAATCTGCACATTCTCTTGTATAATTCAATTTTTACAGTGCCCTTTCCAGAGGAGACTCTTCTCTTTCCTGGCTGTCTTTGATTATTGCTGGGCGGGTGCCACTATCATGGCCTGTGCACCACAAGACCAAATCTGAGTTTATGCAACACAAAAGAGTGTGTCCAGCTCCTCAGTCACTCCAGATTTGTATCTGACAGCACTCTGGAAGCACAGACCTTGCATAAACTGCCAACAAAAGCCAACCTCCCAACTGCATTCCTTTAAAAGCCACTATTGTTCTCATTCATGTTTGAACAGCTCAGCTCTCATTTCAAATGAAAAAAAAAGGAGTCCAGGCCGCATTGAACAACTTCCAGACATTTCCTCCACCCTGAGAGCATTTCAATCCTATTGTAACACTTTTCAGTGTAGCACCCCTGAAATGGTCATGGTTATTATTTTTTCCGATAGGACAAAATCTCTCTGATTAATGCAGCACAATATTTTTATATTCTTTTAAAGGAAAGTTTCCGTACGTATTAACTTGCAGAATTGGAAAGGCAGAGCAGTAAATTCATGCAAGGCACAATTTTACTGGCAGACAAATAGATGATGAATTAAATCTGCTGTTACTTCAGCTTCTTCAGTAATGAGCCATTTTCATTGTGATCCCAAATTGTTTTTCTAAGTGACATTCTGGGCTTCAAGACAATGCAAATGGTTATAAATTATTTTCATTTTGCTCAGTGTTATGCTAGAAAAACAATGAGCTCCAGGAAGATGTCATGAATGGAAGTGTTTTTAATACAGACATCTTGGTAGCCCTTTTCACCTATTTCTTGATTACATTTCTTAATTTATCCCTTTACTAGAATTACTACCTAAAAATAAACTACAAACTCCCAGTGTGCTAGAATCAAAAAGAGGGCATGGTCTTTACCCAGGCAACATTATGATATAAAACACAAGGCAACTGGCCAGTTAAATTTGTGAGCTATAAAACAAATATCTGTATATTTTTAATATCTATATATTTTTAGAAAAGGTGCAATTTGCCTCAACTCCTTTCATACTCTGACACAAGTATTTTAGGAAAGGAAAAAAGAGATAGAGATTATTTATATTACACACACAGAATCATATAAGGGTTAAGGTTGGAAGGGACCATATTGGGTTATTTGGTCCAACCCCTCTGCTCAAGCACATTGCACAGAACTGTGTCTAGATGGTTTTTAAATATCTCCAGTGAGGGCGACTCCACAACCTCTCTGGGCAGCCTGTTCTAATTGCATGGTCACTCACATCTTTCCAACAAGTTCTTCCTCATGTTCAGGTGAAACTTCCTGTGCTTCAGTTTCTGCCCATTGCCTCTTGTCCTCTTACTCAGCACCACTGAGCAGAGCCTGGCTCCATCCTCTGACACCCTTCCTTCTGGTACTGAGTGACCTTGATCCGGTCCCCTCACTATTTTCCCTTCTCGAGGCTGAACAATAACAGCTCCCTCAGCCTTTCCTCCTATGACATGCTCATCATCTTTGTAGCTTTCTGCTGGACCTGCTCCAGGAGCTCCATGTCTCTCTGGTCCTGAGGAGCCCAAAATCGGACATAACACTCCAGATGTGGCCTCACCAGGGCTGAGTTGAGGGGCAGGATCATCTCCCTTGACCTGCTGCAAATGCTCTTCCTGATGCACTCCAGGATTCCATTGGCCTTCCTGGCCACAAGGGCTCACTGTTAGTTCATTGCTGCGTAATACTAATTTAGATTTTATTCATATTTAAAAGTCCCCAACATGGATTCTCTATGGTGAACCAGCAGAGGTGGAAGTGCTCAATATCTGTGGGCAGGTCAGACAGAGTTTGGTGCTTTGCTTCCTAGTGGAACAGGGAGCAAAGTACTGATGCCTCCTTCCATTGTGCAAGGGAAAAAAGGTAGATTCAAATATGATTATTTTAAAAAACCAGCCCTGTGAGTAAGAAAACATTTACATGAAAATATTAAGTAGGAAGGTATCTTCAGTCCTGCATTCTGGTGTTTAAGTGCCTTTTTCGATAAAGAAAAGCCCCTTAAAAACCAGAAGCCTCTGTTAAATGTGAGTCCAGGCACAGTTTTTCATTAAGAATGATGCATGGAAGTTATAAAGAAAGACTACTTCTCTTGGGCACATTCCTGTACAGAGTTTCCCTGGGTTCTGGAGCACTGAAAGTCTCCTTCCACTTGGAGGGATTCAGACCCCAAGTTCCCATGAAGCTGGGGTGGGAACATGCCTCTGACACCCCAGTGAAGCTGCGTGGAAGTCACCTAAAGCTCGCTCTAAGAGGAAGCAGAGAGGTACAGTGAAGGTGGGAATCTATAGCACACTGATTAGGAGAGTAGTGATTGATTTATTGTTTGTACCAGGTCACAAAGCCCAATCCATACCACAGCAAAAATCACTCCTAGGAAAAGCAGAAAGGCCTAATCAGGAGATCTAAACAACCCTGTTGTGAGCTAATTTAGCTACCCAGTAATCAATGCCAACTCTAAGCAGCTGTCCCATATCACTAGCAGCACCTGTCCCAGCTGTCTCTGGGATCCCCACCCTCTTTTATTTTTCTTTAATTAGCTGCTTGAAATAACACCTTTTTACACAAAATGAAACAATTATCATCTCTGTAATCTAATGGTTTAGCTGTTCAGCATTTATGTTGGAAGTCGTAAAGAAGGATATCCTTGTTGACCACCTTTCTTCCAAATAAGCTCAGTTCCATTCCCCATTTTTATGAATAGTAAATAATTTTATAACAGGTGTAAATACCATAAATTTGTGAGCAGGAAAGCACTTTCCTCAGTGGTACATTCACTGGAGAGGAGATAATGTTTGTTCACATTTGACAAGAAGAGAAGAAACTGAATGGATCCTGCACAAACTGGATGAATTTTCTCTCTACAGAAATACCAGGAAAGCCAGGACCCACTATTTTGGGCACAGTCTTATTTAGTCTAGATACTCAGAATATAACTGTAAAATTGGTCCCTTGGGCAATATTAGCAAAAATACACAGATTACTGTGTCTGCCAGGACAGTGATGGACTAAATGTACCTATGCTGTTTTGGCAGTGGAAGTTACATGTCTGTGAGATAAGGTGGCAGCTGAAGGAGAATTTTGTACATCTCAGGAGCACATGATGTTGTTTTAAGTTCTTTCATGGTAAGGAGGTGCAAGTTGGCTGCGGAAATCTGTATGCAACAGGATGAATAAGATCTGCTATCCTAATCTCTCCAGACAAATAATATAGTAAAGCATTGTCTAGATCCATCTAAATTTAACATGAGGGGTCCTTATTGTTTTTATATAGTGGATTAGCAGTGACCTAATCCAAACATCCTCTTCCCTCTCACTGTTTCCTTCCCTATTGCCTGTTTCCCCTCTGCTGCTGGGGACCACCTCTTGGTCCCACAGGACTGTCCATTGGGTCACCCTGAGCTTGTCCAGGGCCCTTGCCCCAACTGAAGATGAACACACACATCTTAGAGGTGTTAGAAAATTAAAATATGCGGGCAACAGTAGATAAAAATTAGGCACCAAGAAGCAGGGAGAGATGGAGGAAGTAGGTAATAAAATTCCTTTCCTCTCACCCACACCCAGCTCCCCTCTGGGTGCTGGAAGACAATGAAGCTTCTCTTTCTTGTTCTTTTTCTCTTTCTCCCTGCTTCCCTTTCTACCTGGACAAATGTCCCCTGGCCACTCTCCCACTGGAGAAACCTTCAGCAGATCCCAGGACTGATGCTCCCAGGTCACTGGGACATGTGAGGGACTGCTCTTTTTCAGAAAATCCTGGTGACATGTGTCCAGCCATTCTACACACACAACCCTGGAGGTTCCTAATGTGTTCAGCATGTGCAAACTGATTTAAGTTCTGACTAGAGGGAAACATAATCATCTGCATATAGTTGGAGGTCGTAAGAGGAGAAGTTATTAAACATGGTATGAGGGAGTTTATTAGGAGTAATAGGATGGAACTTAGAAGGCAAATACTTGAACATATGGAAAAGCTGCCAGACAATGAGATCAACTCAGTATTAAAGGCTAGTGCAAGGAAGTGGAGGAAACCACATTTAAAATTAGACTTAACACTAGAAAATGTGCTGTGGGGAACACGCCTGCCTGGCAGAGATGTGCAGACCGATCAAGTAAATCTTTTCTCTCCACACCTAGCATCCTTGGATCAGAAAACAGGTCCAACCACAACAGATCCAGACTCCACAATCTGAGGCTTCATGCCATCTCTGCTATGATCAGAAGAAAAATCTTTTTAACATATGTTACGAGCTACTGGAAACCGTAGCTGAGCTGATAGACTTAAAGATGGAAAAACCAAACAAGGGATTACAAGGCCATCTTTGCACTGATAAAGACCAAAGAGCACCTTACAGGTTTGTGACATTTATTTCCAGACTTGCCATCATCCATAGATTTGCCTAAAACTTTTCCTATGCATCTAGTATTTTCACCCCCTAGAAAGGGGGTGAAAGGAAGCTAAAATGTGTGAGATTAAAAAAGAAAGTCCCTAAAATTATGTCCAGGGTGTGGGAAGTGCAAGCAATGTATTTTGCCTTTCAGGATAAGGGAAAGAGAGCTGTCAGGGAAGTCTGGCATGGTTATTTTTACAGCTCCATGACTATTGCTAAACACAGCTTTGTAGACACCACTGACTGGAAACAGCCACCCACCAACTACGTATTTATTGTGAAACCAAGGCAATAGCAGAAGGCAAGGGGGTTGCTCTTATCAAGTCAGCTGGAAACACCAGCAAACCTCACGTCCTCTCAGCAGTCAGGCGATCCTGGAGCTCCACCCCAGCAGCAAAATCCTGGCTCTCAGCTGATACGACACTGCATATATGGGACTAAGAAGGCTTGAATTAACTGTCAGACATTGCCTCAGGACACAAAGATGCATAGATTTTTCCATTCTCCTTTTATTTGCAATCTCTCCACTTAATCCCACACAGCAGTTTCAGTGAAACCCGATAGGTCACTGGTGGGTTGCTTCCTGCAGCTCCTGTTTTCTTCCTCTGCAGACTGTCTCAAATGGAGCAGCTAAAACAGGTTTAAGTGTCTGACACACAAATACCAGAAAAGAGCAGAGGTTTGTGTGGATATATTAATAGACATATTGATTTGCATGACTGAATAGTGCTTTTTAGGAGGTAAATATGGAAATGGCTACAGCTATTGTTGCAATTTGGTATTTTTGAAGTGTATTCTGCTTTTGGAACTAGAGATTTTTATTTTTGAAAAAATATCTCTGTGGTTCTATTTTATACTATGTTACAGTTTTTCACCTTCATATATGGACTTGGGGGGTGTCTTTATACTCTTGCACAATTTTAATGTACAAATCAAGAATATTTCACTGTGTAAACACACATCCAAATGAGGCTAATTGAACTATTTCTGTTTCCAACCAGCTGCTCTATCTCAGAGTCCCTACAAAGTGATTACACAGTTGAATATATTGTCTTTGATGCTTTTTCATTACAAAATCTTGGCTAAAATGTTCTGAGTTTGTATTTATCTTCGTTACTGTTACAGGTTTTGGCAGCAATACATGAGGAAATCAAATAAGGTTATTTTCATTATTTCATCCAAATGATAAACATTTTCATCATGTGGCTTCCATAAAATATTGCAAGTACAAAGCTGTGGGGAGTTGATGAAATACTTATTAATCACTATATCCAAAAAACAATGGCGGGGGATACTAAAAAACATTCAGGATTATAAAGCTCTGTAACTTCATAGTTGTTGAAAAAAACTCCAAAATATTTCCATTGAACTCAAATGTTGTTCCCAATAATATTTCATACTCAAATGCATAGCCAAAGTTGGTATGTTCACCACAATCTTTTGGCTTATGTTTTCAGATAGCCTCTAAGTGCAATGAATTCGTCTTCACTTCCAAAAAATCTGAAATATTGTTACCACTGCAGAGCACCTTTTAGAAGGCTATCTTTAGAAGAGTTATCTCAGCTGTCCTGAAGTAACTCAACTCCACCATATTTCTTCCTTTTCATTTTAATGTAGACAGACATGAACACAAGCTACACATTGCTTACTTTTTCTGCTGTGCTCCTGCGTCACTGGTGTTACCAAAGTATCAGTCAGAGAAAAAAACAGGCTTTGGAGGTCTGGAGTCCTGGATAGCAGGCTGAATTTGAACATTCAAGTGACCCTTAGAAAGTAATTTCATTTTGCACATCAGTTTTCCCTTATGACTGCCATTTGCAATATCCAGGACACTGAGATTTCTGGGTGGATGACACTTTTGTTCATTATTTGCATGACTCACATCCAAGAGGCCTGGTCACAAAGTAAACTCATCTGCATTGAACACAGTACAAAGCTGATAAACACACATATACAGACTGTAAAATTGTGTGTTAGGGGAAGAGCAACAATAATCCATAATGGCAAGTAACTTTAACATTAGCTGTCTTTGATGACTCTTGCCCATGACTCATAGAAAATCCTGAAGGAAGCAGAGCTTTGAAAATTACACAAATTGATGAAACATCCACTAAAAATTACTTAGTCACAACAAGTTCCCTGCTCACCAGCAGATTGTTTTGACAAGCTGCTGTCTGGAATATCTGAGGCAAGGCAGCTGTTTCCAGTCATCCCCCTCCACAGTGCACTGTGCATGGAAAGCATACAGTGAGGATATGTGGAGGCAGCGAGTGCCTACATGATATCACCCTGAAGTGACCAAACATCTGAGTTTTGTTTTATTTCATAAGGCTTTTTTCATTAAAAAAGCCAAATGTCATATTCTGTTATCCTAGTCCTTCCCATAAAAGGATTATAGCTGTCTAGTTTTCCAGGGTTCATTTTTTTGCTAACAGTGGGCAGATTTCCTTCTCTTTACAGTATAAGACATTAATCTTCATTTTCCTACTAATCAGTCCAAGGGTTTTAACACTTAATACGTAATGCATGGAAAGCAAAAGAACTGTCAGCATGATATAATTAAATTCTCTCTCATTGACCCTTAACATGTTTAACAGCACCTCTTCCAGTGACATAATTACAGTAAATTGGAAGGAAAGCTTCCAAATTCAGTTGGATCTCCTGAATACTAACTGCATTCATTATTCCTGAATCCACAGCTGTTAGCACTCCTGTTGAGATGTATTTAAAGAGTCTTCAAAGAGTAACAACTACATACCCATAAAAATATTAGGTAGAAAATCCTACTTACATCACTGGTGATTTGTTAGATATCAAAGATCTTTCTGCAAAATGTTTGATTTTCCATTTAGAACACAGTATCCAGTATTTAATCATAATAATTTAGTAGATGTCCCTCTGCTCTACTTTCTCAATAACCAAATGTACACAAACAGATATCAATTACAAATGCTTCTGATTAGAGATACTTGGGAGAGTATACATGCCCTAGGCTACAGGCTTCAGAAAATGAATAAGGTCATTTAGAGGTAAGATTCAGGAACAGGTATAGAACAAATTAATTATCAAAGAAAGTTTTAAGCCTGTGTGCCATTCTCTCACACAAAGAAAGTCAGAGTACAGATTGCCTTGGTCCTGGGAGAGTCCACCCTTCAAGTGTGAGAGAGGGCCACCTGGTATGACTGTCGCACATAGCCTAAATAAAAGATTTTTATTTTTGCTGTTTTCTTAATGTAACAAACTCTCAGTTTTAATCCTTACATGTACAAGATTGCAGAGACAATTTCAAACTGAAAAAAACCCAAGGTTTTTTGTTTACTTGAAAGTTCTCTTTCACAATGTGAAACTTCCATGCAGTGACAGCTGTAATTTGTATTTTGGTATACACCAAAAAACCCCTGCCAATATTATCACTGAAAATAACTCTGAGAAGACACTGGTTTGCCATCTGCATCCTCTGTAAGTCCACTTCTGGACTATTGATTTATCAGAACTTCCTTCCCTCCATGAGCAGCACTGGCCATGCCCAGCTAACTCACCGAGCAAGTGAAAGAGAGGACCCACAATCCCAGGGACCTCACAGCTGAGCAAGAGCAGCCACCCTTCTGATTCACACCAGCAAACCTCTGTTTTCCACTGAGAATTTCCTGAGACTTTTCCTGCTGATCAAAGTATCGCCCAGTGATAATGTGGAGCAGAAATGGAGGTTTCTTGGCCGCTGGAGGCAAACATGATAGCATTCAAGGTTAACATATGTTTTTGCTCTATCAGAAAATGATCTCAGCTTCCACCCCTTAAATTTCTTATGCTAGAGGAAAATCAGACAAAATCAATGTAGGAGATAGGTATTTGAGGAGTGGGAGGAAAGCTATATTTCCTTTAACTTAGGCACCATCAAGCGCTCCATCCAGGTCTGGCAGATCCATCTCCCCTTACTGGATGGGCAGGAGGCATGTGCCTCTTGCTCCACAGTGTGTTCAGGGCAGATTTCAAGGCTGTTATATGCTTCCCCTGCCAGACCTGGGAGCTGGGCCTGGGGCCAGGAGTCCAGCTCATTGTCCAGAAATGTGATTCTGATTTGGACTTTGTGATGGGTGAGGGAGCTGTGCTGAGTTTCCTTGGGGAAAAAAGGAGTTTGGCCAAAGCCTTTGTAACACGGTAGAAGCGTAAACCCCAGAGCTGGGGAACGCATTGTGATAGAAGGAGCTTTGGGGAACCTCATTTGTACCACTTGCAGCACTCCAGGACTTGCAGCTGTACCAGAACTGTGTTGCATGTAAGTGCACATCATCACTGTGTTCACAGGCATGAAAGGGCACAGCAACTCTTCAACACATGACCCGAGAGCAAGAGATTTGCACTTGCCACACAGCTGCTTGCTCCTGATTTGGGAGAGGATTAAAAATACAAAGAGAGCATGGATTAGGCTTTGTGCTGGTATCCTGCTCCTCCTTCTCTCTTGGATACTGTTATGTGTGGAAGAGCAGAGAGGCAAGCAAGCAAGTCCCCTTTCCACAATCACTGTCTCTTTGCAAACTCAGTGGGGTCTTAGCTGGATGGAGAGAGTCAAACTCACTAAGCCAGACTGCCAAGGCTTGGCAACAGAGCTGTAATTATTTGAGCTGTTTGAATTTTATTTATTTACTTGATTGTTATATGATTACATAAGTAATATGTTTTTCATTATTTATTCCTTATACTTTCAATTTCCTCAGGAAAGAAGGGAACAAGAGATACTTAATAAGCAAAGACAGGAACCCACAGTATTTCCAAGCTCTTCTATCTGACAGGCTCAGGACTAGAAAGACAGCAAGTTCCCAAGTATTCAGCTACAAATTATGACTACTACAGAAGTAGGTAGGATGTTGAGAAAGAAGGGATGAGTGCTTCCCAGTTAAACTGGTTTACATTGCCCAGCAGTAATCTCTGGTTCAGGGATGGAATGCTAGATTCCTTACCAGGCTGCAAAACTCCATTCATACTTGATCCTTGCCCCTAGAGCATCACCTAGCTTCAAGAAAAAGCATGGTCAGGGATGAGAAAGTAAATAGTGGTCTTTGAACTTCTGTTTTCTTTTTATATTCTGGTTAAGTAATCACTATTTTACAAAAAAAAAAAAAAAAAACCAAAAACCAACTTAATTGGGAGACTGTGTTTTGCAGACCTGTGCCAATCTGTAAGAGGGGATTTGAGGCTTTCGCTCAGACTGAGGCATCTTGTGAGCATGTCTGTCTTCTACCTAAGCTGAAGTGAGCAAGTTTCTCCCCACTATTCCAGTTTAAAATCTATGCTATTTCACCCAAAACTACAGTAATAGATAAGTTTATTTAAGTAACTCACAATATAATAGAAAAGTACTCACTAAAAGCAAAAAATAAAAAGAGAAAAGACTGCAAGGAGAGAACAAACGACTGTGCATTTACAGCCTCCAGAGCCAAAGAAGCCAGGGCTTCCCAGCAGGGTAATCAGCTTTGTTAAAATGATGGCAGCAGCCCCCAGGAGCAGGAGCCCTGCCTGTGCAGTGAACAGGACTGCAGCTCTACAAAGCTGTTTGAGGTGAGACAGGTCTGCTCTCTTGGGAGAAGGGGATTTTTCTGCTAACTGACGCAGGCTGAAAGAACAAGCCTATTCCTAGGGAGCAACACGCTAAAAAACATTAAATATTTTTTCTATCTAAGGAAGCTGCTTTTTCATCTGAGTGAAGATGGATGCAAGGCAAATGAAATCTCTCCATTCAAGTCCTTTCAGCCTCATTCCTTTTTTAATTAATTTTGGCTGTGTGACAACTTCCCTTTCCTGTCCTGTTGCTCTTTCAGATCTCACCTCTTCCCCCCACAAGCCGCCAGAGCTCTGCTTTCACTCTCTGGCTGTCAATTAACTTCTTACTGCAAACCCCAGACCACAGGCTTCTGCCCCACAAGCTCTTTTTCCTTTCTTCCTCTTGGATTGTGCTTGCAGACTCTCATTTTACTAAAAGACAATGGAAAAAGACCCCTCCTTATTTTGGCTCCTGTGTTTATGCTGCTGTTACAGAAAGTCTGCAGAGAGGCAGAAGAGACGTGCGGGTGTTGGGATTTGCATGTTGCACACCAGGATGCTTTTACACCTCCACGACACTCACAGAGATAAAAGTATCAAATAATTTTAAGTACTCATTGTACTACTTTGAGGACTAATTTGACTCCAGAAGGTCATTATCAGCGACTATGCTGGATAACCACCTGCAAGGTACTAAGCCTTGACTCAGGCTGAACAAGTGACTCAGGGTGCCAGGCTCCCTTCAGTAGTGTCCAGCAACAATCAAAACTCCAGCGTGCTGCAGGCCTTCAGAGTTTTCCATGCTGTTTGGATGTGTCTGTAGGATACTATGGAAAGATCATATTGAGAAAAGCCTGCAGAAGCTCTTTACTGGATCATGGCACACTTGATGTACATGAAGATGACACATTTCCAGCCTGTTGAATCACACTTTTTTAAAGATCCCATATGGGTTCTGGATCTGAAAATATTTTGGTGTATTAGTAAAAGTTTTTCTTGTCTGTATATGTTCAGCACATGATTATGTGTTGAAGCGCTCTTATGAGTCAAATAATTTGAATCACTTTGTCTTTAACTAATCTCCTAGCTACTTCTCTGTGAGACTATTTAAAGCAAAAAAATAGAAATTTTGATTCAGTTTTGTTTGTTGGTCTTTTCTCCTTCACATTCGCTAGTGCTAACCCATGTACCATACATTTTTCCCTCAAAATGCCTGACTTATGCATTCAAATTAACAATCACTGTTGCATTCACTTGAAACAGAAACATTATGATGTTAACCCAGCATGACTGGCTTAAGGGAGACAGACTTACACACATAAAAAGAAACTTACGTTTTTTAAGTGTTTGGAAACTCCTAAACTATTAAAGAAGAAATAATCTTTTCAATTTCATGACCATGTTCCAGTATTAGCCAAATTTACAGGTGCCATTCATGTGATGGAAAAACTATTTTTCAGTGAGTAAAGACAACATAAAAGGATAGCAGAGCATAGCAACATCACAGACTTAACTCACAGCTGAGCTACTCTTATGATCTTCACCTACCTGAGTAGGGAGTCTAATAGTTACTCAGTTAAGCATAGTCTTCATCTGGATAAATCTACAAGTGCCACTATAGGCTAGAATTTATTGGAAAATACCAGGAAAGAAAAAAGAAAAAAATAAGGAAAAAGAAAAGAAAACCCCAAAAGAAAATCAAAATTACCCTTGTTTTATAAAATAGTCCCATCAGATGCCTCTGAGTTAAATGAACTATGTTTTGTATTATCACCCTCACTGACCCGGTGATGTTGTATTTCCAGATATAAATACCATAAAATATGTATTTCAATTCTGTGAAGTTTTTCAGACTCACGAGAACACAATAAAAATCTTGGGATTGAAGTCTCAAAACCCTTGAGACTCCCTATACTCCAAGTCCACATTTAATGTCTTAAGTCTGTGATGCCCCAAGCGAGCAGACACAGCCCCTCCAGAGATCTGTGGAATCTTCTTTTGTCTAAGGACATTTTGAAGCTCCTCTGCCATTTATTTAAATTCTTGGGGCAGAGTTTCCATCTCCTGATCCTGTTATTTCCCTCCTTTTCAAATCAGGATTATTGGGAGGAACCAGAGCCCTTGGTGTGTGTCAGCTAATGTTCCTGTTATCTTGCTGTGATTTTACTACCATGCATTACATTACTAACATTGTCATCAGCAGCATTAGAGAGCAATGTATAACATATTAAACACATTGCAGGCTAGAAGTGGAATTGCTTCTGTAGCCAGTAGTACGAAACCACTGAAATGTTTTTAATAGTGCTGTTTTTAATAGTCTCATTTTGAAAGAAAAATAATTTTACACCCTGGATTATGAATTCATGTTTTGCTTGTGAGAAGAGGACATTCTGTGATCCTTGACTAAAGGAGTTAATGGGGGAGAAATGCATGCCAAATTAACTAAAGAAGAGCCCAAATTCTCACCAATTCAAACAGGAAATGAGAGAGGAAGAGTGTTTTTTTTCCTGCACATCTTTCTAAGATCAATTCTTTTAACTCCAAATTTAGAACTGCTTGGAACTAAGCCTAGTCGAAACAATTAAATGATTTACTATTGTTTAAAAATAAATATGGCTCTGGAGTATACTTTAAAAGTACTTCTGTGGTTATTTTATTCTGGTTTTTTTTTTTAATTAGAGGGAGAAAAATCCTTCCTCTATACTTCTGTCACCAAAAGGACAAAGAACAACTCAGGCTCTGCTAATTAATAGTGGAAAAATGTTTATTGACTTTGAAATGATTTGTGAAATTATTATATGGTAATTCAAAAGAGGGGGATTAAAAAAATATATGGTGTTATTTAACGTATGTACATAAACTGATGCTTAAGTAAATGAGGAGTATACCACAAGAAAGGCATGACTTGGGCATGGCATCAGTTTCCCTCTGTTTTCAATTATACATATTCCAGGCCAATTCCCATGGCAGAGTTTTCAGTGGAGAAGAAAAGAAGATGTACTCTGTGCATTAGCAAAAGCCAAAATATTAAAGGGAATTCTTTTGTTGACATGAGGCCCCCTGCATAAGCAATATGGTAGTTATACATTTGGGGTGCTTGAATAAAACCAGGTTGGAGCAGGCAAGTGTATCTTTAGACCTGTGGCACAACTCTGTCACCCAGCCCCAGGAGCAGAGGTGAGGCTGCTCCAGCCTTTGGCCTGAACGCCTTCCCTGACACAGGTAACAACTTTTCCAAAAGGCCTTGCTGTGCTTCATTCACATCTGCCTGTGATAAATGTTGGCTGGCAAGACAAATGGGATCATGCTTGGGCTTGTGGTTGCTGCATAGGCTTTTTTGTGGAGACACACTCCCTTCCCACACTCCAGCCAGCCATGTAGGACAAGCATTTATTAATCAGACAGACTGTGTCTGGTGGAAATGCAAGCCGAGTGCCACAAGCTGTGATTATCTGTCAGCTTGTCACCTCACTAAAGAAAGAACTGGCTGCAAATTAGTTTCTTGTGAAATTTTTCTGTCTAATAGAGAGGTGTGTTTTGCTCAGCCACCAGTACTTTTTGGATTCAGTGCACATCCAGCAACTTGTGAGCATACCAGTTTTTGTCTCTCAGTTTGCAAAGAACTGGGTCCTGCATTAATTTCAACCTGCCTCTGCAATCCACAGAAAGGCCACACTAGCTTTCAGGCCTGAGAGAATCAAGGTTGAATGGTAGGAACATTTAGAACACCTCTGAGGTAAAAAGATTTATTAACTACCAGAAACTGTGGTCCTACACATGGAAGTCACTGAGGTAACAATTTTCTACCATGAACTTGTTGACCAACAAAATCAGTTTTCTTCCAAATGGAAATTCAAAGCTGTCTATCAACAGCAAATCCAGCACCACCTTTATTCAGGACTTGCTTGTCCTGGGCAACCAGTGTGCAGCAGCTGACACCAACACATTTTTGGTCCTTTTCATAATTTCAGACATCTATTAGGTCCAGAGAGGTTAAATAGTCCTTCTGTAGCATTTGAGAAGAAAAAGAACTGAACAAAAACATTACCTTTTAATTTCAACTCCAGTGAAGTTAAAGTTGTGAGAACAATGAATTATATTCCTAATAAATAATACCTTGTTATTAGTGGCTGTTTAGAACTTTTAAATGGAAAAAAGATTAATCTAAAAATAAATGCTTTTTCAGTGAAATACAAAACAAAAACGAGCAGTATATATTTTATTTTCTCTGCTTTTGAGGACAGTTCTAAGAACATCACTCGAGATGAATGCAAAATACTGTTTCATTGTTTTGGCTCTAGATGGCTCTGCCTGAGCAGGGGTGTTGGGCTGGCTGACCTCTGGAGATCCTTTCCAACCTCAACCATCCTGTGCTTCTGTGGGATGGTCAAATGCAAGTCAAAACTTCCTTCCCCTGCTTCAAATTAATCAACCTAATTTGATCCTTGAAGTCCTGAGCTCCTCTGGTGTAATATAAGGCACCGAGATTCTGAAAGAAAACTTTCAAACCCAAGGATATAACACTTCCTCTCCCATTCCCGAGACATTGCTGTTCTTTAGTTTCAAGTATTCTCTCCACCCCTAGAAACTGCATCTGCCTTAAATCAACTGCTTCATGGGTGGTGGAGTTTTTTTAGTTGGTTTTGGTTTTATTCTTATAGAAGAGGATACAGTATCAAAGGAAATAAGCATTGAAGATTTTTATTTCACATAGTCCTTTTTCCAATTTGAAAAAATTTAACCCCCAAGCGAAGAAAAGCACACTGCCTAAAAGTGCTATGGTTATACCAGGCAATAAATGCAATGCAGATATATTTTTCCCTTTCTTGCCACAGGTAAACATTTGTTCTGCAGTGTTACATTTCTATTAGAGCATTTTGTAGAAGGTAAGGTTTTTGCATTACCCAGAGACCCTCTTTCCCCATCTACTTACATACACCCCTCCTAACTTCCCACTATTCAAAATGTGCAAACTGAGATAAATTGGGTAAATAAAACTATTGACATTAATAAGAGAAATTTTATTTAATACTTAAGCTTTGTATCTTTAAGGTCTTGTTTGAAAGAATTTTAATTTAATCATGTTACTGGAAATCCTTCTAAATACCCTACTGTGGTAGGATGTGTTCTCTCTCTTTTGTTTGTCTCTTTCTTATTCATTGTCTTTCCTGTGGCTCGTGCTAATGCATTGTTTCAATCTGTAATGCATTGCTGCTATCGCTCATAACACCTTGAGAAAAAACAGGATCAGGGATTATTTCAATAGAATAAACAGAAGTGAACTCCACTGAATGTCACCCTTGGGGCAACAGGGAAACAAGCTTGAACATGATGAAAGCACTTCCAAAACATTACAGGCAAATACAGCTATGGATGCCTTTAAAGGGAACTAGCTGAAAAAAGTAAATGCAAGAACTTTATTGGCAATATATAAAACTATACTGTAACTCAAATCTGGATCTCAAGGTAGCTTGTGTTTTAGCTTCCAATACATCATACGCTATATGCAAAGAGAAAAAAATACCAACAAAAAAACAACAAAACCCTCACACTTTTGGACAACATATGTTCTAAAAGTCATTGACTGTTTTTATATTCTTCTTGCAGCTTTTCTTCTTTTAGTTGCTTGAAGTAATGCCAATATCAGATCAACTAAAGAGATTTAGAGAGAGACATAACTTATGGAATTAATTCTTTCAAGCAGGATGTCATCTCCCCTCCATGTGCAGAATACACTGGAAGCTTAAAGACATTGCAAGGTAAGTGACTCCTCATTTGCATTTTTTATTGTAATTAATTACTATTCTTTTTGACAGTTTGAAAACAGAAGAGAATCCAACACACAAACCACAACAAATTAAGTAAGTTTCAGTACTGTTCAGCATTTTGGTACTGGCATGATAAGGAAGTCAATTTAATTTTAATTTTTAATTACAATGACAAAAATAATCACTGTTTGATCACCGAATCTTCTTATTTTATACTTGGAAATATAAAAAATCTTCAGCAAATCTTGTCTGTCACCACAATGGCAGCTTGTTTCCCAGGCTGGCAAGTTACCTTAATGAAGGGTATTTCACTCCATGAATCTCATCCTTTGGAAACATGACCTACAAAAAGCATTTTACTCTGCAGCAAACTCAGAAGCTAAGAATTGTATTGTATTGCCAACTTCCATGCGTCACACAAATAGAACAAAATCGGTAAAAAGTCTTTGAAAGCTGCAAAGCCTCCTTTTTTAAGAAATGTGACACCACATGTCAAACTTCAAACCATTTAATATTTCATGGAGATACTGCAACAAAAAAAAAGAGAAAAAATAGGGTTAATACTGTCATAAATGAGTTTTGAGGGTTGGCTTTTGTAGTCCCAGAATGCCTCGAAGTTTCCAGTTAATAGTTTGATGAGGAGTTCTGTATTCGATTGCTAATTGTTCCATCATTGATCATTTGTTGGAAGTTGTGGATACAAGAATTGCTGCTAGAGGTTGTTTGGGTTAATGGGGTTCAGTGGGCCAAGCAGTGATAGGTTTGTTCTATGTACTGGTGATACATAGAACAGTGCTGACTGACAGGGAAGGAGCCTTCTGGAAGAAGGGTGTGGCCAAGGATCACCATAAAGGGATAAAGCAAGGACACAGACTGGGCAGAGAAGGGACCAATCACTCGATGCCCAGACATCACCCCACGGAGAGGAGCCACCCTGGACAAGGAGCCACCAACAGCCGATCAGGACACCTGAAGGGGCAGGACTCTGGGGAGGAGGGTGGTGCTCTCTGGTGGGCTATAAAAATCCACTCCCCTGTCAGGCATGGTCTCTGACTGCTCTCCAGTGTGCTCAGGCAGCTGGCATGGTCCTTCTCCCTGGGGTCAGACTAATCTGCCAATGTCAACCTTGGTCGCCCTAGTTAATAAAGTGTTTTTCTGAAGAATTGGCTGTACTTTTACTTCAGTACTATTAAACTCAGCTGCTCCTTTTCCATTGAGGTGAACCTTGCTCTTGGGGGTAATAAGTGAGATTTTATACTTCTATCAAAGACTTACAGTTCAAAGTGATACAAAAGGCATTTAGAGTCACAACAACCAACAACCTGTTCTCAGGAGGTGACTCCCAACAGGAACACACCCCAGTAAAACCTGATACAGAACAGAGGATAAGCTGCAAGGCATCACCACCACCTAGGCTGAGTTTTGAGAAATGCCCAGTACATATCCCCTAGCTTCACTCTTGGAAGTTGGCTACTGCCATAGCTACATTTTTTCTACTACATGATTATTGACATGTTTTTGAAGAGGAATTGAAGAAAAGTTCCTCTTTTTATTTCTCATTCAATAGCTCCCCAGCTGAAGAATTGTAATCACCCCACCTTCATGATATGTTTATTCAGACAATAATATTTCCAACCTTAAAATATTTTGCATCAAAAGCTTTGATACGATTAAATATCTTGTTCTTAAACTGAATGCATAGGCTTTTTTTATTTGGTTGCCAGTTCAGTGTATTAATTAAAATTTTAAACAAATTAACATAATAATTTCAAATCCGCCATATGTTGCATGTAAATAATCACAAACCACATAGAAAAAAAAAAAAAAGAAAATTACTGTCATAATCTAGTCTCTGAAACAGATTTCAGGTGTTTTTGAAATCCAGGAATTAATTATCTCAAAACCAAGGGTCAGCAAGAAAACCTGACTCGAGAGTCACTTGATGTTCTGATAGATCTTTTTAAAAATAATTCTGAATTATTATAATTATTACTGTTATTATAAACCTCTCTTTCCTCAGTAGCCAGATGGCGATATTAAAGGATGGATTCAGTCCCTAACAACATTTGCTTAAGTGATCCACCACCACACTTTCATTTTTGCATCACCAATATTTTGCTGGGGATTACATGAATCACGGGAACTTTATGTAAATATTTGAGAATAGGTTCAAAATGCACTGTTAGAATTTTATTTTATTTTACAGCACACTGCAATAGTCTCACTCACTGGTGGCAAGTACCTGCAGAGAATAGAAAGACTTCAGCCACACTCAGCTTTTGAAAACTCCTTTTCAGATAATCTAGGTGGAAGTAGTGCTTTTGATCCAAAGTTCAGGTCCCAGCAGGGAAGCATTTCTGACAGATTTCTGACAGATCAGCTGGGCTAGCAGGCTCACTCAAGCTGCTACATAGATGATGGCAGAGTGGCAGGAGGAGCAAGTGTCACAGCACAGGCCAGTAAGAAAAACAAATCTAAAAAACCTAAATCTGAATTCGTTCAAAGCAGGAATTTATTAGCATTAAGAGATTGCTGTTCCTGAATAATGCATTTACATAAGACTGCTGTTTCTTGTTTACTTATCAACTCACAGATTAGCTTTATTAACATGAAAAAAAAAAAATCACCTACTTCTGTTTACTTACCTGTTCTTATTTTCTGCAAAACCTGCTACTAGAATGGGTAAAAGCTTGACCAAAAACTTAAGAACAGAATGTTAAGCCACCTAGTTAACATGCATCAAAGGAAACTGGTTATCAGTACAAATGGAAGGCATGCCACTTGTGAAGGTTTTATTTACGATATTAATGCAACCTAGCAGCACTGCTTCACTTAAATGGTGCTTCACAAGCACTTAGATTAGAAGAGGGTCCTAAATTCAATTACAATTTCTTTTTAACTGAGAAAACAGAAGCAGACCAAAGAAGCTACTAGATATTATACACACAATTTGAAACACTGCGTTTTTGGCATTTGTTCACCAAACTTCAGAAGCACAAAACAGCACAGAATCTTTTACTTTTGTATTCCAAATCAAAAACTGAGTTTTCTAATGCTTAACTTCTGAAGACTTGCCATTGTAAAGCTCAGAGTTTTTCTACAGCTCAGTATTTGCTAAGTTGTTTAGTTATACTTACACAGAGCTGCTCAAAGAAGAGACTTGGTCCTTCAAGGTGAAAAGACTTAAGTTTAAGGCTCTACAGGCTTGAGCAAACTGCTGTTTTCTTCATGTGAATTGCAACAGTATTGGCACTGAAAGCACAACCAGCTCCTCTACACAGCTTACACTTGGGCAGAAAATTAAGAGCATGATGATTGTAAAGCACTGTCCTTCTCTAGCCAAAGGTTTTTAGTATCGAGGATTCTCTGAATTAGACCAATTACTGACTGAAGTTGAAATAAACTCTGACTCCTAAAACTACATTTTTGTATACAATATTGAGAAAGACAGGAATTTTAGCTTAGAAGACAGCATAAACCTAAATAAGCACCATTTTTTTCTACAACATTTAGTGATATAACAAGTGTATTTGCAAGTATGTACTGGTCAGGCATATCAAGTTATTTCTTGGATTAAAGTCCAATGCAAGCTTATTTGTTTTTCCAAAATACTTTTCTCCCATTCATTTGCCTTCTTTATTACAATAGTCCAGAATAGGGAGAATATGCTGGAGAAAAGAACTAAAAAACAAAACAAAAAACCAACAAGTAACTAAAAAAAAACCCAAAAAACCCCCAAAACCAGAAGTTGGTTAGTTGTTTAAACTGACACAGAACTTTTCAACGTATTTATCTGTACTGTGATTATGTAAAACCCAGTACAGCAGAGACAGCACCTGCATGGCACTTTGGAGTTCTGCATACTAGAAGACAGGCATGCATTTTTGGCGTTTCAGGTTGCATATCAGTTTTGGGATGTGCCTCAGAAACTTCAGTGGCCTGAGTAACAGATGCAGCAAGAGGTGTTAGCTGCCCCAGCAACTCATTGGCATTGAAACAAATGCCGTGAATCAGAGAAAACTACCTTAAGTCAAAGTTGGTATAATAGCCCCACCCACTGACTGCTGCACTTTTCAGAGAGTAATAGTTTGAAATATGATTGCACGAAACTGGGAAAGTATTTGGGTATATAGAAAGAAATTAGTGCAATGCAGCATGCTAAAACTTTATGGTATTTCTGGTTTCAAGGATTAATACAAAGCTTGAAGTACATTCATACATGGTGTGTTTTTGATGGAAAGGGGGCACAGAAGACAGAATAGAAAGCAGACTTCTACTGAGAAAAGTAGAAGAGTCTTTTACTTTCCCTGTGAAAAACTGCCTGAATGCTGAAACTGAGATTGCAGCAGACACCAAGAGTTTGCACAAGGAAGACCTTGAATTATGAATTATGTAAGAATTCATAAAGTACTGGGTAGGACCCAGATGTAACAGTGCCAGTTGCTTTCTACCATTCCTTATAGTATCATACCTTTACTGGTTAACAGTGGGTCACAGAACAAGGGGCTCTTGTCAAAATGCTGTTTTAAGATTGTTTTGCCCTAAAAAGGCCTAATGAAGCATGAAGTGAGAGATTTGGAAGTAGTGAACGTGGTCCAACAAAACCTACCTGCCCTGAATCAGTGAAAAAGTGTATTTTAAATGGCCTCTGTTGGATAAGATAAAGTTACATGTGCATTGAGAAAAGATACAGCATTCAGGATAAATGAACAAAAAACTCTGCCACATGGCTGGGGTACAAACAAGATACCAAACCAAATTTTTTCTTCTTACCATTCAAAAACTTTCTGAGTTTTAACTGCAAAGTCTGCAAAGTTCTTTTGATTTGTGTCAAAAGACATGTCTAAAAGCTTGCCAGGGCTCATTGCAGTGCACTTTGGACTAGCAGTCTCCTGAAGAACATGACATAGTGGTTTACAAGAGAAAAACATCAATACACAATTTAGAATGAAGCCAGGAAGAAAAAAAGAAATACTCCATCTTAAAAAAGTGAACCTTTAACTCATCCAAACTGTATCCAGTAGGTTCTATGACTATGCAATTATCTCTGCCAGATTATGAGATCTAATGGCTAAGAACTAAAATACATTTGACCAAGAAAATGAATTTAATACTATTTAAAGAGCTAAATGGAGTTTTCAAGGTCTTGATGGAAGATGAAGTAAAGGGTAAGTTAGTTGTGCTTGACAATGTAAGAGTATTTTTTGTGACATTGTAAGAGTATTTTTTGATGCTTAAAGAAACAAACTGAAATGAGTGTTCTGGACAGTGTTCAGGCCATTAAGCTGTGAAAATGCCAAAGCAATTATGGTCATATAATCAAAGTTTAATGAGAAGTCTGAGTTAACACTTGACTATTGGTGAACTACCTGAAATGGTTTTGAAAATGTACTTTTTGGTGCTTCTTCCACACCATCTGATATCTGTTCCAACACTTGTGTCTTGTTCTGGAAAGACTACACCTGAAAAGAAGGAACAGTTGTTTTTCTACTCCTCTTGTTTCCCCTTCACTATTTTCTTGGATGAAGAACCCCAATCTCCTCCCAACATAAATGGAAGCAAACTAGGTTTAAACATTTGAAAAGATATAAAGGTTTATTAAATGAATCCAGATTTGACAGGTATTACATTAAATTAAACAGCAATAAAGTTTTACTAGGGTTTATGTACAGATCACAGTGATTTTCATTGTGCAATGAGGGCTGACTTTGTAACTTTGAACAGTACTTACACATGTGAGCTACAACAAGCAACCAGCAACACACAACATTAGCCCAAGTTAAACTCGCAAGTCGAGCAGTCCAAACTGATTATGCAGCACACAAATGCCTGCTACCACTATCACTACTTACTACACAACAGAGTATTTATAAAGCAGTCAAGGTTTGCCGTAGAAAAGTGCAAAACATGGGAAGTCTGTACACAGTACAGTACAAAAAGGAATCATGCTACAGTCATTGAAAGCTGAAAAATAATTCTATAGCATAGGAAGCACTGCATCACAACTCTTCTGAATGGCAAGCAGATGGGCTGAGGAACAGCCGTATCTTCATTGCTTTCAAAACTGTAAAATCCCTGTTCATCCATTTAAACATAGTTTAGTACCTATATTTGATCCATAACAATTACTTTCTACAGTGGAAGATCACATTAGTTAAAGCTCAGTAGCACACATATTCATTGATCAAGCTAATTTACAGGAAAATCTACAGCATATTCTTCATTGAAATAATGAAGCATTTATATCATTTGGTTACAAGGCAATTGAGTTTACAATTCATGTTTATCACTTCAAACCTCAGATTGGGCATTAAAAATATATATATATAAAACTCAAAAATAAAGGTTGTT
>VZTN01021219.1:2668-50414 GCA_013400515.1 Erpornis zantholeuca | reverse complement strand
TCACAACAATGAAGCCAATCTCTCAGATTAAAAACTGCTTGCATAAACTAGATACAAGAACCCTGAATATTTTTGAAGATCACTTTTGATTTGATTACAAGTAACTTTTCCCTTCCTAATTTTTCATATCCCCATTCTCAAATGTACTTCATTTCAAGAATCTGCATTGCAATGGAGGAGCTGCTGGAAAACGAAGAATGTTGTAAATCATACAGCTATAATGAAAGGTAAAAGCCACATTAAAATTCACTGTGCTTCTCAGCAGGAATTTGTAGCAAAGATATGAGTAACATAAGTTCACATGTGTCTGAACTAAAATAGTCTCTGCTGTACACTCATCCATTAATGGAAAGAAATGGAGTGGTGCTTAAATAATACATACAGATTCCACAACTACTTAGGACTGAAAATGGATACCAATGCAAATACATCAGTCCAAAAATAAAGCCAAGAACTTTTTCTAAAGCCAAGAACTTTGAACTAATTTCAAATCATAACTTTGTCAGAAAATAAAAATGAACTGGACGATGGTGAGTCCCCAGTAATGCATCTAAAATCAAAATACATGATATAAGCAGTAGGACTCACTTTAATACTACCTCAAGGTCTCATGAGAATAAATCTACTCCATTACTGTAATACATGCTAGTGCCTAAAAGGTCCTTTACCCAGACACTGACTGAGCTTTACTTATTTAGGAATGGGTCACTAATTCAGCATTATGGAAATGAAGGAAAAATAGGCAAAGACACATGGGGCAGTCTCATCAGGAAAGCTGTTTTGTTGTAGTGTCCTCTTGGTTTTGTGAACTTTCAGTAAGCCACAATTGTTTCATACATTTCTCACCTTTTTATTCTGCTTCATTTTTCTTCTGCTCCATTTCATTCTTTTTTGTTTCTCTTGCTTGCAGTTATACAATAAAGAGACAGTTCTGCATGACAGGAACGCGAATTGCACAGGAGTTACTCACATCCTTGGTGTAAAAGCATTCCACTGATTTCAGACACCTTAAAAGGTCAATACTGTTTATAGGGCAACAAGATCAAAACATGAAGATCAATAAACCAAGTATGACTTCAAGTGCAAATATTTCAAAATTAGAAAGCATAGCAGAGAGGTGAAAGTCAGAGTCAGTACTGGAAAGTGTATAAAACCTCACCATAGGATCTTGCAGGGCAGTCGGACTGGTGAGCATGCTAGTGTGTCCAGCAAGCCCTGCACACTGAAGAAAGATAACTCTCCCTGTCCACACTATTCACCAAGCCAGCACTACAGATTGCCATTGAGTCTTTTGTGAGGTCTCAGGTTGTGCTCTGAAATGTGAACTTTGATTTCCCTGATTTTATTTGGAATGTTATTGATGGTAATAGAAATTTGGCATTCTCCTAAATCCAAGTATCATTTTGATGATGGAAATATGTTCTCTATCTATCTTATGCACTGTATATGTGCCATAAAAAGACTGTGTTTTGTGAGATGGTGCACTGCTCACACAATTTTGAAATATACCCCTTAGATATATCCAACAGATATGCTTTTTTTTTTTTTAGGTTTTTTTTTGGTTTGGGTTTTGTTTTTTTTTTTTTTTTAATCTTTTATCCTCTCACCTCCTGTGCCTTAAGTCAAAATTTTACATGGCAATTTTTATTTCAAATTCTGGACAGCTTTGAAGAGTCATCCTTAAAAAAAATGCCTCTCTGATATATATTTTCTCCTTTACTCACTGTATATGCATAACACTATAATATGTAAGGAGAAAAGGGAAGGTAACACTTCCCTTTGCTGAGTAATCTCTCCTTATCTCAATCCATGACACCTTCATTTTATTTTCTCTCCCCTGTCCAGCTGTGGGGAGCAGTGACAGAATGGCAGGTGCCTGGCATCCAGCCAGCATCCACGCAGGACAAGTTCACACACAGGAATTAGTAACACTTCATACCTTCCTTGGTATCTTTCACCCATCAAAAGGTGATGTTGCTGCCATCACCCTCTTAACAACACCAGCTGTTATTAAATTAACATAAAGCAGCTACAGCAAATGTAGGGTACTTTTGCTATTGAGTTTGTGGTTGCTAGGAAAAATTATATTCAGGCTTTATACCATTTTGCATATTTTTAGATCCAAAGATTACATACTTCAGCTGACATATCTTGAGACATGAAAATACAGGGCATTTATACAATACAAAGAATATAAAAGGAATGCAGGGGACAGTCCTGGAAAACTACCACCTTCACAAGGTCACAGATATCACTGAAAGACTCTTCACTGGAGTCTGTAAAAGGCTACTAAAGGGTCCCTATTTGCCTTGTCAGGCAGAATTGTATTAAGAAAAAATGCAGTGGTAATTATCGCATTCTTTGATTTCCATGCCAATTATATGTAGGGTTTCAAGCTGTTAGCTGAAAAATGCTGAAATTCTCTTGCATTTGTGAGTTCCTGTGACAGGAGTCATCCTCAGTAACTAGGGAGAGACCAGTCTCTCACAGGTTCTCTTTTTTGCCCTTAAACAAACCTCACTGCTTTTGTCTCTTGCATGCTCTATTGTTTATAAAACTTCTTTTCCTGGAAATTAAGAAACAAATTACAACTGAATATCAACATTTCTTACACATTTAGTGCAGATGTATTGCATCTTCACATCTTTTTATACAATTCATCTTTCTTTAAGGTGTAAAACTGTGGATATATAGGCTCGTTTTTCTAACATCTGAACCATGTAAACAAGATGTTATTTCCACTTGCAGCAAAAATAGTGCTTTTGTGTGAAGAGAAGGATGTACAATAAAATGGATGGTGATTATGGGCTTGAATAAGTCAGGAAAATGGACTTTATGTTAAGAATGGTTTTATGTTGGATGTAATTTTTAAGCAGACAGCCATATCTTGAGGCAGTCTCTAGCATTTCTATTCCAATCTGTTGAAAGTGTGTTCATCATCTGACAAAATTGTTATAACACTGTATAAATGTTCTTCCCCTTTACCCCAAAGCAAAGAAGCCCTTAAATGCTGACTGTCTGAGGTATGCAGATGCCACACTGCTCTCCTTCAGTATAACAGAAAGTCATCTCAGTCACCTGAGTGAACGGTACCTACAACAAACATCCATAAAAAATAAATGACAGGAGCTGTTTCTTCTTCCATGGTTGGTGGTCTCTAGAGTTTCAATCCAGGTTTCTCCATTCAAGAAAGCCAGTTATATTCCCTGGTTTGCCCTGCAGGACAGCAGGTGTACTGGACTTGGAATGCCCTTTCATCACCCTGAACACAAGCTGCAAATCCAGCACTTGCTTCTGAGAGGCAGAGTGACTCTTCCTCACAAGCACAGTGAAGCCCATGGGTCCACGGGCTGAGGAAGCTCTACATGCATCTCACACTTTGCAGGTGTTGAAGGGAGTCTCACCTGGAAGGTGTTTGTTAACCAACATGTTACTAGAAATGTCCTTTGACTTAGAGATTTGCCAAACCTGACAATGAAAACAGCAAATGAAAGAAGCAACATCTCTTCAATTTTGTCCAATTCAAGCTTTCCAGGTGCCAGAAGAGCAAACAGGAACCAAATAAAATTGTAACATTCCTATAGTTGTTACATAGTTCCTATGCCAAAAATAGAAACCTTCCTGAACAATTCTTTGTAGGTAATGTTTAAGAGCACATTACTTCTTACATTTAGGAATCCTGCAAGTTGTTTTAACATGAACATTTAAAAATAAAAGGAGTTTCTGCTACATTTTAGTGATGTATTCCTTTCAGCTGAAAGTGTCTGATTTCCAGTATTGTTCTCTTACCTTAAAGGAAAAAAATCTTCAAAAATCTGATTTCTGGCCTTTAGTGCAAACATTTTTTATTTCTTCCTCAGCTCTCCTCTGATTGCACATGCGTATGTGTTAAGGACAACTTGGGTTTTGTATCACCTGGGCAAAACATTTCTATGATGTTTTAGTTTTAAAAGCTGATACACTAAGGCCACAGGTGTTGGAACTGAATGCCTACAGCTTGACATCTGCAATACATGACCCAGACATCTGAACAATTAGCAAGAGGCTCATTTTGAATGCAGAGGGAGTACAGAAACTCTGTTTTACATACTTTGACTGTCATTAGATAACTAATCTAAAAACAATTTCAGAGGTAGTGAGTAAGCAGAGAATCTCAGGCTCGTGCTCTGCAGTTTTCTTAAATGGTCTGACGTGTCTTGAAGTATAACAAATGCACTCATTAAGAAAACAGTTTCAATATTTGAAGCTTAAATAATAGGGATAACGACTACACCATGTCATCATTTAACCCTAGCCTGCAGCCAAGCCCAACACAGCTTCTTGCTCACTCCCCCACCAGCAGGATCTGGGAAAGAATCAGGGGTAAAAGATAGAGAACTCATGGGTTGAGATAAAGATAGTTTAATAGTGAAAGCAAAAACCATGCACACAAGCAAAGTAAAACAAGGGATTAATTCCCTGCTTCCCATGGGCAAGCAGGTGTTCAGCCATCTTGAGAAGACAAACACTATCATTCAAAACATCCTCCCTTCCCCCTTCTTCTCCCCACTTTATATACTGAGTGTGATGCCACATGGTCTGGAATATCCCTTTGGCCAGTTTGGGTCACCTGTCCCAGCTGTGTCTCCTCCCAGCCTCCCATGCACTCCCAGCTCCCTCCCCAGCCTGGCAGTACAAACAGGAGAAAAGGCCTTGGCTCTGTACAAGCCCTGCTCAGGAATAACAAAAAAATCTCTGTATTATCAACCCTGTGTTCAGGACAAACCCAAACAGCCCCTTACCACCCACTGGTAAGAAATTAACTCTACCGTAGCTGAAACCAGGGCACACCACCAGTTCTGTATCCTAAGGTATAGAAAGTTGCAGTATCATTTCCTTCCTGGTGCAGCAGGAAGAGGAGAGGGGAGGAGAGGAGCCTTCTTTTATCAGCTGGTATGCCAGGTTTCCTACAAGTTTAGCCTTATGCCACCCAAACTGTCCCTGCTCTCACAATAATGCAGCTTCTCTCCAAACAGCATGGGTGTCCATCCTACACAATAACTCAGTCATCTCTTCTGTCCCTTGAGCCTTGCAGAAACATCTCCAGTCTCTTCTCAGGTCCTCAGAGCTTTGGTAGCAAGGGCCAGAAAAGCCAACTCTTAGGAAGACAAGCTAAAGACAAATATAATGTGCTATGCAAACCAACAAATGAGATATCTCAAACAGTTTAACTATTTTACCTTTCTCTGATTTCTAGAGAGCTTTTTATCCCGGGGAAACACCCACATCAAAAATAGCAGTGCAAAATAAAAAAAGAATATACATGAAACTTCATACTGCAAAATGACTGTGTGGACAGACATAACTAGAAAAAAATAAATGGTCAGGGAAATAGAATTATGCACTTTGTGATGAGCTGCCAGGGTCAAGAGGTGATACACTATCTCTGCTGTTTGCACTTTATCTGACCTCTTAAAGAGGGAAGTGGGCTGCAAGACAAATAAGATGTTTATTTTCCCCTATATGCAGGAGACACAGGAAGCTTCATAAATTTATCAGTTTGGATCGCTACAGAGAAAATAAAACATATCACGTCTAAGAAATGAAGGTCAATCTTTCAGACCTGCCATTCTTCAGAAAATAACAGACCTTTCTTCGTGTCAAAAACTGAGCCTTTCCTGAGTCATTTATGGCACCACAGCTTCAGAAAAACTGAGAGGAGGTGGGCATCAGTCAGATGTGAGTTGCTAGGAAAGGTAAAAGGTGAGGTTTGGTAATTATGCCGTGCTCTTATTTTCTGTTCTAGGGGTAAAATGATATTTTGAGGAACAAACTGAATTATTAAAAGAGCATATTGATTCAGCCTGCCAAAAAGACACTGCAATATTCATTTTTCATTAACAGCTTTTTTAATATACTGTGTGATATATCCTAACAAAGGTGTTTATCAAATCAGCACCAATGTGGGGAATTTTAATAAGGCAAGTCTTTACCATCACACAGATTACACCCATTTATTATCTAGTATCCCAGCCATTTTCAGTCTCTTTTCCCAAAACAATCTGCCTCCAGCTACTATCCAAATTTGTCCCTGTAAAATGTTTTCATGAATCCTGAAAAATTGTGAAAAATAAATGAAAAAATAGTTTGCTACCATAAGGATTGATATAATGAGGACAAGAGAAAAGGCATATTTGTACCAAGCAAAAATGTAGGCTTTGCTTTGCAAAGTCCTCTTGTACATATCAATACCTTTAACTGTAAGCACATGCTCAAATCCCAATGGCTTCAGTAGGACTTAATATGCTACTTACAGTAAATAATTGCTGAAATAATTTTCAGAACACTGCTGGTTTTAATCATATGCCCCAGTGTTTTACCAGAACCAGTTTCATGTTGGTAAAGTTTAAAGTAAATACTATTGGCTATGGCTTTCCATTTTACCAAATTCAAGCCACAGAAGGCAAAATATTAAAAGAAATAGTCTCTGGCTTTTCCCCATGAAGCACAGTTAGTTCCAACAGCCACATTCAAGTGCAATATTAAGGACTGCATGTTTTCAGCTGTTAATAATTATGGTAGGTTGATAGCTTTATCTACCCATCCCTCATCAAGATGGCTTTATTTGCTATGAAAGGCAGAAAAAGAACCTTTCTTGATGAAATGAAATTCTATTAAAAAAAAAAAAAAAAAAAGAAGAAAATTTTTCAGTGGAGTGAATACAATTAAATAGAATGGGGTGACATGAGGTTGAGTGAAAAGGACCCAGACATGCAGAAATGATATTCACTGAAATCTCAAAATCAGTTAAAGAACTGAAACAAACAGACAGGAGAGGAATTATGACGAAATGAAGTGTATTCTAGTGGCACAGTGGGGCTGGAGTTTCAGCTGACAGCCATTTCATGGGGTCTGTGCCTCTGCTTTGGCACAGGCAGGGCCTGGTCCTGATCTCTCTTCTCTTAGCAATGTTAGGGCCTGACAGTGTTAGATTTGAGTGAACTATACATAAGTTTTTTGATCAGAGAAAGTGACAGCCGAAAGATGACACCACGGAGATAATCTGTAGATACAGTCACACATCTCTGCATTTATTTGTGTCTTTTGTTATCACTCCTCTTTGCAGAAGCTTACCTTATTTTCGTTTCAAAGTTTTAACACTTGAAGTGAATACATTAATTCCTTTTTCTTGCCTGATGTAACAGTTATCTCAGTATTAACTGAGATAAGTTAATAGTGATGCTTTTCTTTCACCTATGCATTTTGTGGCCATGAGGAAGGCAACAAAAAGAGAAAGCTATTTGTTCTTTCAACACAGTCCAAAGTCCCTAGTAAAAAATAGAACACTAAAAAAAAACCCATGGTGTCAGAACTATGCTGGTGAAAAACTAATTTCCATGACTGAGGAGGGAGTTCTGCCCTCAGTAAATTCACTGTAACACCTAAAAAGTCTTTAGCAGTTTTTCATATGTATATATGTATTTAAAACTAGATTTGAGATCTGGTGTTTTAAATAGAACAATATTTTCATAGGGCTATTATTTAAACTCTTACCATTTCTAAAATGGGGATAAATGCTCTACCTTAAACACATACATTCTTAACAAAAGTCCCAATTGTAAGATTTTCTGAGGAATTAACGAAAAAAGGAGGCAATCCTTTTGTCTCTATATCTAAACACCTCTATTGCACTTAATTACCATCAAGCCAGTTACTGCTTTCCAGCAAAGGCTATAAATCTTTTCCTGTTGAAATCATTCCAAACCAATCAGAAAAATTCAGGGATTTTTCAGTCTGTGCAAAAACCTGCTGGTGCCTTTGCACGTAGCTGAACTAAGACAGCATTTTAAGAGCCTGGACATAAGTATGAGCAGCATGAATGTGTGTGTGGGGAGGGGGGAAATAGGTACTTATTTGTGTTAGGGGAATCATCAAAATGTTCTTATTAAATAGGATCCAAGATCCTTGTGTTTCACAAACCTCTGAATAGCCAGAGTGCATGCATAAAAGCAATATGTTTACATAATAGAGTGAAAGCCAGTCCTTTAGTGTCCTGACAATTAATGACTTGATATTACCTAGTTCCTTGTTAAAGAAATAAATTATCAAGAATAATCAAAAAAGAAGCTAGATTTAGTTGAAGACAGATGGGGAGAGAAAAGTCAGTGGTAGAATGAAAATATTTAAAGTACAAGGATCACTCAGACAGAAAGAACAGACTTCCTGACCTCTGTAAATATTGCAGAGAGATTTCTGACACCCAAGAGAAAATAAAAGATAAAATTTCATATACACCTGTGTTAGCTTACCAAAGAAACTAAGGGAGGGAAGGAAAAAACAGCCTTCTGTTTTCACAGTCCATGGTTAATTAGCATTTGATTTCCAAGAAATCTCAATGACCGAATCATCTGCATTGCTAACAGATGAGTAGGGTATGATATATAAAGGGTGTGATATATATAACCACTGTCCTTCTATGAATTTATATCTATTCTGAACTTCAAAATAAATAGTCACTTACCATTACTAAAAATTTGACATTTATTACCATTTGAGTAAAGTTCTTGTTATCTTATTCATGGGCTGCAATAAGATAATGACTTGGAACTCATGCTTAGAAAACTACTATTTAAATAACTTTCAGAATTTTTGTTGTGACAACTGCTTTGTTGGATCTGAGCCCACTGCTGAGTTGTAGAGAACACTTCACAGTGCATGGGTGTGAAATTGATATTGTGACCTCTATACGAAAAGAAATTCCTCTAACCAAGAGCCTCAGAAAAGCCAGACTGGGACCATCCTATCAGGATCATTTACCATATGCAGTGACGGATTCATACATATTCCATGTTTTTCTTCCACAGGACATGCATATTAGAGCAATATTAACAACCTAAATATACTCTTTGTCCTAGTGCAGTCCTTTTAAATACCTTAATTTCCACAGAATCCCTTTTCAAATACTTTTAAATTCAGTATTTAGAAAACAGATATTTGCTTTTGAAATTAATATGTGCAATTTTATCTGTAGAGCTTAAATAACACTATTTTGAGTTGGTCTGTTTTACAATTTGTAGTACTATTAGATAGTCAGAAGCTTGCAATACATGCTTATGGGCATTAAATAAAGATTTGGATTAATGTTTTTAAACTTCAGACTAATAGTAAGAACAAAGAAAGTATGACTGGATATTTGTTCAACAGCAATGAGGCTGAGAAAGATCCCTAACATAGCAAGACATTTGTACAGAACAGAAAATATCTCAAGGCAGCTAGAGACAAGAAACACAGCATGTGAAAAGGTCACATAGCTTTCACCCTGCTGGGAAGCACCAAAGAAATGCATGGAGAATAAAAGATTGAGGATCCCTCTGATGTCTACATTATTGATGCCACACTTTTTTTCTGTCCCAGCAAGCAAGTACAAGGGAGAGGAAAAATGGCCATAGGTTGAACACAAACCATGAGAGGCAGAAATTACTCCTCATCAAAGACAATGTAATATAAAATCAGCAATAGGAGGCTCTTCTTTATCTACCCATCAGCAACCAGCTGCCAGCTCCCTCTTTCCCCACACCCTACATAGACCATGAGACCTCCCTTTCTGTACTGTGGAGCACTAGCACATCACTTGAGTCTTTTGCTTTGAAGGCAAACTAGCAGCACGTGAATCTGAGCATCACAGACAGGGCAGAAGGATGTGGTACAGCTGCCAGGAACATGGAAGCAGACACAGAGTGACCTCTGGGAACAGAGCAAGCACCTATTTAAAGGAGATGAGCTCATGGACAGTTTATGAGGGAAGGATGATAGGATTAGTAACCTTGTTGTGAACCTTGCTCTCTCAAAAAGAACTATTTCTCTCATTTGCCACTCATCAATTTTTCGCACTGTATATTCAGCACTCATGTATACAAGTAACCACTTTTACATCATAAATAACCTTAATTAAGTCAGGATTTTAAGGAACGTATGCAAGTTTTTGCTTTCTGCTTCAGCATTTAGACACAGCAAAGTGGTGGAGGCTGCAGCACTAAAGAGGAAAATTGGATATGGCCACTGTTACTTGTCTTTGTCTATGCCTTCACATTAATGTTTCCCCTAAATCCCATCACTATTTAATCTCTGCTGATGAATATGTTGATGCCATCTAAATTCTGATTGCTAACCTGCCTGCATCTCTATGCCCATCATTCACTAACACAAAGGCTCAAACTACCTCAAGCTCACCTGTGATCCCCAGTTCTGCCCCGTGCACCTGTTTCCTGATGACATTAAGGGATTGGCATGGGTAGATGCATGGCCACAGGATGATGAAGCTCTTAGAAGCAGGGCGAGAACAGAAGGTGATACTCCTGTGCATATCAGGAGAGATTGGCACTTTGGACAGGACGGGAGCTTTTAATGCACAAATGTGGCTGCCCATGCTGTGAGATATGAGGTAGGTGGTACCAAAGTTGAGGGTGGAGGGACTGGCACAACTTAAACAATGAGATGTTGTCATGTGTCGCAGTGTGAATCCTTCCCTCATAGTGTAGAAAAGTACTGTATGTTTTATTTTAGTTTATTTTTCTAGTCATCATTTAGTTTACCCCAGAGCTTGGCTTAACTTTCCAAGCCAATTCTGTCTGGGAATACTTTAATGTACCCTCTTGGACTAAAATGGTATTTCGCAATGAAATTCACATTAAATGATGGGGAAGAAACAATTTAAAACCCTGAAATACTGCATTTTTTGACATGTACAATCATGATAGAGATGAAATAATTTCATTTTTAAAAAAGGTATTTTCAGATGTCTTTTCCCCATAAAGTAAATTCCAACTAGTCTTGCAGTTATGCCTGGAGAATACTGTATGTTTACCACATAGATTTATCACAGTGTAACTAATAAAATATTTTAATTTCTCACATGCCAACAGTAATTTTTACACCCAGAGTTATACTTATTCCACAAAATTGTAGTGGCAGCCATAGTGCCATGACAGTCTATAAAGATTCCAGCCGTGAATTAAATCTAATTTCCTTTATGTTTTCTACAGTAAGTAGTAGACATTTCACTTTGTTCTTAATGAACTTATTATTTATTTAAAGAACTTCCTTATCTCAGGTTTTAAAAAATCTCCATAATAATAAGATATGGTAGTTGGCAATCAGTCCTAATACTCAAGTATATTACATTTTTAAAAGCCTTTGATAAACTAAAATTTTAGAATAGTTTTGAAATTGAATTTTACAAACTGGCATCCATCAAATTGATTTTTTTCCATCTTCATTTGTGTTTTTCCCCTACTGCTGAAGCTAAAAAAACCAGATAAAACAGTCTTGTTTGGCAACAGAACTGCTTAGCCAAATTTATGTACTTGAGCTTCTTTTAATATGTAGAAGTATATTTATATTTATGTATACACACTCACACAGAGGTATAAGTGCTTGTATATCCAAAGGCAATTTCATCAGTAAGGAATGACAGGGAAGTTATTTACCGACAATTTAATATTCTATACTTATATCAGAACCACATATAACAAAGGAATCTGTAGTTACTGGTTTAGTTTCATCCCTCTCTCTTGGATTTGTCCAAATGAAGCCTTCACAGGAAACAAATTTCTGGAATGAAGGATAAAAAGACTAGGGAAGGGAGGATGATATCCTTGCTTGTCCCACTCACAAAAAGGAGCTGACGACAAGAAAACCTGGAACTATTATTACCAGAGGAAATTCTGCACTGTCCCCTCCCTTTTCCCATTAGACTTCAGAACCCATAGCACGAACTGGTTTAAAACAGGCTAAAACAGGACTCAAGACATTTGGTTATTACAGCTCTGCTTAGAAAACACAATAAAGGAACAGACCAAATGGCATTGAGTTCATCCAGAAAACCTTTCAGTCAGGATATATGACCTGTAGCACCACAATAATTCACAACAATTTCCTCAAAGTGAAATGTTTTCTCTTCAGAAATTGAACTAAATATAAAAATTAATTTAAGAAAACAAATGGTCCACATGTATTTAATTTATCTAATTTAGTGGGATTTCTAAGCTAAGATGGATCTAGGTGCTTAAAGGACTATTGCACAGAGTTTCTTCATCAGCTTGTTGCCTCAAATCATACCCTGACACACCTTTATTTCAACTCCTCCAGGACAGGCTTTTCCCGTTAAAATATCTTTGTTACAGAAAATTTTATCTTTTTACATCCCAAGACCATAAATGAAACCATTTTACATCTCCCAGGACAATAGATATAAAATTTCAATTGTGTCAAGTTCTGCATCTGCAAGTGGAAGCTGAAAAGATGGAGAAAGTTGAAGAGTTTAAGCAAAAAAGGAACAAAATTTCAGTACGAGCAGGTATTTCTGTGGGCTGTGAAAAATGTGTGAGCGGTGATTTTTTTAAGTGTATAGCTAAGGTGATTAGTTTGTAGAGTCTCAATGTTGTTTAACACTTACAAAGTCAGTTTACAGTCTGGTGTGTATCTTCTTAGAGGTTTCTTTTCCAAAACATGGGCCATCTGTATATTAGTCACTGCACACTCATAAAACTAATTCCCCTAGAAGTCCTTTTCACAAAACAATCTCATTAAAAGCAGGAGAGTATGACCAAAATGGTAATTTCTATCATTTCAATGTCCTAAACCAATTTCAGACTCTTTCTACTTTTCTGTAAACACCACTGCATTGCATTGACTCTCTCTCGCAGATAACATGTGGTGAAGAACCAATTTAATTTTTATTTATGCCTCAACATTTGGTATAAATCCATTTCCTGGAATGGGGTAACACATGACTGTAGGGGCTGTACACGTGCTGGGAGCCGTGGCAGGTGCCACGTGTTGAGGAGGCACTGGGAGAAAACGGAGGGAGCCTCTGTCCCTGGGGAGACTGCGCCTGGCAGCCCCGCGGGAGAAAAACCTTCCACGAGTGAGCTGCCAGCGACTTCCCCCTTGGGAGCAGGCAGACCGCCGGCGGCACAGGAAAAAATGCCCGGGGAATCGGGCTGTGGGGGGAGCCTTAGCAGATAAAAGCAGTGAACTACGCCACGATTTAGCGCGCCGGGTTTGGCTTCTTGTGACCGGGGGCTCGCCTGGAAGTTCGGCTCAGCCCTCCAGCCCCGCTCGCAATTATCTCCCTGCATTCCTGCTTCTTCCCCACCTGCCTTTCCTGCCCACACCCTCCGACGCCGCCCATGGCCGCGACAGCNGGTCTGGGCCCGGGACAGCCTGGTCTGGGCCCGCGGCAGCCTGGTCTGGGCCCGCGGCAGGGACGCACTGCCTGCTGCTGCCTAGAAGTCGCGGCCAGCCCGCCCCGGGAGCCGCTCAGACTCGCCACGGCTCGCAGCACACATGCCCCATCCCCATGCCGAGCAGATGCCCCGGGGTTCTGGCGGCAATGCTCCGTCCGTGCCTTCTGTTTCTCTCTCCGTCTCTCCTTTCTCCTCTCTGCTCTCTTTTCTGGTCATTTCATTATCAATAAACCGTTCTCAGATACATTATTTGCCGCTTTTGAGCTTTATTTTCATCCAAGAAATCTATCAGAAGGACTCCTCCCCAACTCCCCTTACAGCGGGGCGGGACATGTATTCCAGCACGAAGGAGTAAAATGAAATTTTCCAAGTCACGTGCGTTTTTTGGGTTAGACAACACAACTATCTTTCTGGCAAATAAATTGGGATTTTATAGCCTCAAAATTTATTATGTTATTCAAGAACTACCTGAAGCCAGTAGGTAGGCCCTTATTAAATAGGTCTTATTAAAAATTGTGGTTGGTTGATTGATTGATTGATTGACTTAGTACCCAAAAATCTGTGTGAGCCTTGCTACTGCTGAGCATGGTGGTATTTCTCTAAAATGGGTAGTTCCTAGAGCTAGGTCCAGGTAAGGTTTAAGTAAGAGAAGTTACTATTGCTTCTTTCCCCTTTGCAGGTCAGCAGGTACCCTTCCCCAAAGACTGGAGAGAGCCTTGAACCTACCTGCAGAATAAATGTCACAACCAATACCTACCTTGATTTTGGATTGCTCTGTCTCTGTTACAGCAGATTTCCATCTTATCTCACTATCTTTTGGATCAGAAGAGAGGAGTAAGTGGCATTTCAGCCTAGTGGTGAGATCTGCCAGCAGGAATATTGGAGTTGAGATCCTCCTGTCAAGTTATGGTCTAAGAGAAGTGCTTACATCCAAACTGTTAATTGGATGGTGGAGCTGCACAGATGCCAAGCAGTAGACCTTAAGTAAGGTACTTTAGCCCTAGTGGGCATCAGCATTACATATTCACGCTCTTGGCCATTGCTTTCCAGCTCTGGTGGACCACTCTCTTGTGTGATACAGCATTTTCTGTTCACAACTTTCTCTGCAAAAATATTACAGTCTGCTTCTCTCAGGACCATTAAATACCAAAGTGCTTTTAAAAGTTAGGTGCCTTGACAGAAACCTTCTGTAATTAATCCCTAACATTCAAATCCTAAAAACCTTTATCTTTATAATATTTTTGAAATCTATATCCTCCACATAAAACTCAACAATGAGGATGTTTCAACCATGGGAGATTGCCAACATAATGATGCTTTGAACTAGTATTTGCATTTGTCTCAGAAGGCCACACAGGTGAAACTCTGTTCTCCTGAAAGTCAATAATAATATTGTCATTTCATTACCTGTGGGGACAGAGGCTCAAGTGCAGCCTTAAGTGAAGAAAAGAAAGCTATATTGCTATGGTGACTCTGAAAACAAGGGAAAGCTAGGGAAAACATTTGGATGGAATGAGAAAATAGAAGGCATCTTTAGTTTCTAATGGTATTAAACTTGTAATTCTAGTCACTAACTAGCATATGTAGTACATATAGACAGAAGTGGAGCTCTGTGGAGCAGGGGAGGGCCTAGGCAGAAGCTTACCCATGGCACACATATTAAAAGATTGTTCCCACATACTTCTACAAAACTCTTCATGAGAGAACACAGGCAGAACCATTTGACTTGTAAAGACCAAGCTGGGAAAGTAAAAGTGGATGACTACAGTACATATTCTGAGGCTGGATTTTATTGCTGCTAGTAACCGTAAAGTCTTTCTCCCTCTTAACAGAAAAATGCAGAGAGGTTGAAACTAGGTGACCTTTAAGGTCCCTTCCAACCAAGAATTATATGATTCTATGATTTTATGATAACCTGGACTTAAGGTTTCCTACTCTTTGTGTGCAAAACATTTCTTGAAGGATTTATGGACTGCTTTTTCTTCAGTTAATCATTCCCCTTTACATAACAGCTGACCCTTGAAATTACATTAACATACCATTAACAGCACTATTAATATT
This sequence comes from Erpornis zantholeuca, assembly GCA_013400515.1. Classification (NCBI taxonomy): domain Eukaryota; kingdom Metazoa; phylum Chordata; class Aves; order Passeriformes; family Timaliidae; genus Erpornis; species Erpornis zantholeuca. The sequence goes on along the minus strand of VZTN01021219.1, from coordinate 35,127 downwards.
GGTATCTTAAAACAGAAATTAATCTTATGATGTAGAATTAAAATAAAACTGCATCTCTCGGCATTAAATGTGTGAGCTAATGTAAAATCCAGTCTCATGCTGTGGGACTGCAATAATCATGTCACTAAGATTCAAAGTTTAGCAGCATAAGGCTAAACTGCATCAAAAGTGTTTTATTTTGCTTAATAGGTCTGTTTTGTCAGTGATTTTCAAGACAGATGGTTGTTCACCTATGTGTGTTAACAATTTCTCCTAAAATCTCCTTTAATTATATCTTGATTAGGATATTTGTTTTGTAGAAAACTTACTTTTGTGTTTCAGATATGAGTCCCATCCAAAAGGTAGGAATGATTCATAATTCCAAATCTTTGTTAATCTGCATGCAAATAAATACAAGCATTGATTAGTACATCACTTATAATCTAGGAAATTTACTGTGGTATTCCTGTTGTCCATCCAAATATCTTTTTTCTGTAATAATATTAAACTCCTAATCCCCAAACTGGGCTTCTCAGATGCTTTTTCCTACTGAAAAAACCAAAATCTTTTGTTATTTTGAAAAATCTTGTTTTTTCATTTCCTTGGCTGATCTCTGACTTTAGGCTTTAGAAAAGGTCAGCACTTTTAGCTCTTTCTTGAAAAACACATTTCTACTTTGATTCCTTTCTTTATCCCTTTTTTCCTCCCAATTCTATCCAATTATTAAAGATATTCTTTCAAAAGCAATCTCTGAAAAGTATTCTATTAAAAGAATGAAAAACCAGACTGTTCAAATGAGCCACATCAATATCAAAAGACAAAGCTAAGGAGTATTCTTACTCTTTGTTCTGCAAAGTATTGGATTTTGCCAAGCTTTTGGACATTGTAGAAGTAATAATAAATCTCTTGGGGTTTTTTTTTGCTACAGCTGCTCAATAGCTGTTTCTCTTGTTACACATATGATCAAGCTTTTTCTGAGTACACGAAAACCAAGAACATTCAGAGAAATCACCTACACAGGTTAATTTTTCTGTTTGTGTATTTCATATAGTACATTGTGTTGTGACTTCAGTGAACTTATATTTGGTATTCCTTATGTTTAGATGACAGGGGCTGTGTATGTGATTGTGCCTACCATAAATAAACCTGATTTATAAAAGATGGAATTAAAAAAAAACATTTTAACTTCTTTTGTGAATGTGCAATGATATATTAATTGCACATATTTTAAACTATTCAATATTTGAAAGCTGCTATAAGTAAAATAAAGATCAAAGAAAAGACTGAATTTGATCTGTATTATCTACACCATGGAAAGCATATAATTTTCTGGTGGCAGCTAAACCATTCACTTTTCAGGCATGAAAACAGTAAAATATGACTATTGGAAAAATAATTTTTACATCCTTTGAGACCTTGGGAACTTTTCTTCATGAGGAAAATGCAAACACATTCCAGTTATAGAACTGGAAAAGCAACGTTTCAACACAGTTATTGAATGTCTGGTCCTTTCCTGAAGATTTCTGGTCCTTTTAAGAGAAAAAAGACAAGTTTGGGGAAAACAGTTCTCTTAGACGCATGCAGAAGATTTGGGAAACAGCAAGCACCCTTGGCTTCCTTCCTTGATAAACTAGGAATTGTTATTTTCAAGAATTTAAAAAAAACCTCAAGTATTTTGATAAATACCAAAGAGAACATAAAAGAGATTTCTACGCCTGCCTTTCATTAGACTGTTGTTTTGGTGGGAAAAGTTACCATTTGTAGGAAGTTTCCCCTTTGCAGTCATCCAAGAGAACCAGAAAGAATTATTCTTTCACCCTGAAACTGATCCTGGACCACTGGTCCTTCACTGGTTTTCAAAATTCTATTATATACATTGGATGAAATGATGAGAAGATTTGTTGAAAAATAATGAAAATCTGCTCCAGGGCAGAGATTGGACAAAATGGGAATATCTATTTCCCTGCTGGTGTAGGTAAACATGTATAAAAAAATGTTTGAACTGAGAGAGGTTAACAAAAAGTAAGTGTAGCATCTTTATACATGTGTCCTATCCTGGAGGGAAAGTAACAATTGAGTGGAAATATTAAGTACAGAGAAGCAGATTGCTCCTACAGTATAGTGGATCTATTTTTCTTATTTACTGTGGGACTATCTGAAGCACTTCTACCAGAAGCCAACAGGCTGTCTTTTCATTCATCATTCATAGAGTTTGCAGTACAATGATCCACTGTCATAATGAAGACAAAGATTTCACATCTCTACAGCATCTTTCGCCTAGGTGAATCACAAATCACTTAAATGTCACACTATTTAAACATATTGCATTTAGAAAATCTTTTTGCCAGCCACTGAAATAGGGCCATTATTTCTTGTTACACCAAGAGAAAACTGAAACAGATGGAAAAGCCATCTTAGTGACTCCTTGATACATATCTCTGCCTCCTCTCCTCTACAATACAGTAACTGAATTGTGAAGTCCCTTCATTTTGCAAATAATTTCAGCAGTTTAGCAGTTCTGCAGTTCAAGGATCATAAGATATTTTTCTTGGAAAGTCTTCTGTTATAAATTTTCAGCCATGATGGGGGTGTATGCATCGTGGCAGAAGATAAGACATTCTGGCTGTTCCCACACTATGTATCTGTTATCAGTCTCCTAGAATAACTTAAAACAAACTGTAGTAAATCTGTGGTGATATTCTTGTGCTTGAGAGGCTAGAATTCAGACCTTTGATTCTTACATTTTCAGAATATCTAAAAGTATTACTTTTCCGTTTTTTCTTCATATAATTTTAAAATTTGCTTTATGTCTTGCACCTTTTTGACAAAGCAGGTCTGAAGCACATAATCTCCCCAGGTTTTTTCTGAATTTTATTAATAGGATAAGTGTTTACATTTCCTTTTTCAGTGGTGTTTTCATTCAAATTGGATTTTCAATCTTTAAGCTTATTTTTTTTAAATAAGTCCAAAACTATTTGGATTTTTGGTATTTTACTGCCTTTCTACCTACTTCAAAAATTTCTGCCCGTGCTAAAATAGCAGCTAAGAGTAGGTAGCATACGTAACCTTTGCAAATCACTTTGTTTCATCATATTCCTGTACGATAGTTAACTGTTGTACCCCTAAACAATAGGGGACCTTATTTCACAAATTACTACAAAATACCTTTCAGATCATTACCACCCAGGTACAATTGTCATAGATGTGTCTTGGATTCTTTACCAGTCTTAAAATCATAAAAGGTCACATTGAACCTGGCTTCTGCCTTCACAGCACCTACTGCAAAAGGTCATTGCATCTGAGAAGAGATATGTATAGCTGCTAAACTAGGTTTTACCTACTGGGATTGTAATAACCCAGGAAAAATACAGTCCAATCTAGTTTGCACACAGTGTTGGAGCAAAATCATATGTTTTGTCTTTGTTCACTGACTAGAGCAGGATCTTGATTAACAAAAGCCCAGCAAAAATAAACCACTTCTAAACTCATCACAGAGAAATTATTAAACTCTTTTGTTACATTATAGCAGGAATTTACAGCTATTTCCAAACATCCAGGGCCAAAGTTACTCCTAATTTAACTGCAATAAATTCTGCAGAATTAGATGAAAAATTATACAAATTAATTCAAATGAAAAGGGCAATTATTTCAACTGTTGTTGAAGAGAAGTATTTCTTACCTTTAACATCACCTGGAACTTCCAACAAGTGTTGGATTTCAGCAGACATTTTCTTTTTACTTCTATGTGACAACATAATGTCACAGAAGAAGATTGCTCCAGTAGTGGTTGCAGATAGTTCAGTTTTGGGAATCCAGAAAACAAATTTCGTGTCAGAAGAACTGCTGTTAGAACCTGAGAGTAATTAAGTAAACTAAGTCAAGATCCCTTTTCTCGATGGAATGTTGCAAATAAGGACTTAAAAACATGGAATCATTGAGGAAAATTAATCCAAATTATCTAAAAGTGCTTTTTCCCAGTGTTTTTTGTATACCATACTAAAGACTAACTCAGGGTAAAAGGGCCTTAATTAAATTTTAGTTTTATTATTTCAAAGCAAATTAAAGTGACTAGCATTGGAACCATTTCTATTCTGACTTGGAGCATCTATATAGGTATTCAACACTGCTTAACTAATCTTGTGGAAAACTAATTAGGCTTAATTTTCCTGGATGTTCTCACATAAACAGGCTGACAGATATGCACTGAGTAAATCCCACCTCATATAAAATATCAGAGTTGAAATAGAAGAGTGGAAATGCCTTCACCATGTTCTGTGACAGGCAAGAAATCAAGTATTGACAGTTGTTGTCAGCACTGTTTGAGGGATGAGCAAGAGGTAGTTCATAAAATCCTGGTCTGTTGAGCCAGACCAAATTCTCTCCAGCTCAGACCTGCTTAGTCACATCCTTCTGTCAGAAAAGCAGTAAGATGTTTTAAATCAGAGCAGTGCTTCTAACCAATTCCATTGGTAAAGAAGAATTTGAATGACTAAAGTCTACATGGAAAGTAAATAACACTTATTCCTTGAAAAGACAGACAGAGCACAGAGCACACACACTGCTAGGAAAAGTAAGGTCTGCAGTAAATGGAACAGGTTGAAGAGAAAACTTAACTGAGAGGTTAGCATTGAGGCTTAGGAATTAATTTCTTTCATGACAATTTGAAGACAGTCTGAAGTAACAATATATTGATCTTCTGCACGGGGGAAAAAATAGAGTACATCACCAAATATACTGTCTGAACATAATATAACATAACATAACATAACATAACATAACATAACATAACATAACATAACATAACATAACATAACATAACATAACATAACATAGCATAACATAACATAACATAACATAACATAACATAACATAACCATAAATATAACATAACAAACATAGCATAACAACACAAAAGAGAAAAGATATATAAGAGGAATTAGAGGCCTGGCCTTCTATTTACCAGACCCGTCTTGCTGAAATAATTATAAGTTTGCATAGCAAAACAGTGAACCAATCTGAGCTGAATGGTTTAGCAAACAGAGATTCTTAGCAATATAAAGGTCCAATTAACAAGTTTTGATCACCCCACTTGTTATAGCATATTAAGTACTTCAAATTAGAGTTTTCTCTTTATTATACCAATGCTATTTAAAGAATAAACAAAAAGTTCACAGTAAGCCAAAATTTACAGCAAAGTATCTGCAAAACAAAAAAGGGTTACCCAATAGCCCTTAGAGTAATACAACTATTTATTGGAAAAAAAAACCAAACAAACCACCAGCTGGATTTCTTTACAGAGTTACAGAGTGCTTCCCCTGCAATGCAGTTGTGATTTCCTTTTGTCCCAGACTACAAGCATTAACTTCTATCATGCCTTTATCTCAACCATCCAGATGGAAATAACATGGGTTTCTAACACTAAGATGCTTGAGATGAAAATGTTTGTGCACACTAAAACTGTATACTGTTTATCTAGTGAGGAAATGAAATGCTGGATTTAGGACCACTCTTCAAGCAACAGGCCGAGGGTCTTACAACATGAGAAATAGGAATATAGCTCTTTCACCCATTCAGGTTAATAAGAGTTATGAATGTGAAAAAGAAATCTAGATCACGACTGCAGCTATTCATATATCACCTATTAATTCAGAAGGCCACGGGCTCAGTTAGAGATCAAACATAGTCCATAAGGTGATTAATGTGCAACCACCAAGATGTCAATAGTATAATGAGAAGAATGATAATGGACCCCTGTGGCTCTGTCCAGTGTTTAAAGCCAGTCCTAGACCAAAATAAGTGCCTGAGTCAATTGCTTCTATGTTGATGTGTCCTTGGGACTAACTTCCTCTGCAAAGTAAAAATTCCAGGCACATTCAATGCTTAGAGTAACCTCCAGGGCACAACTATTAGTAGCGTGAATGGTGTGATATGCAAGATGGCCTCTTCTATCCATCTTCTGGGGACAATCTTTCTAGAAGGTGAAATATCATCAATCCTATACATCAGTGCAGGCTTCCTACCACAGGCTCCCTACCACAGATATTACTGGCACCAGGGAGTAATTGCATCCTTATCGGACAGAAAGAAAGCGTAACACTGCCCTAGGATTATATCACCAGGGGTATATGATTTCAATATGATAAATTTCTAGGGGTGGCTAAATTAAACCTGGCAAACCCTAACACACAGTGGACCACTGTAAATCTTTACCAGCTTTCTCTTTTTGTCCAGGGAGGCAACCTGGGAAAATTCTACTGCCCAGAAGTGCATTACTTGTATTCCCACTCCCATGGGACCACTTGCCCAACTGCTCACAATTTGCTCCCACCCATGCCATTCAAATGACCACACAGCATGCAATAGCTGTGAGTTCACCTCTAAAAAGGATTTCTTTCCATCATCTGTGTAATAGTTCAAGAAATAGTGCAGAAGCTTCTTTCTCCCTTCCCAGAGGTTTGAAAAATGAAGAAGAACTACAAAAGTGAATGATGAATATGATAACAAGTGCTTCTTTCTTTCATGGTCCTGCATTTTTTTAGGGTTTAGATGAAAATGGTGATTGATGCTTTGAAAATAATGTGAAGGGTAACTACAGCAAAGGAATAGATTTTTTTTTTTATAAATAACAAACATACAATAAGAAAAACATGGTCACCAGAGACTATTACTTTTACTTTCTCTGCTAGTTTCTTCCTAAAGAGCTCAAGTTTTAAAATCTTATTTCTCTGTCATTTAAATGGCAACAAAAATTATGCAGAAAATAAAAGCCATAGGCATTGTAATATCTAGAGAAATTACTGGTGGGTTTTCGATGTTGCAGAAATTCCATTCAGAAAAATCCCTTCTGGTGAAGAAATCTCTTAAAGCCCAACTCAGGAGAATGGATCATGATGAACTCTGCTTTTAAGAAACTGAAAATCTCCAGAAGTCCAATAAAAGCAAAACAAAAAAGCATCCACTACCTTCCCTCGTTATTTAACCATTGTCTGGTGGACTGCTAAAACAGAATTTAACAGAGAGCAAGATGCATGGAATCGATTTTGAATTTTTGAGAAAATGAGCAGCCAGAATCAAAGCTGGATGCCCCCATGAACTGATGTCTGGGTTCATTCTTAGGCAAGGAATTTACAACAGTTTATCTCTTCTTCCTCCTCTGTGCTATGCTTGAGTTACCTTGGTCTCACTGGAGACTGAATCAGTCTTAATTTCTTTTTAAATCCTTAACAGTTCAGCCAGAAGCTTTATATTTCTGGCAATTGGCAGAAAGTATCAGAAATAAGGCAAGCCGAATCCTAGCTGAAAAGAGAATCAAGTACTTATTTTATGCCTATTTTGCATCCTAAGGTTGCATTTTTTATCTTCATTGTTGCACTGCGCCCATTTTCTCAAGCACCATATGAGTAATTGTGAGACACTGGTTTGTAATGCTAAAATAAAAGTTTACCCAACATAATGTGATGAAAAAAAACTTCAGCAAAGTTGTATCATTTTATTTCAACTATGGAACTAGATTTGGAACTTCATCTTCAGTTGCTCATTTACACCTCTGTAAGTCGAATGAAACAAAACTGGGTGTACATGAAGACTGTTTGCTTCTCACTGCTGGTACAACAACACAGTTGAGAGCTATATCAACGAAGAGATTTAAGTATCTGAAGCAAGGAGCATGAAGTCTAAGCCTGATGTTTGTATGTCCAAAACAGCTGCTCTTAATTAACAGCTGCTGAGTCCTGGAGTTACGTATGTGCCTGCCAATAAACCACAGTAAGAAAATTAATGCCACTTCTTCCTCATTAAAATAAGTCACACAAGGCATTTTCCTAATCTCTGTCTCTGGACCCTGAACACCTCAAGTTAAACACTACAAAGCACAGCCTAAATGTCCTTAATGCATTTATTTACCTTTTAGACAGAAACTAATCTAGAGAGACTTTACGAGCTGCTAACGCAGGACTCTGGAATTCATATCCTAAATGCAAGACTTCAAATTTCAGGCCTCAGGAGCTAGAAAACTTGAGGGCATTACACAGATTTGGCACAACGTATCATGTGAGACTCTTGTGCAATGACACAGCTGAACAGTGAGGTGGTAAAATATCTTGTTCTCAGTCAAAGTCATGGGCTGGACAGCGCAGACCCAGCAGCAACTGTACTTAGCAACTAACATCTGGCTTACACCACATCTGGTAGGAACTGGAAGTAAGGTTATTTAGCCAGTTTCATTGAAAATGCTGCTCACTTTTGCATGAAATCCTGCTGTCCCCACACCACCCTTAACCTTTCCCCAATCCCAGGGTATTCCACTGGGACGTGCAGCCAAGAACACAATGGAAAATATCCAGAGAGAAACAAAATGGTGTGAAATCTGCTTCCAGATGAGTTTTTAATGCAAGGTGGAATACATTTAAAGCATAGAAAACTAGAGTTCCTAGAATCTTCCTTCTTCACTCTCGTCCATGGACTTCAACAATTGAGCTAGGCACCCTAGCTTTTCCCTGCTCAAAGCAATATCTATGTGTAGCAGGGCTAAGGATCATTCAAATGGAGAGCAATACATTTTAATCTATTAGATCACACATGCCTTTATTAGCTAGGTAAGATGAAAGCAAATAAGTAAGATCTTAAGCACATAACTTTAAATGTCTGCAGAATCAGAGAAAAGGGAATGTCTAAAAGTAAAATGCAGAAATACTATCTTCTTGAGAGACACAAACACAAACACATATTTCATTAAACACAAATCCATATTTCATTAAATGTAGCCTTTTGCTGCCTTCTAGGGAAGCCTTGTCTGGCTGTAACATTTTTACACACAGTAAGGGATACCTAAGAATAGACCATGTAACAAATACAGGTTTTAGCTTTGGTTTCTCCAAGTGACAGTGACAATTTATAGGCAATAGCAAGCAGTGAAGGATGCCAGGCTTTGTCACTCCATTCTTTTCCCGTTTTTTTCTTAACAAGATAACTCTCAGGAAAATTTGCAGAAAAATCAGAAGGCCCAACACAAATCAATTAAGATCTTTAAAAATAAATTTACTGGGAAGAAGAAAGAAAAGGTATTAAAACTGTTTCTTTTATTTTATATATACAAGATTCCCAAGGCACAATAACAAACCAGATGGTTGTAAAATGAAGCATTTTTTCCACCAGGCATTCCTCTACTCTTTAAGGCTAATTGGCACTGTGCACAGAAAATTATCGAATCTGAAATTAGCCACTTCTCATAGCACATCACATCTGTTTGTCTGTCATTCTGGTGATACACTGGGATTGTTGAATAATTTGTTTACAAATAAGAGAACAATCTGTGCTAAAAGTTTTGCAGATGAATAGGGACATCTGGAGAAGAGCAATATTGCATTGATTGTTTTAGAATAGCCCAGGCAGACTGAAAAAAATCTTTGCAGACCATTAGTCAACAAGATGGCATGTCTTCACAGCTCTGTTAGCTAGAGATACAATTTGTTCCCAACTCTAAATAATGGCATTTTATTTCATTTGCAACTGATGTTTCCTCCAATATTAGTACATTTCTTTCCCAGTCTCTACTATGAGATTGATTTTTGTGAAATTGCCTGCACAGTTGTATGCTTGACTGGACAGAAAGCTAAGGGCCAGTAAGGGCTAAGATCTTTAGCAAGAAACATCTGACAGGGATGGAGGAAAACAAGCATCACCAGTAGGACATCATTGTTGAGAGAAAAGAAACATTACTTTGTAGGCAGAGAAAGGAAATTAAGCAGTGATTTCAATATACTCCATGATAATTGTATATGATACCATGATAATTTTCACTGTAAGAATAATATTGTCTTTGACAGTTTCTTGTGCCACCCTAAACGCTACAGCCCATCATATAAGGAAAGTGTATAGAATATTCCAGGATTTTTTCGGTAGCCAAAGTGTCTCCTTCAAATGGCACAGCTACTCTTTTGTGAAATTAGCAGCAACAGATATCTTTTCTTTTTCCAATTCCCTGCTGGACAGATGGATATAGAGGACATCTTCATACTAATTTCAGGATTCAGTTATAGCAGATCTAGAAAAATCTCTTAAACGTATAATAAAGAAAACTAAGGATCATTTCTCGTTCAAAATCAGCTTGAAAATAAAACCAAGTTCTCATAATCCTGTACATCCATAAAAGAGAAAACATGCTTACAAAAAGGCCTGATATTAGTTTTATAAGAGCAATTCCTCCCATACTTTCAGCTTGCTTTTTTTTTTTTTTAATACTTTCTGGTTAAGTTACCTTTCAAGAACTAGGTAAAATTTGACCAGAAAGTATTAGGTGGAAAGGAAATATTTGACATTTATAAGAGGTACAGCGGTGAAGGACAGTGTGGGAAAAGGAGCAGAATGACCAGAAGGCAAATCCCATAAAATCTTAGATTATTTCCAAATCCCATTGTTTTAAAATACAAAATTATTACACATTACCATCTCTGTACTGTATTCTATCCAGATCCATGCAAGATATGGCTAGTTTGTTTGCTTCTGTTTAAACATTGTGATTTTACTAATACATATCAGAAAATTTTGAGCTCTAATTCGCCTGCTGCTGACAGAAACAAAGCTTCTGAGCATGATAGAATAATGTTAAAGAGTGCCAAGACAGAAATTGAAAAGATAACAAAATACCCAGAGGGATTTAAGTGTTCTGGGGTTGTGACACCACAAAGCAACAGCACGGAGGTGGTTATCGAGTGGGATTAGACACACTAGTGAGAGTAAGAAAGCAGCAGATAAGTGGCCAGGAGTTTCACAAACAGTTCACACAATAAAACATGCACAGTACAAAAGGCTGCATGTCAAAAAAGGAAAAAAAGAAATAAAAAGGAAAATCTCTATGTCTCTTGATAACCTTTACAAATTTGAGGTGCTGCTGACCTAGGGGAGGTTTTGTCCAGCAAAGAGATCAATAAGCCCTCTTCCCTCATTTGCAACTATATTTATATCAAAACTGATCCAATAGGTGCTAATACTTAGCGCTGTGTGACCTAATCAGCATCTTAATTCCAAAGACATCATCACAAATTGAGATTTATGCGTTAGGCACATTTTGAACATTCAGAAAATCATTATCCCTGCATTGATGGACACACAAAATAAAGAAAGGGTAAAAAGACATGATGTGAGAAAAGAGGAGTGTAGTATGTAAATCATATTTATGAACCTGATCCACTTAAAGCATCACAACTAAAGCAGTTATGAAAAAGTAATTTTGCCTAAAAAACTGAGGCATCCTGTAAAAAAAATACAATAAATTCTCTGGTGAAAGAACATTGCGGGGGGAAATTTACACACAGCATCGTAAAGACCAATAAAAGGACTAAGTGAACAGGTTGAGTCTACATGTAGGTAGAACATGGGTATCTAGTCACTACACATAGGTGTTAATATAGATAATGAAGAGGAAAGATACAAAAGCAATCCCCAGGGGAATAGAGAAAACTGCTTGTATTGTCCTTAGCTCTTCTAGTTGGCTAGAGTTACCATGAAATCCACAAAACAAGCTCAAGAACAGACACCTAAGAGACAGGCTGGACTGCAGAGATCTGGATGAGGTAGTGCTGGAGACAGATCATCAGTTCATGAGTGAGGAGGAAGCTGAACAAAGTCACCTGAAGGGACAAGATAACAAATGAATTGGAGGATGACTTCAGTGGAGGTGGAGACAGACAAGGGGTACCCCCTTGGGGCAGTCAAGCAGCCCTGTCTGGTTTCTGCACCTTCTTTCTGGGGTCAGACATGGACACAAGCCATGGTGTCAACACCCACACATCTCCTCCTCTCCTTGCACAGCTGCAGCACAGGTGTTTCTGCTTCACTGTCAGCTTTTGGGCATCGCAGCAGCTCCCCTGACAAAGACCTCTGGAGAGGCTGCATCCTTGCTATGGACCTAGCAGGAACCAGTCTCCACAGCAACAAGTGCAGTTCCACTGGGAGAGTGGAACTAGTGCTGCCTGTCAGACTGAAGAACTAACCTGCAGTGTGGATTTTTTTTTTTTCCTGAGTGCAGTCTTTAACACCAAGTCATTGCTTGTTTGAGACTTAGAAGTAAGATAATACTTTATCCTGAAAACTACTGCAAAATTACCATTATTTGTCAAATAAAAATAAATGACATCAACAGAACCAGATAAGGTAATTCTTTGTTTGATCAGTACTACTTTATACAACAACTAGCATAATTTCTTTTAAATTAAGCAAAGCAGTAAATAACAGCCCAATACCAAGAATCACACCAAGAATCACACCAAGAATCACACCTGCTGAACAAATCCTGCAGATAAGTTTGTGTTTATTAGACAAATGTTTTGTTATTGGCTAGTACCAGGAAAATACTGGTAATAAAGAATTGTTAGAGACAGATAAAAATTTAGAGACATGACGAAACCACTTTTTGCTGTGAAACTAATGAGACTTCACTGTAGAGCAAATAAAATTACTAAGGCTGAGCAGTCATTCTCCAATCCAAAGAGTGTCTATGTGTATGACTTGAGTGTCACACACATAGACATTATGTTGGTCAATGAAAAATGTTAAATTAAAAAAAATGGTAAAAGTGCCTATATTGCATTTCCAAAATACTTCAAGATGGAAAGCTCCTTGCTTTGTTAGGACTTTTTTTTGGTGATAATTATGCAGATTGACAAGAGCCACACACCTCATAATTATAAAACTTACTCTACAATGAAAGGCACAAAAAGTCTTATGCTTGTTTGCAAAGAGCAGCTTCTCAGTGTTCTCTGCCTTTGCAAAGATAATCTGCAGCTGTTTCAATGCCTTTTTATCCTGCCACATTATGTTAGAGTGGACATTTAAACAAAAAGTATTTCTTTGGTTTCAAATAAATTCTCGAATTTCTTGCAGTTGGTAAAAATAAAAGTTCAAAATAAGAAAACTGAGACAAACGTGTCTTAAAACAATCAGTTTTCAAAAGAATTTGTTCTTTACTAGACTAAAAAATAAACCTTATGTTGGTCTTTCCCAGAGGAAGAAGAAGAACACTACTCTGTTTAAATTTAGGTTCATTTTGCTCCATAAGCTGTTATTGTGCTCTTCTTGTCTTTGTATAAGAACACATTAATTTCTTTTTTGCTCATGTTTAAATGTTGCAAATCCACTGAAAGCTATGAGTGAAACTGACATCACGAAGGAAAAAGCAAAGTAGCTTCCTCAAATAAAGCTTCCTTAAGCTATAAGGCAGGCTGATTCCAGTTTAATGGATAGGAGTCTGTGTATCCTTAAGACAGGGACAAACCCAAAATGTTCAAGAGCTGTTTCAAGCACACCCCAACTTTTCCAAAAACTGCATCATATCTTCTGCTTAATATTTAGCACAGCACTTAGCATCAAGCCCCAAGTCATCATGTCTTGAGCTTTGGCTTCACTGTGATGAAAAAGAAAGAAGTCCCCCGTAACTACTCATTCTGACATCAGTCTAGACCATGTCCCTTTGCCAGACAGGCCAAACTCCCAAGAACCAATCTCCAATTCCACAAAAAAAGCCAAGCAAAACGTTCAGTATTAGAGATTGGTGTTATTTGGGTCATGGACACTAACAGAACTCATGGGATTCATTGGCATACTTGGTCATACAGTAGGCAGATTTTGGCAAATAGCAATAGACACTCCTGCAACAGAACAAAGATGCTGCAAGTATTTTCTAGAAACAAACACACCACAGCTTTGGTAATAAAAGAAAAAAGGATTATTCTTGCATCTCTTCTGCTGATTTATTGCCTAAAGCCAGAAAAAAACACTCTGCTGTAGCAGAATTTTTGCAGGGGTGTGGGCCTGATTGTCTGATGGAAGAGCTTTAGCTAGACCTTGAAACTTTGGGCCTAGTTGGTAGTTTAAAAGCCTGTGGCGTCGCAAGAAATTCCTATTAAAGTGTGTTTGATTTTAAATAGCATAGTTATATTGTAATCACAGTAGCCGTTTTAAGACTGAATTGTTTTGAATTCTTTTTCATCTTGTATACCAATTAAAAAGCACCTGGATTTGTAAACTATCTGAACTCTATATAACCCGACATTTTGAGATAATAAAGAGAGAACACACAAATAACCAGATTGGTTGGATCGTCTGTTGCTCTGTTCTCAGCCCCCGCATTGTTAGAGTCCCTGGCATTCTTTTTTCTTTCTTTTTCTTTCCTTTTTATCTTTACTCTGCCAACCTGTACCATAGTTTCTCAGGTATAGACTGAAGACAACCAGTTTCTTAAATTTAGGAAAAATCTTTGAAAGTTCATATATGAAGATTTTTATGAGCAGGAAGTTTGAGTACAATGTAATCTTGATCTCACAGAAGTATCACAAAGCTGTATACAAACTGAACCATAACTTCCACAGCCTGCACCTTTCTCATCTGGCTGTTGCAAGCCAATGCAGGTCTGTCAGCAGCACTGCAAAATATACAACCAGAGAGAGAAACAACATAAATACATTTTTGTTCCATTCCAGCACAGACTGCTATATGTACACTCACATCTCCAAATTATATCCTTATCTTGCTAGTGGCTATAATCCTCACTGAAATTAAGCCAGGATTTGGCACGCTAATAATCAATAATTAAGTAGCAAAGATAATTATAGAGCCGATGGGGAATTTACAGAGAGGAGTTGTTAGTTTATAAATTGATTTGCATTCTTACAGGAGCTTTTATAACAAGGCCTGTGCGGCTGTCACTAACAGGCACCTGGGACATGATCCATGGCTCTCTGCCACCCTCAGATTTTAGACAATTAAAAAGCAGAACACTTGTGAAGAAGGAAAAGGCAAATAGTTGTTTTTGCTAACAAGAGCAATTTCCAACCAAGTATCAATTTTAACACCCCCCACAAGGGACAGAAGAATGCAGTGGAACCAGTGAAGCAATGCTGCCTGTCTTCTGTTTTGCCACTGTGGGTCATTCATTCACTATTATCCTGGTCTGCAGCTGCCTTGTCTAATGAGGCTAATGAACTGTCCACTACATCTCTCTGGCATTACTGACATACAGAATTGAATAACACAGCACCACTTGGAAAAAGTAGATATAAAAATGTGTTGAAGTAAATGAATATGCATGTCTGAAGGAGCACAGCAGGCATCACCCTCCTTCCTCTTCTCGTTTGGATATTCTGTCTTGCCTGTGTGAAAAAATTCCACTGACAATGTTATTTTAGTTTCCTCAAATCACTATTAGAGATCTTTTCTTTCTTCTCAAAGTTCCCACCGTATATCCATCACTGAAGTATCCATGTGTCTGTATAAATGAGTAAATATGTATTAATCAAGGGTTTTATAACAGTGTTTACTAAACACTCACTTAAACTTCTGTTCTACAAAAGGTGCAGTAGTTTCAGTGAATATTTTCACAGATGTCTATTTCTGGGCTGATAACTCTGTTGTGGGGCAGTGTGATTTCCTGCAGTGCACATACTAACTTTCAGATTGATGATTATGTAAAATCAAAGCAACAAAAAGGTTTGGAATTAGTGATATGAGCAACATTCTTCTCACTGAGCTGGAATAAACTGGAAGGCTATTCCACTGACAGGGGAAAAGTCCTTGGACAGCTTGTTGGACAACACCATATCTTTTCCTCTTCGGCCTGCCTTGAAGTCTGGCACTACTGTCCTCCCCTCTACCCCAGCCATACAGAACTGAGATCAGAAAGACCAATCTCAGCAAGACCTCAGCTGGTACAGAAACAAGCAGGACTCACAAGATAGTTCACTTTTTTTGTCTGATTCCCAGTGAGAAAGCACTACAGTAGGATTGGCAATAAATGAATTTCCAACATTAACACAACAGCAATAAGGATAAGTTTCCCCTGGACTCCACTAAAATAAGCATATCTGATCTGTAAAGCCAAGAAAACATAGACCATACACACATCATATGTAGAAAAAAGTACTTTGAAATATTTCAATATAACCAGCTAATTTAGCTAAGTCCATCTCTGTTTAAGGGCAAAAAATGACTCTAATACAAGCAGACTAACTCAGCTTCTACTGAATTAAACAGTGGGATTGGTTTTGTCTTCAGTTAGTGCCAGCCTTTGATATATTTCCTCTGAGCACATAACTAGTTCTTTACTGGTGTACTTCTATTTATAAACTCACTGAAAGAGCATTTCTCTAAAGGGCACTATGTCAAACTCTCATTTTAAATTATTTGTTGACCCATTTTTTTACAGGAGAAATCTGATACACTTTTGTAGAAGAAAGAAAACAAAAACAAGATGGGGAAAACAAGCTGCAGGTTGAAGAGAAATGAGGATAAATAAATCAGACAGATGTTGATCAGTATGATTTGACAAACATTCACTTTTTTGAGACTCTGAATAAGTAACTCTTATGGCAGGGAATTCAAACCATACAAGAGTATTTAAAGACAGAGTAACATAAAAATCACAGAAGAGAATGAGCATCTTCTGAGCTCTTCTACTCTGTTATTGTGCTATTGACTCAAAATATACCACTACTTCACACATACAATAAGGTATAATAAAGTATGGTACTGTCTTTCCTGTACTACTTTTTTTTTTTTCTGTTTTTCAACAATTATTTTCCCCTGAGTTAGAAACCTATGTTAAAAGTATGAGCAATTTATGGAGAGCTGTATGGTCTGAAGTGAATGTAAAACCACAACCAGAGAGGAACAGCCTTCTCCAGAGGATGGACCAGATAATCTGAAGGAGGCTCCATAGATGCAGCCTATAGACACCACTTGGCTCTTATCAACTCAGCCAGCGACTGAAAGTTAAGCAATCTGTAATGCTATTTGCAACCTCAAATAATGCAGAACTTCAGAAAAATTCAGTTCATTCCCGGGGCTTGGACTCCTGATTTTGGTGTGCCATAGTGTAATCTGATTCCAGAAGAATCCGAAATACCTGAGCTATTGTTCTGTAAATACATTTTGGTCTTCAGCTTGCCACCGAGGTTGGTTTTGATTACCTCCAACTGAAATTAATGGATACCCAAAGGAATAAGCACCCAAAATCTTAGGCACATTTTCATAAAATCAGCAACTTTCACCTGATTATATCTATCTTTACATACAAAATTAACTTTAAAATTCTAGCTCTTATTTTTGTGATTTCTCATATTAATTTGTTTGTGATTGAAATAATAACTACCCATCATTCAAATGCTTTGATATTCTCGCAAAGGAATCTCTATGGAAATAAAAATTCTTCACATTTCTCAACTCTTTTGGCATTGAAAGCAAGTATTTTTATTCACATGAATTTCCCCTAGGGGCAATCACCTCTTATGTTTCATGATACAAGTAATTAATGTTTTTATTCAACTTACCTGAGACTATGAATAGTTGTTCAAGTGGGTTCCACCCTCATGCGTCTGGTATCAGCCATATGGTAGGAAGGAATAATTACTGTTTATTAA
The DNA here is from genome assembly GCA_013400515.1 of Erpornis zantholeuca. Classification (NCBI taxonomy): domain Eukaryota; kingdom Metazoa; phylum Chordata; class Aves; order Passeriformes; family Timaliidae; genus Erpornis; species Erpornis zantholeuca. The sequence goes on along the minus strand of VZTN01021219.1, from coordinate 17,740 downwards.
GCCTACATTAAACTTTCAGAGAACAATTTTATGAGATGCCATAAGGGTCGTATACTTACAGCAGTCATTAATCTTCTCTGTGCATCTTTAATCAAGACGTTCCATCAGAACCATTGAAAGACGTCAGGCCTACAGAAATGCTTAAATTATTATTCAGATTTTTGTCTTTAAAAACCAATGTGCTACTGAATTATTTTCACTTGTGAGTTGCTCTGTTTCAAGCTCTGGAATCAGATTCCCCTTATAAAGCACATTTTTGAAATGGTTTCTGAATCTGTATTGAAAACACCATATGAACATGACATGCTGGTTTTAGAATCACTGTGAAGTATTCACATCAAGAGCTCAGGAGATGGATACTACATTTGTAACACAAAGAAAAATAACACCACTCAAATAACTAACATCTAAAGTCAGTAGCCAAAATTCATGGAAGAGTTAGGTATAAATTCTTCAGTAAAATAGCCCTGAAATATTGAATAGAATAATTTTAGGGGCTACTGGCATTGCTCTATGGTACTAGCAAAGAAAGTGAGAATAGAATGCTGCTGTGAAGGATATTGATGGCACCTTTGTGGTCCTGAACACAGCTACTGCAGACATTGATCTCTATGTTTCCCTGCTCTGCTCCACCATGGGGGGTATTTGGCAGAAAATGGCTCTGTTATAACTTACAAAAACACTTTATAAGTTATATGTGCTCTCTCAGTGAGAGAGCCTGAAGGAGGCAGGTCTGGCACTTGGTCACATTCTTTATTCCACAGAGAGTACTGCCTTTCCTGAGGAGGCTGCTGTGGCTGCCACACTTCTGCAGGGAACTAATCTGATGCCACAAAATATCAGCCAAAATACCAGTGCAGCTAAATACACAGGAATTAATTTGAATGGAAACCAGAATGACAGGCATCCAAAACCAAAAAAGAAATCAGGTAAGTAAAAAATCTGACTTCCAAATGTCAGCTAAAATGTCTTTCCCTCTGGGCCCCCTAACCATTTTAAGAGGAATTCAGGAGAGGACAATAACAGATGTCAGTGGACACATCCCTTTGAAGAGATGTGTCATCAAAAGAGGTGAAGTATGGCTTTTATTCATAATATAATTCTTGAAAATTCATTATCAGCCCCTTTGAGAAAACTCAGCTAATGTTAAGCAAAGCACCTTTTCCATACTAATGAAGTTCCTAAGGCTCTCAATATCTAGAAGTCATTACCAAAATGTCCTCCAAAGGAACCCTACACACAACAAGCAGGAGGTAAGGAAGAGACAGGACTTAGGGCAGCTGGGCCAGGCAAGGTAGGGAGCTGTTGGATTGGTGATGAACACTGACATCCAGAGGTTTTTCAGACACCTGTAAAAAACTGACTACTTGCCTAGAGGGAGAACATACACTATTAATTATTTTCCTTCTAGAAATTGAACCTAGAACATTTTCTTGCAACATTTTAGAAGACAAAGAAGTGAAAACTTCCATAAGGCATTCCATCGGAATTTGTGTGTGGTAACCAGCAGTAGTAATTTTAGTAGTAAAATTACTAGTAGTAATTTTTTCATTAAAATAAAACCAGTATTTAAATGGAAATTAGTTTAAATACTGTTACCAAGCAGCTCAACACCTCTTACAAGAGGAAAACAGCACAGCAATGAGGACAAGACAGTCACATAAGGCTTTGTAGTTTGTCTGGTCGTTTTCAATAGTTTGAAGTCACAGGTTCACAAATAACAAATACGAGCTCATCTTAACCTGGAAAGCAGTGGGGTTTGAAAAGATTCAAATGTGATACTGTTAGAGCAAATATAGTCATGTTTTCAGCATCATGCTTCTTTCAAAAGGATTTAAGCAAACCCTAGCAGCATAAAAAATCATGTAAGTGCTCACTTGATTCTGTGTGTATACATCTACAGTGCATATGATTCTCATGCTTGAAAAAACATGCTTTTCAAAAAATTGATGAGGTCTGAAGAAATCATCTTACAGAGAAAGATGTAAAGAATTCAGTGTGCTTAATTTATCAAAACAAAATTGAGAGATGACTCAATAGAAAACAAGCATCTTCATGGGCATGAAAAATAGAGTATGAAAAGGTGCTTTGGAAAAATTTAGATAGGTAAAGTACAGAAAAATCTTTTTGTTGTATTTGATGAAGTAACTTTATAAATAAGGTTTTAATTCCTATAATTGAGGCTGATCAAGCATTGAAATAAATAAGGAAAAGTTTGTTTCTATATAGTCTGTTACCTTAATATCAGAAAAATAGGATATCTGAGAAATATGTTCTCTTCAAATACAATTTGTTATGTGCAATTGTATAAAACATAAGTCTATTCTATACAGAAACCAGAACAAAATAATAAATTATGCAAAAGTATGTGAAGAAACTGGGTTCAACATGTTCAGAGTAAGCTCAAAAAATTCAGAGGCCACTCTTTCTCGGAACCTCTTCTCTTTTAAAGCTGCCACTGGCCTCCCTGGCTAGAAGAGGTTACAGAAGATTCCATTTGAACCAAAACAATCAACTGTAGGAGCCAATTAGTGTGAATGCATGAAACAGTAACAGTGTGTCATGATTTTAAAAAATATTTCATAGGGACAACATATGAAATGCAAAGCCCCAAATCTGAACGTTACTATTTTCATGACCAAGATTTATTACTTCTTCTAGGACTTCTAAAGGTTTTTTTTTTATATCAAGAACTGGGATTGCAGTTCAATATATACGAGAAAACCCACCCCCACATCAATACATCTGGAATTCTTCCAAGAGTATTAAATTAACAAGCCTTCATTGCTTTGATACTACATAACAATCAATATTTGTTAAATGAAGCATGAAGAGATACTAAGCAAAAGAAGTAAAATTCTGACTCATTTGTTCTTCTCTGTTGCTTTTCTTTGAGGCATGAAAGGAATCTTATAGAGGGAATTATGTTTAATTGGTTTACATTTGAAGCTTTAAGTGACAATGTTGTATAAATAACTCTACACACATTGGCATTAGCAGGAACACTATACCCTATTCAACTGAAGACATGTTTTCATTGCAGCTGTAAGTATATGATAAAATTCAAAATTTAATAATTGCTGGAGGTAATAAAAAATTTGGAATGGCATTGGATCATTATTTTTAATTGCATTATCTTCCTTTATGTCTGATACACAATACATTCATTAAAGTGGTGAGCATATTACCCTAAAATTTTTGTTGGAAAACTTTGGTATCCTGAGAGAGTTTAGAGATTACTAAATAATAATAATTTTATAAAAGTATAAGTAATAATTTTTTAAAATATAGAAATAAAATAAGCGTCACAAATTTTCAGGTGAATAAGTCATAATTATTTTTTTCCAAAAGACAGTTGAACAGCCTGGTGACTGGCAGAATCCTCAGGGCGAAAAGGTTAACCACTAATCAAGCAAAAGCATATGACACAGGAAAAATAACTAGCATTCGAAACAATGAAAAAGGATTGGGAAAAGAAAGCATTTAAAGCAAATTAACAGACATATGCTACTGAGTTTCAAGAAAAAGTAGGTAGTTCTGAATGGAAACCCTTTTTCCTCTTTTAATAGTCAATAAATTATCACACATGAAAAAATAATTAAACCAGAAAAATACCCAAATCTTTTTGCACAGCTATTTGACAGTCGGAAATCTTTTTTTTTTCTCAGACAATAAAGTGAGAGAAAGTATTGTGTAGCTACTTAGACAACATAGTCATATTCCAATGGTTTCTTACATATAATAATCCACAGTTGTTTTTAAAATTATTTTCTTTCTGAAACAATGGAGTAAAAACTAAAAGCTGTATAACTGCCACGTTTGCTCCAGGGTGCTAGGGAGTTCTTAATTTAATTTACCACACTGATCTCCCTGAGTTTGCAACACCTACACATCAGGGTCCCCAAGGCAGACACCCCATGCTGGTGCACACCAGGGTCTCAGCCTGAATGCCAGCTCATGTTGAGCTGGGAACTCACCTTACTCTGAGAATCAGACATTCTACAACTCAAACAGACTAGGTATAAATGAAGGGGCAAAACGACAACCTGGTAATTTCATTGTGATTTCTTTCTTTTAAATCAAATATTGTTTCTCTCTTCTTCCTAATGCAATAAGCACATTAGTAAAAGCACTGGGGTTACTTTAAAATATCCAGCTTCAAGTTGTATACACACAAATTATTTACTCTTTCATTATTCTTATGAACCAGAGAGCTTAGGCTACTTTTATATAATTCATTATATCATTATATCTTACATTGTAGCATGAAGAGGGAAGTTTTCAGTTGTAACCATTCACCAGATGAACAGATAAATTCTTCAATATCCTTTCCAAAAATGAGGATGTCTCCTCAAGCTGCTCATTGTCATAAGGGCTAGAAGCCTGTTCAAAACTCTCTAAGATGTGTGGAAGCCTTCTGCTTTTTCAGGTTTTTTTTTTCTCCAGAACTCTAACGGTGGGGCTGCATGGTTCAATTATTTCATGTTGGTTACAAAGCCTCCAGAGTTCCCAGTGAGTAAATCCTGGTAATAACTGTGCTCTACCTGTGTCTGTAACAAGCCAGAGAAGCTGAGAAGATAATTTTTACATCTCTAATTCCCCACTGGTTGGTCTCTGCTGCATGCCTGGTGATTGCATACAGCAGAGCATATAAAAGAGGCTGAGCATTTCTCAGCATGCAGGGCAGCTGCAATCCAGCCCATGGATTGCTTCAGGCACAGCCACAAGGCATGCTGGAACACTGCCACACAAACAGCACTCAGGGATAGATCTGCGATAGATCTGCCCTCTACCCAATCCTGCCATTTCTAAAACTGGGGCAACTCAAACGTTTTCTCCTTGTATTCTAGATTTATTTTTTCAAAGTTCTGTTTAGCTAAAGGTCGCTCCCTGTTCTGCTCAAAAAGGAACCATTCTAAATAAGTCTAATAGAAACCCTGTATTTTAAATTATTTTCTCCAAGGAAAAAATTACATTTCAGAAACTTTACTACTTTATAAATGAGCTTTAAGTTTTGATTGCTTTTTTACACTTCCGTAGAGCACATCTAATTGTCTAAGTCATTAAATACATTTTTTCAGTAATTTCCTTTTCCCAGAAAAGGTTTTAATAATAATTAGTGATCATCTTTCTTCCATTGATTAAGATTAGTTTGTGGATCTTATTTTACTGAATTCACCTACTTATATCTGTGACGCCATGGATGCTTTGACATGTTTTATCCCAAAAAAACTGTTTTCACCAAAGGACTCCCTTAAATGTAGTTTTCAATATTAATTTCTGACAGTGTTCTTCACAATTAATCTTGACAGGGTGAGAGTTTGCATTTGTTAAAATAATGTAGGACATTTTAGCTCCCTGTTCTTCCCAGGTATAAGAATAAACAGTGTACTGCTGTGATAGTAATGTAATAGGTTACAGGAGGACATTTGGGGAAGCAGAATGTCTTCTGGTGGGTAAAGACCATTACAGCTGAAAGGGAGCAGAAGAAAGAAGAAACAAAAGTAATTGTCAAATTTGTTCCCTAATAGCCTTCTATTAAGAAGGCTTCTTACACTTCCATCAGACACACTTCAATCTCTTTCAAACAGACACAGACCCATAACAATGGCTTTGTCAGAAGTTATATACTCAGATCATTACCTTACAAGGGGAGTTGTGCTATTCCTTTTCATGGATGAAAGTCATAAAATTTAAATCACAGAATTACTTTCAAACTTTTTGAGAACTTAGAAATTTATTTCAGGTGGAAAAAAAATTACTTCAGTTTTTAAAGCCTTTCCCATTCCCATTACCTTTCTAAAGCACAGTGAACTTCTTGGGGAAAAAAAAAAAAAAAGTCTATACAAACTTTTAGGACAGATATTAAAGCACAAAAAGTAGAGTGGCTGTACTATGTCTGACTAAATGGACACGTAGCCCAGCAATTTGTTTACAAAATTAAATGCCTCCATAACTTAGGAAAGAGTAACATTTTTGATGTCTCTGTCCAACAGAATCAAAGCAGTCTTGCTTAGATAGTACTTTTGGATAGCATTTAAGCCCAGGCTTCTACTCAGAGATGAACATGGAACATCTCCATGGATGGGAGTCCCTGGATAACTTTTCCAGTGCTGCACCCCTCTCCTAGTGAAAAGATTTTTCCAAATGTCCAGACTAAATCCCAGGAACCGCTGTTTAGTCCCCTTGTCCCTTGTATGTAGACTAGCACAACCCCACACACTCTCAGCAGGACACTCATGATTTTCTAGACTCCTGTTTCTTTTGTTTCTTTTGTGTTGTATTCTTCTTCCAAAGTAATCTCTTTTATAAAGGGAGGAATCCTGTCCAATGAAACTGCCCTTTCTGCAAAGCTAGTGCTAGTAGCTCAAAAGATGGTTAGTTAAATCTTTAACACAACTAAGTATGAGAAGGGATTATTATTATGATTTACAATTAACTGTAAACCATTATTACAATAATCTCCAAATGATATTAAGCTTCCTAATGTTGTACTGTTGACTTCCCCTCCAGCCACACCCACAAAAAAGAATTCTCTTTAAGAACACAGTATCAGTAATTTCCAAAGGCTATTCTCTTTGGAGAAAACCAGTAATATTTATCGGATCAATAAAGTCTTCATGAATTTTCAGAAATGAAGACACTGTTTTCCTTAGAAATTGATTACTTTTTGTGGCTGTTATGTTGTATCATTACTCATGAGAAAATCTGGGAGATTCACTGTTTCAATTAAGCTGTAAATAGCTATGGGGGTTACAAGACTCAAAATGAAAGAAACACTTCTTCCCAACATTATTCTTATGCTTATTTTATGACTTCAAAGTAGACCAGATTAATTAATTTGAATCATATTAAGAATATAGGTGAATTGCAAAAGCAATATACAGAAACATCAATCTTTTGAGGTCCCATATTAAGTAAGTAAATTTTGAATATTAAAAGGGCACTATATCATTTCACCATAAAATGACATTAATAAAGTATCCAACAATATCTGTATGCATCAAACAGGCTTATTTTCCACAAAAAATGTTAATTCTTCTCTAATTAGGATTTATGCCAGAATTTCCCTTTTCCAGCTGGTCATGCCACACGTTATTGTAGAGGTAATTGTGCTTTCAATGCCACGTAAACAACTCTGCCATCCATGCATAGCACAGAATACATACAGTAAGTCTGAGACTTCCCTAAATCTCATCACACACATTAGTTTTTCTGTGTTCCTCAGCTGTCTCTGGGTATATGACTGGAATAATATTAATTTTCTCCAAACAATTCATTTTGCCTGCTTCTGACCACTTAATAACCTGTTTTGTAAAACATTTTGTGGGTTGGTTCATTTATTTTTTTGGGATTGCCACTTCCTGCTTTTATACTTATTTGAAACCCTTCATTGCTCCCATGCCAGTGGACAGGTTTGTAAAATTTCTCTGTGCATGTCCTTTCCACAGAAAAGGAGAACATGTAACCTAAAAATACGGCACCAACATCTCCATGCTCAGTTAATTCCAGTGCATCACTTAGACCACCCTGGCTATACTCCTGAGAGTTTCTGGAGCATGTAACAATTTACATGTAGTGAAGAAACTCTAAAGGATCTCAGCTAATAAAAATAATCCAAACCATGGGAACACAAATTAAGCCACAGCAAGATACGGCTGTGAAGGCAGAAAGAGATATCAGATAATGTGAGTAGGGTTCTAGGACATCCAAGTTTCACCAGCTTACAGAGGTAAGACCTCAAGCACAACAAATAAGTTTGTTTAGTGGTTCTAGGTCAACTTGGTCAAAACAATGCCAGCATAGATGTCTCTACACACAAACCATGGTTAAACTGCAAGCTGGTTAATTGGACCACAGTTTGTCAAGAGCTGATCATAAATGGAAATGTTAACCATAAAACAGCTTTGCACAGTAACTTCCTTTCACAGTTACAGACTCTCATCGTTTTCATTGCCCCGACTGACAAATTAAGCAGCAAACAACAGGAGAAAAATTTAATGTGAATTATTTTCTGGCAATTCTCCCAGGCTGAACATTTTGAGCAGTATTATTCAGATTGCCCCTCAGAAGCTTATTTTAACCAGTCTTTTGTAAATCTGTTGAAATCCTATGGCAAGGAACTCACAGCCTGCATAAAAATGTCTAGGTGACATAGCCTCTGCATATTAGCCTTGCAGGCATAGTAACTATTTTATTACTTTTTTAAAATCAAATAAGTACAGATAAGAGGCTACTGCAATTCAGACTGCATAAAAGTTCCTTATGAAAATGTTATAAAAAATATTAATTATACATCAGTTCCATGATGCATATAGAAGCAACAGGTTTATAGATCATAAATAGTATACTTTGGAGATTGCCATTAGCACTCAGTACTGGAAAGTCCCTAATTTATATTTGCATACTATTTAGATGTTAAGGATTATTCAGACAAAGATTTGGAAAAAGATAAAAAGAATGATTTCCAGTCTGTGATACTCCAGAAGGCTTCTGAAATCATTCACAGATTTTGTATATTACAAAGGACTATCAGGAAAATTATATTGCATTTTTCCCTGAAATAATTTCCCTGAAATCCGGGATTATTTTGGCCTTTGTATATAATCCCTTCCAAGTACTGCAAAGTATGTGATATTAACCTCCTGATATGGGGCAGAAGTCTGAGCAAATAGAAAGAAAAATTGCCTCATTACAGTCAAGAATAATGAAGACTAAATCAGGGAGAGACAAATTCTGAGATTATGGACTTACTTTTACATTCTTGTATTTAAATTATTATTAATCCTACACTTGTCCAAGCTTAAAGAACTTGTGAAGAAGATAAATTCAGTGTCAGTATTTCCTGTCCAAAGCTCATTCCATTCTGACAGATTTATTTAAACACTTAGTAGTCTTCCAGATGTGCACAGAACACTATGAACCACTACTCTTTTCTAAAACATTGTGCTGTAGAGAAAGATAAATATAATTTTCCCTATCACTTGAATTGGCTTAAAGTTATGTACATAGATGATCATCAAAGCTGACAATATTTTTAAACAACAAGGAACTACACTGAATTCTGGTGAGTCTTATGGGTCCTTCCCAACTTGAGATATTGTATGATTAATATTCAAAATCAACAATCGGTTTATTAATACCTTAGGATAACATTGTAAAGCACTTTAAAACAGATCAGTAGTTACATCAAAATTATGAAGCCACTTATTCTAATATAGATTGTAGATACCTAAAAAGTTCACAATATTTTTCTTAGTGCCTGAAATTTTATCTTGTTTGGACAGAGCCAAAAATCAACTGCCGCTATATGGTCCAGTGGCATTAATTTATTTTCTATTTCCTAGTCAGTGAATTTACACCTTTCCTTCCATTAGGATGGGCCACACGATAAAAGGAGATGCCTTGTTGTCAGCCCTGAGCAGCTGTCTGATCAATTTAACTTCAATTTGTTCTCAGGAGGAAGTGGCTGCGAGCGTGCGTCTCTCAGCAGGTACCGCGGTGCGCTGGCTGCTGCCAGGCGCCCGAGCTGATAACGCAACTGAGAGAGCACAGATGGTCACCTGTCTGCCTTTCCCTGGCACTGAGGGAGATGGGAAGGGACCCCTCCAGAAGTGAATGCCCTGAATATAGCTTGAGCACATCACCGCAGGAAGGAACAGCAGCCTTACTGGTTGTTTAAGCCGGGTGCCATCCATTCACTTCTCTTCCCGCTGATCTGCACAACAGACACAGTGTGGCTCACAGAACAACACTTCTTTGAGCCACACTGTGCCTGTTGGGCAGATAACACTGAGAGTAACGCTTCTTCAAAATTACTGCAATTTATTAATCTCCAGAGAAATAGAACAGTGCATGATCCTTTACACTTCTTCCATTTATTCACTTGTAGTTACGGTTCTTGAGGATTCTCCCTCCTCCAATTTTCTCAGCAGGCTTCTATTTCTTTGGTGCAATCACTTCATGCAGTTTCTTTCTATCCTCCTCCAACTACATAAAGAACAACTAACCAAAACCTTTTGATCTATTTCAGTTCTCAGTTTCCATGACCCAGAATTCTTTAGCCACCCTTTCTGCATTCCAAAAGTTCTTATTTAAAACATATCTAGAGAGAGACATATTTAGTCTACATAACTGCAGTTTCTACAAAGGACCTTGGCAATTACATCTTGCATGCAAACTTTGAGCATTTACACAATGGGCTGACAGCAAGGACCTTCAGTTTATTTTAACTGTGAGGCTTTGAGCTTTTCCCCCTTCCATTCCAAAAATTTCAATACATTCTTTTCATGAGGTCTTTAGCTCAGATGTTCACATCCAGCAGCAAATTAATAGGTTAAGCCTTTGTAACTGCAGATTAGCTCATAGCCACATTACTACCAAAACAAGCTGCTCGTGTCAAGAATTGCCTCCATTCTTGACCTCCACTGACACAGCAGAAGGATGCTGTTTGGCTGGATGGAGATCTTCAATAACTGCTGAGAAGAGTCTTCTCTACAACCTAAGAGAGACACATCCTTTTGCCTAAACATCCAATTCACAGTATCTAAACCAAAAAGACAATTGTGAAGTAAAATGGATAGAAGGAATTGCATGGATTTGCTTAAAATGTTATGCAGATGAAAATGCTAATCCAGGAAAAAAGCTTCAAAAAACCCCCAAAAAAGTATAAATGTATCTTTTTGCTTAAATAGCTCACAATTTTCAGTAAGAAATGACTAAAATCTTTATAATGTGAAGTTTTATTTGTAACCTAGGTTCTATAGTTTGGCGTGGCTTTAGAAAAGCTGAAGAAAAGAGAAAAAGAAGCAAATAATTATACAAATAAAAGTGGCTATGACTTAAAGGAGAGAGACAGAAAAAGCTGTATTTACAACCATAAATATTAGACAGATTTAATCAAAGAACATACCCACCCATGCTCTCTGTGACAGATGTCTTACCATTTTACAAAGATTCTTTTGGACACCAGTTTTATTTGTTTTGGCTAATGAACAAAAAAAAAAATTAAAATATTCTAATTTAGAAAATATTATATCATATAAATATTTCACAGGTGATTATGTAAGTAAACTGAATTATTCAGTACCTCTGAAGATGGCAGGAATATTATTATAGTTATAGAAATAAACATTAATGCAATTCATATTAGTAAGAGCTCTGCAACAGTAGGAAGATAGTAAAAATTAAAATATTCAACAACTGTAGCACATTAGTGCTATTAGGATTAATCTTGTAGTCATGCAGGGGGGCCAAGGATATTACAGAAACATTTTCTTCCTTTCTATTTTCTGTGATTGTCTCAGTAAAAAAACACAGATAAGCTCCAGAGTTTAAGGGATAGGAAAGACATAAGAAGAGATTATAGGAAGAAGGTGTAAAAATTGTCAGTTCTAAAGGGAAAAACATATAAGGAGGTAACAATGTGCACAAATAAGTCACACCTCAATTACTCTTCCACCTTTCTTTGTTCTTCCATTGCCTTTCATTTCTTCATCCCTTTGAGCTGAAATTGATGTGCTGGGGTGTTCAGTTTTAGCGCTCTTCTCAATTTTTTTGACATTCAGAGATAAAAAGCAAAAATTCTGTCTCTGCTTTTTTTCAATAAAGGGTGGGAGATACTTTATTTTCAATAAACAGCAGGAGCTCTTTAATTTTCAGGATTTCCCCCTGAAAATTACTGTTTTACTGTCACAATCAGTAAGTTCAACTAACAGCTGAAAAAAAAACCATTAGCATACACAATGTAAGTATAACCTTACCTTAAATATAACACGCATAAACACCAAATTTTTTTAATTTCTTGGATTTAAAACTGCAGTTTTCAAGTGACATGATATTACCTGCTCTTGTAGATTGTGCTAGGGTATAGGAGACTTGGGTCAATGTAAATTTCTTTTGATGCAACTATTAAAGCAATGAATTGTCTGTGTTGGTTGACTGTTTACAACACAAAATTTCAAAGAAGTTGCATTTGTCACAGGAAGTTCAGTAACTTTCAGCAAAATCTAAGAATTTTTTCAACTTTGTCTAAGCCCACAGCCACTGCAGAGGGGACTGTGCAAACCAGGCTCTGAAAGTCTGTCATAGCAAGTTCAAATCCTTTTTCAGCACTCAACACTAATCTTCCAAACTCTCCTCACCAGTTTCTAGATGTAGGAATTTGCTTCTGTGAAAGCTATAATTGATTAAATAAATGAAGATTTTTCATACTTAAATTTTTTGCATTACCATATAACTAGTAGGTCTCATCATAAAAATACACCTAGTGTTTAAGCATGGCTTCACAAATATTTGTTAAAAAGCATACTGGATTCAACAGGAAGGATGCCCCAGGAGCTCTGGAACTTGGAACTTGAGATTAAAGAAACACATCACTTTTATTCTCGTATTTACCTACAAAGCCCATTTGAATTTGTTTTGAAGACAAAGGAACCTTGAAATATCCCTCAGAACCATTAGCTATTATTTTTCTAAAAAATGTGCAAAACCCAAATAGCCTGTGTACCTGTGTGTCAAACAACAGCTATCTCATGTTGTACACCCAAAAAGAAACATCACAGCAATCCCCCATTTCTAAATCTTAGACACAAATCCCAGAAGGGCTCAATGAAGATGCTTTATGAAGTTGTTCCAAATAGGGAGGAAACAGAGCTGGAATGAACATTCCAGTCTGGGTGGGAGTGGTTTAAAAACTGAATAAAAATTGCAGTTGCTGTACCTGTCCCTTGCACTGTCACAAGCCTGCCCAGCTTCTGGCCTCAAATCTTGCAAAGTTTGAGAGAATTTTACCAGATCCATGAAAAGGATACCAAATTCAGCAATATTCACAGAACTGAAAGCCTGGCTTTTAATACAGCTTTATCATTTTTGAGTGATTATTCCCTTAGTTGTAATTTTTTTTTTTTTTTAGTTATAACTGAATATTGATACAGAAAATTTTTTTATGACAAAACTGTGACCTGTAAAGAAATGAGGGAGAGCAAGGAGCAAGAAGACCAGGAGAAAAGACCAGAAACAGAACCAAAATCTTTCATTAAGGAAACAGTAGCTTAATCCTGGTTTGAAGTGGTTGAAATTAATTCAGGGATTGATAAAAAGACTGTATAACAAAGACTTCAAATGCTACCAAAACCAGCTTGTTTCCATTCTGAATGTCTCTTTTTATTTGTAAAGACTGGCATTACAATTGAAAAGGACTCAAAATGGAGTAATGTACACATCATTGGTGTTTCATGATGCAACTGATGGAGTCCCTGAATGGATATTGCTTCAGCTTTGCTTTTAAAAAATAATTTAACAAGAAAATCTTCAACTCCACTATTGATCACAGGTGGCAGAAGTGAAAGAAAGAAAAAAAAAAGAAACCAAAATTACTGTCAAATTCATAACATATACATTGTTGGTTGATGACACTTGTTCCAGATGTACAATAAAGCCCACAACACTTTATTACTATGGATATAATTATTGTGAATGTTTTTTTCATGTTGATCAACTTGTTTCTGAAGGTTGTTTTTTGATTGTTTTAAACTTGCATAATAAACATGCAATGAAACATTTCTTGTTAAAGTGTTTTTTGCAGCTGTCTTGTATTCATACAAAGATTTCATAAAGTAGCAGTGTTGTATCAGAGCATTACCAAAATAAGAGCAAAAGCTAAAGAGGAAGGTAAATGTGAAATGAACTTGATGAGAAAAACCTAATCTTGTCCTGAGACACTCCAGTCTTATTAAAAAGATGTGCACAATCAAATCCCTTCCTCCCAAACCCACCAAAACCACAAAATAAATATTAAATTGGAAAGGAAGACATAAAGAAAAAAAAAAGTATGTCATCATGCACTCATCTTCTGCATAGCTCAACCCACATATAGTAAGGCACTATTTCCCCACAACTTAGTGTCCACAACAATCTTTTACAGTGCTCTGTGAACTATATATAGTTCCTTCCAGGATGATGAAATAAACAGACCGAATGAGTGTTGCTACCATGTCACCCCATGTGTGATCTCTTAGACAAGGGCATCATCTGGCAGTTTCAAAAATAAGCTGTCTCAAGTCTCTACTTGTATGTGCATGTTATGTATAGGGACATCTTTTGTCTGTGCAAGTGGTTGGTTTGGTTCCAAAGTTGCTGTAAGTTTTCATTGTTCTTTACTCCAGTGTTCTCAAACCAAATACACAAGAAAATAAAAGTGCAGTTAGGTCATTAAAACAGAGCTTTGGTGCTCCAAAATGCACACAGCTTTGGGGATTTAAGAAATCTTTTAGACATTCCCAAAAGAGCTGGGAAATATGTGGACATTTTTTTGTCCAGAAATCCTCATCTCTGCTTAGTTGAGCTGGTCTTCATATTGTTTTCGGAAGCAATCACCAGCAGGGAAAAACTCCCAGCACCGTTCTTGATACATTTTCCATACATATGATTCCTGAAAGAAACACAGTTTAAATTAAACTTGATTTAATGAGAAAGCATCAACCAATACTTTTCTTCCTCTTTTATTTACATATCACTTCACGTTTTTTTGATTCTGTGCATGTCAGGTTGTTGATCATCAATCTACAAAATCATGGCAATGATTCTGATTAGTTTAAAATAGCTTTTAGATTTTTGTCACCTGGTCAAAAAGCACTACAGAAATGCATAGAAGAGAACCAGGTCATTTAGTTCTTTCTGCACATCAAGGAGCACTGTAAAGCTCAATTAAAGCTGGCCACAAGACAAATACCAGGGTAAGCAGAGTATTTTCTGTCATGGAAATTTGACTGAATTTCTGCATCAGTCATTTCGAAGCATGTCAACAAACAATATGTAAATCAAAATGACCTTTATAGTCAGTATTTTCTGAGTCAGTGGAATTTGGTATTTTTTCCTTTCTGATTATTTGTTTGGGTAGGGTTCTGTCTCTAGACAGTCCAGAGAGTAGTAAAGAACATGCCAGTTTATTTCTATTGTAATCACACCACTTAAATGTGGTTTTTATTATGCAAATTTCATGGTAGAAAGGGCGTGTCTTACACCACTTCCAGAATCATAGAATCATTTAGGTTGGAAAAGATCTATTAGATC
>VZTN01021217.1:0-104158 GCA_013400515.1 Erpornis zantholeuca | reverse complement strand
GATGGTGATGGGGTGATGGTGATGGGGTGATGGTGAGAAGGTGGTGGTGATGGTGATGGGGTGATGGTGAGAGGGTGAGGGGTGATGGTGATGGGGAGATGGTGAGAGGGTGAGGGGTGATGGTGATGGGGAGATGGTGATGGGGACAATGGTGATGGGGCAATGGAGATGGGGTGATGGTGAGGGTGAGGGGTGATTGTGATGGGGAGATGGTGAGGAGGATGAGGGTAATGGGGATGATGGTGATGGGAGTGATGATGATGGGGATGATGGTGCAGGACCGGGAGGCTCCACCCAGCCTGGAACCGAAGCTGGCACTGCTGTAGCCAAACCCTGCTCTGGCTGCACCAAACTGTGTCCATGCCTCGGAGAAGGACAACTTCCACCAGCCCTTCTGGGCCTGCACCATGAGCCACCACAGCTTCTGCTGCTGGAGCAGCCCAGGGCACACAGGGCAGTGCTGAAACTGCAGCAGTTCTGGGAAGAGCGACAGAAGAAGAGACAAAATCCCCTCTGGCATGGCCACAGGCAGTGCAGCAGGAGCAGCAGGACACGGCGAGCGCTGGGAGAGGAGCTGGGGCTGGAAGGAGATTCTTGGTGCAGTTCCCTCTGCAGGGAACTTCCATTTGTGTAGAAAATGGGTGAGGCTGCACGAAGCTTCCACAAAATGTTTGTGATGCAAAGAATGGAGACTAATTAACATTTCTTGTGCTTGGCAGCCAGAGAGGCACCCAGTCTGTCCTGGTTTGAGGAATGCTTTAAAGTCACGGGGGCCATAGTTAGGCCTTGTATAAGGACAACAAAAATTAGGGAATTGGGGTTAAGTGAAAAGTTTTCAGGTGAAAATTCCTATTTTTTGCTGGTTGGGTGAACTGAAATTGAGACTTTGAAGGGGTAAAATGCTTTTTATCCAAGGAGATCCTAATTTTTTGCTGATCCCTCTGCTTTCAAGAGAGAGATTTGTAGGAGAGCGTGACTCAACCTGCTGGTTAATAAAACTCTCAGCAATAAATGTGAATTTACTGGGAATTAATAAAGCCGGGCCGGCAGGTTAAGGGTAAATGACCATTTTGTTGTTCTACCTAGTAAAAGGTAGAATGTTGAGTTTTAATGCCAGGAAACATCTGCAGGGCCAAATCCCTTTCCCAAGGTGGTTTTCCCGCAGGTTGCTGATCTGATGTTTTCCAACACGTTCATTAGTTTGAGGAAATCACTGATTATTTGAAACTGAAACCAATGCCTGGGACGTGGTGGCTTTTTCTAGGCACACCTTGGCCAAATCCTTGGAAAAGCAGCATCTCCTCATCCCTCACTTGAAGGTTGGTCCTGCCTGGATTGGGGCAGGGCCCTCCTACCCTGTGCCCTCGTGGAGCTGGGATTGGGCTCCTCCTGCTGCTCCTGCGTGTGTTGGATCCCTGGGAGAACCAGACGGTGCTGGAGCCACGTCCCTGCATGGAAGGATGGTGTTTCCTAGGGAAAAGGTGAAGGTTCAGATGAAGGATTTGGTTTTGTTTCTTTCCTCTTGCCTGTCCTGTGGTTGGTGGGTTGTCGGAGTCCAGGGAAGCCTGGAAGCTTCTCCTGCTCCTCTGGTGGTTTCTTTATGTCCCCAGAGCTCCTCACAAGTGGCCTAGCCAGCGACCTAGGCTTTGGGAGAAGCTCCCTCCACTTTTGGGAGAACCTGAATGCACCAGAGAGGTGAAGAGATTTTTGTTTAGTGAACCCCAGAGAGTTTAGTTGTAGTTTTAGGATCTTGCTCTATGTATTACATGGGGACAAGATGGAGATTTTGGGGTGTGGTTTTTCCTTCTTTCTTCTTCTCCTCTCTCCTCTTTCTCTTCCTCTCTCCTCTGACACCAGTTCCTGTGGTGTGTTGGTTGGTGGACAAAAGTTAGCATTGAAAAGACAAATCAATAAGATGAGGATTTACTGGTGTTGGGAACAAAATAAGATACATATTGTTCCTTGAATGGTTGTTNATGAGATATTTACAATGAAAAACAAAGAGAGGAAAAGGAGAAGAATCCCTTCAGCCTGCTCGGTTTCTGGGATCCTCTCTGTCTCTGTCCCTGGGAACAGAGCCGAAGCAGTGTCAGTGTACAGTTACAAAGTATGAAAACAAATCTCAAAATAGAAGTGATTTTTTTGGCCAAAGAAACAATCTCAGATATATGAAGAAAACAGTACAACATGTAGAAGAAGAGCAGCTGTGATATGTAAGTCTTATCAAACTGAAAACAATCCGACAACTTCAAGGCTGCAAGAACCAGGGAGGCACAAAAGGGCCTAAAGAAATCTTCTCAGGGTTAGCAACAGGTGGGGATTGGAGCCACAGTCCCCAGCTTTGCTGGAGGTATTTGGGATCTCTTGGATGCTCTGGCTCCAGGGCTCTTGGACATCCTAAGGGGATCTGGGCAGGAGAAGATCCTGAGTTAACCTCATGGTTCTCCTCAATCCTCACGTTGCTCCAGACTTTGGTTGTGTTTTGGGGCTCTGGCTGCAGCTCCTTTCTCCACATTCTCATCCTCGGGAGCTCCTGCTTTGGATGAGCCAAGCGAGGCAGCCATGCCCTGGTTTGGGGCAGGAACCTGAGGGAGGGCTTGTGAGGAGGGGTCTGCAGGGCTCTGACCGCAGGGGAGAAGGGGGCAGTGGGTGAAGCTGCAGCTGCTCCAATGCAACAGGGAAATGTGTTGGAAAGGTCAAACCGAGTCCGAAGAACCTCCAGCCTGAAATGTTTTGAACGAGTTAAGCCAAATGGAATTATGGAATCATGGAATGGTTTGAGTTAAGAGGGACCTTAAAGCTCATCCTGTTCCACCCCTGCCATCAGCAGTTGCCACTATCCCAGCTTACTCCAGGCCCCATCCAGCCTTGGACACTTGCAGGGATGGGGAATGTTCCAGTTTGTCTTGCCTGGGGTGGCAAAGGTACTCAGGACACAGCCGTGGCTGAGCCTGCAGCTGGATGAGACCCGAGGCTGCACAGAACCTCATTTTCATTCATGGGAGGTCTCCCATTTGGGGAAAACCCTGGGGATTTAGGATCTGGTGATGGGAGAGGCATTTGGGTCCTCAAATGCCTGCGTTAAATGCTGGAAAATGCTTTGGGAAGTGTCCCACCCTGGGCTGTGGGGTCTCAGTGGGGTTTGCTGCAGTTCCAGAGGCGATGGTTTCTGCTGTGTCCTCACTGATGTCGCAGCTGTGGTAGCTCAGTCATTGCCTGTGCCAGACCTTTTACTCAGTGCTCAGGTTACTCTCGAGCCTGACAAGTGCAGCTCATCTGAGTCCCATCAGAACTGCCTTCACTGTTCCCATGCTCTGGAAGAGGTTTGGAAAACCACAACTTGGGATCGTGATGGACTCCTCAGTGTCCTGAGCCACCCTTCCCTGGGCTTTGGTGCTTCCCTGCTCCAGGCAGTCTCTGGATCACCTCCACAGTTCCAGCCTTTGTGCTCAAGGAGCTGCTGCCATTCCAGTGGTTCAGCTCTGTTCCTCACGCCGAGGAGAGCAGGAACGTGAGGAATACAAACAGGGTGAGGAGATGAGTCACAGATCAAACCCTCGGTGGGATTTTGAGGCTGCACTCCCGGATCTGGAACTTTAAGGCCAAACCTTTGTTTCTGGGGACACAAGTGACTCAGCAGCAGCAAAGGGAGGGCAGAGGATGTGCCACAAACAGGGAAACCTGGCAGAGGCTGGGAAAAATGACCTTTAAAAAAGCTTTTTTAACACAAATTTGGAAATCTGAAGAATGAAGCCCTTGGCATCTCTCTTCCCCATCAGGTTGGAACAGACTCCTTGGGATCTTGCCCGAATGGCGCAGGAGTGACACCTTTGGAATCCAGAGCAACAACTGACGTACACTTGGAACACCGGGGGGATTCAGTGAGGGGTCCTGGGAGACAATTCCACAGAGGCCCTGGCAGGGAGGAAAAGCGAAGGAAAAGCTGTTACTGCTTTACAGAGGCTCTTCAGTGCCCTTGGATGAGGAACTCCACCTTGGCTTTCGGCTCGGCTTTGCTCTCGGAGGCACAATCCATGTCCTGGAGCATGTAAAGGGTTTGGGAAATGGAGAAGTGTTTAATGGCAGCAGATAATGAGGTTACAAACTCCCAGGGCTGTTCTCTTCAAGGACACACATTTTCCTGTGCTATTAAAGCCTTTTCCTCCCTTGTCCTCTCAGGAAGATGACAAATGTCACTGGACACAGAGAGGAGAAGGAAGGGTTTGGGTCTATTGGGGTGTCCAGACATCCTAAATGAACACACTTGGCTAAAGTTGATCCATTTAAGGTGGGATTGCACTCTTTTTAATTAAAATCTGCCCAAAAGTTGGGCTTTAGGTCCCTCTAGAGTCTCCGGAGAGGGAGAGGCCTCACCTTCCTTCTGCTGTTCTCCCTAAAAGCCTGGGATAAATGCTGTGTTTGGTTTAAAGAGCTCTGAGCACAACAAACTCCTCCTCTGCACAGGCCTGGGTGGGGGCTGCTCCTCATACCTGCAAGGGGAGGAAAAACCAGCCCTTTGCTCCTCATTATTCAGCTTAAACACAGGCACAGGGCAGGATCCTTGGGATTGTGCTCAGATGATCCTTTGGGTCCCTTCCAGCTCAGGATATTCCATGATTAAACAGGAACATTAATCTAATCCTCCTCTCCCACCTCCAAACACCCAACCCCAGCAGCGCTCGTGGAAGTCACCCACCAGCACCTGGAGCAGATCCTGATCCTTGTGCAGCCTCTGCCACCCCAAAACCTGGGGCAGTCCCACAGAGTGACCTCTCAGCACTTGCAGGAGTGTGTTCCTTGGGGAATTGCTGCCAGGACAACCAGGGCTGGGCATGCTTTTCACCTGGAATCATTGGGCAATTCCCTGTGAGTTTGGACTGTATTTATGTATTTATTTTTCAGTGAAAGAGGTGTGTTCAGAGTGACAAAAATGCAGGAAAGGTGGGTGAATCTTTCCTGGGGATAGGAAATAGGTGATTTGCAGTCCCATCCTTGCTGGAATATCAGCAGGGCTCTGTGCCAAGGGTGGGAACACTCTTAATTCCTTTGGCTGCAATGGGATAAGGCTTAGCTGTGGAAATACCTCTTCTAAAGGTGCTTTTATGTGATTTTCTTGGCATTCCCATGGCCTGGGAGCACGTTGTGCTCCACGGAGGAGAAGTTCCTGCACGCAACCCCAAAAGGCACTAATGTTTTAGGGTGAAGCTGTGTGGGAGTTCTGCGAGTTGAGCACTTTCTTTGGGATCCAGCCTAAAAGCAGCTCAGAGAGCTCAGCACTTTCCTGGTTGGGCCCTGGGTGCCCAGGAGAGTTGGCATCTCCTGGGAGGTGGAAGGAGCGGGGTTGGCTCGTTGTCTCCGGGTGTTTAATTGCAGAGCTGGGCTGATCTCAGCACCTCCAGCCTGGCTGACCCAGCCCAAACCTTGCCTCGGGATCTTCTCCCTGCCCTGGAATCACATCCTTGGTAACTCCTGGCCTGGTGGCTCTGCCAGCTGCTCCAGAAGGGAATGGAGATGAAGCCCAACTGCTTTGCTTTGTCTGGAATGAGCCTTTCCGAAAGTTTAGCTCTGACCCATGGGATCTATCTTCCATGGTTTTAAAAACCCCTTGGAACATTCCTGCTGCTCTGGCATCCCCAGGGACTGCCTAAAGCCCTCTCGGTCCAGGAGGGAGGGAGATGCTACTGGGGAACAACTTTTGACCCCAAATTGTCTTTCTGCTCCTGGGCTGGTTGGGGTGGTGGTGTTTGTGGCCAGGTGGGACCAGGCCACCTGCTGGGCTCTGCTGCCTGTTCAACGTGGAAAACCTCCCAAGGCTCTGCTTTGGGATCCCTCTCCCAGTGCTCCAGGGCTCCCTCTCCTCTCAGGACAGAGACAGGGGAGGTGGGAAGGCTCTGAGCAACAGCCAGAGGGACCAGGCCAAATCTTCTAAAGTTACTCCAAAATGATGCTTTTAGGGGAATTTTGGGGTGGCACAGAAACCCCACGCTGCTCGTGGATTGACTGCAGTTTATTGAAGAAATTCCATAAAATCCATATAAAAAGTTCGGCAGGAGCAGAAAATGGGAGGAACGAGCTGGTTACATTTTGGCACAGAATTTCCCAACCCTCTTCTTTTCCTCCCTCCTCTTTCCATAAAAAGAGAAGGAAAAAAAAAAAACTGAAGAAGCTAAACCTGAAGGTGCTAAACCAGAGATGTTTTTCCAAGTTATGTAAAATTTGTGGTTTGGGTTCAACAATTGTTGTTCCTTCTTTTTTTTCCCCCGCTGTGTTTCTAACCTGTCTCCAGCTTCTGGGAAGGGGAATGATTTTCTGCTGGGACACCTGTGGGCTTTGGGCTTAAAATTAACCCTTCTGGGTGGGTGAGGAATGAATTGGACATTAGAGAGAGCCCCTATGGAAAATTAAGCCTGAATTTTGGGATGTAGGCAGAGCAGGAGAGCCCCGGAGTGAGCCAGCAGTGCCAGAGGAGCTGGGGAATGGATAAACTGCCTGTGGGAAGATGTTTTGTTCTCAGTTCCTTAGGAATCTGGGGAGCAAGGGAGGGGTAGTGGGGAGGGAGCTATGGGCTCAACTCTCCCGGATTCCTGAGCAGGTGAAGGATCAGGCTCTGCTTCTACGGACAAGATGTAAACCTAATTCTTGCCCCTCCTCTGGATTGGCACTGGGAAGGTGCTAGCTGAGCTCTGACATTAATGAGACTCGTTAATGAGACAGCTGATTAATCACTGAGAAGCTGCCCTGCCATGTTTGGGGAGGTTCTGTGCCTGTAGCTGTTTCTTTGCACTGTCCATGCCCGGATGGAGCCACTGGACCAGGAGGTTCATCGCTGAGATCTCCACCCTGGTGTTCCAGAGGTCATCCCCGTGCTGGCCGAGAGCTGCAGCTCCTCGTACTGGGTGGGCAGGGAGGTGACACATGGGGACAGGCAGAGACTGACCCTGCTCGGATCCTCTCTTGACCAGGACCACGCTCATGCCCTTGAGCTTTAGTGCATTTCCTTCCTCCTTCTGTTTCCTTCTGCTCCTCCATCTCTTGTTATCAAGGCAGCATTTCACATAGAATTGTGAAGAATCATGGATTCATTAAGATTGGAGAAGACATTTAAGTTCATCAAGTCCAACTGCTAAATATCTCCAAGGAACTATTTCTCAAATCCACCTCACTTTACACCTTTTCCCCGTTGTCGCTGTTTGTTCTCTGCAGTATAAATCACCCTCTGGGAAATGCTAAATAAAAATCTCCCTGTTTGTTTTCACCCTGTCCTGGGTTATAAGGTAAGGTGTGTCCAGGGGGGTGTATTCTATCACCATCTTCAGGTTTCTGTTAAAAAACAGAAGAGAAGGTGGGAGAGCTTTCCCTGCCTCCTCCCTCTGTATTATCTTTTGTTAATGGCCCATCAGTGCCCTGCCCATGACTCACAGATAACTGACTCCTGGACTATCTCCTGTTAATGGCCCATCAGGCCTTATCTCATGACTCACCATCTCATTGTGAGATACTCCACCCAGGGGGAGGAGCCAAGCATCCCATCTTGGATATAACTGAGGTTTTGAGACTCCAGCTTTTAGCTTTCTTCTCCACTGGGTTCCCAGAGGATAGGAGCTACATACCTTCCGAGGAAGACCAGACCCTTTTACTGGATCACTGCCTCAGCTGAACTGCATCCATCATTTCAGAGGACTGCAGCCACCATCCCTTTGGACTGCTACTGCTACCCTGACTAACAGGGTGCCAGGTTGTATCTGGCTCTGCCAGTTTAAACCAGTGTGTTTATTTTCTTTTGTTTTCTTTTCTTTCCTTTTCCTTTCCCTGCCTTTATTCTAATTTTCTTAATAAATTGTTATTCTGACTTGGTGTCTCCCACTGGTTTGTCCTTTTCAAACCAGAACACACCTCCTCACCTTCTTCTGGTACCAGGCCTCGGCCTCGGCGCGGCTGCGGTTGGCGATGTCCTGGTACTGCTCCCTGACCTCGGCGATGATGCTGCTCAGATCCATGGACAGCACCACAGAAGTGTCAGAGATCTGGGAATGCATCTGGGACAGCTCCTGTAAATCAGACAAATTCATTTTCTGTCCCAAATGTTTCACTGTTTGTTTGTCCTGGTGTAGAAGAGGGATGGGGAGGAGCTGCAGCACCGACGAGCTCTTGGAGACCAGGAAAATGGAGGAATAGCAGACTGGGAAATTTGGGATATTCTTGCTGCTTTGTAGGGGGCTCGCAGGAAGTTTATCTCCTCTGTCAGGGCATCCACCTTGGTCCCCAGATCCACCTTGTTCTCACAGGCAGCATCCACATCCTGGAATGGTGACAACGGAGGTTGGACCAGGCCTCCTCTGGGTCCTTGGGTGAAGTCTTTGTATCTAACACAAACCTTTGGAGTTTCAGATTAAATTAAGAACCGAAATTTCGTATTTAGCAAGAAATGGAGGATTTCTTGATCTCTGTGCCTTTAAACAGAGCCAAGAGTGAACTGATTTCTCCCCCCCACCTTTTTTTGGGAAGGGAGGAGGGAGGATGTCCATGGATCCAAGCAATGTCACACAGCTGAATTTCCCTTTCCTTGCCTAGACAGGGATTTTGTACAATACTCGAAGCAGTGGAAGCTTCTTATTGTGTCTCCTGAGGTGGGACCAGGGCCCTGTGGGTGTTGGGACTGGACACAGAAAGGCTGAGGCCTGGTAGAGCATGTGGTGAAGCCACAAGGTCTGGGTGACCCAGAGCTGATCTGGGGAACCAGGACACTCCCGAGTTTGGGATGAGGGACCCGAAACAAGGAGGAGTTCTGGCCCAGCACTGCCCCACTGGCACAACTCGGTGTTTCTGCCTCCTGGGATGGCCCCACCTGTGCTCAGTGCTCTGGGCCTGGCACTGCTGGATACAAAGGGTGATTTGAATGTGGTTTGCCTTTCCAAAGCTGTCCCTGCTCTGCTGGTGGTGCCTCCTCACCTTCTGAGCATGGCAAAGTTGTTCTCTGCTGTCGTGCGCCTGTTGATCTCCTCCTGTGGGGAGGGAGAGCTCAGAATCCCTTCACAGCCTCCACCAGGGGCCTGTGCAAATCCCTCTTCACCCGAGGAGAGACCAAAGGGTCTCTTCCTGGGGGCATTTACCACCAATCCACAGATTTTTGGAAGGAACATCTGGAACAGAGTCCGTGATGAAGCTTTATTATTTCTACTTCCATGTCACTGACCATGATGGAAAAGACAGCACCCCTGGGCTGGGGGCGTGAGGAGCCATCTAGAAAAGCTGCAGGCCCTCACTAAAAGCACCTTTTATCCCATGAATGGGAGCCTTGTGCTCCCGAAATGTCCTGGGTGGGGCCGGGGGTGAGTTCATCGCCACACCTGGTTAGTCAGGGATGGCCGGGGAGGAGGGTGGGGTGGCCAGGGCAGGGAGAGCCAAGGCTGTGCTCCTGGGAAAGGTCAAACCCCAGCAGGAGCCTGGAGTGATGCCCAGCTCCCATGGAATGATTAAATGGCCGAGATGAAAGAGAGAAAGGGAGGAGTTCAAAGGAAGGAGTCCGTGCAGGTAATAAACCATCGGCCTCTCCTGGCCCTTTCATGGGGGAAGATTTATTCCCATCAGGAATATCCATCCCTGAAAATAATTTCCATTATGCAGAGCCCCAGCTTTCATCAATTTGTGGGTCTCGAAGCTCTTGGCCATGTAGAAGAGGAAATTTAATGTCTGTTTTCCAGTTGCTGGATTAATGTTTTGTCCAGAGGAATCAGAGGTTTGGGTCGGAAGGGACCTTAAAACATCATCTCATTCCAATCCCCATATTAGGAAGGAAATTTGGCACCCAAAATGTTTCAAATAAATAAAGGTGGGATGGACAAATTCCTAGGAAGTGGGGCAGGATGTCCTTTTGTAGGTGTAGATGCAAGAGGATGGTCCCTGCCCAGCCACGGGTGTGATGTCATTGAGCTTCGCCCCCAAAATCCCCTGATCCTGAAGGAATCTTTGCCACTTTGTCAGACACAAGCAGAGCTCCAAAGTCTAAACTGCTTCTCTGATGTGACCTCTGACTGCCCAAGGATTTTGTGTGGGTGCTGATTTCCTTCCCCAAGGCAGTGAACATGGAAACCACTTTCTGTTCATGAAGAATTTTTCAGGCATTTCTGTGTCTGTGAGAGATTCTTACAGCATCAAGGTCAGAGAGAGCCTGTGGATAATTTTCCCAGGCAGAAAGATATAAACATCCTTGTGACTGATGTTTTGAAAAGATGTTTTGAAGGGGGTGTTGTTCCTCTGGCCAGTGGACAAGTGTGCCTTGCGCTGTTTTTCTGACTGTGCTGTTGACACACACTTGCCACATGCATCTGAGGAGAAAGAGATCTCTTTGCTCTGCATTTTGCTTTTGCTGTGGCCTTTGCATGAATAAAAAGAAGAGCCTTTGGATGATTCTGAGAACGGAGTCTGTTCTGTCTCTCTGGCCCTAGTAAGGGCCCATAATTGCAAGGAGTGAAGGCTGTTCTGATGCAGGAGGGAAGGATTCCTGTTGGGAAAGGCATGCGATCTCCCGGGAAAGGGAGAGCCGAGGGTTCTGTGTGTGCCCTTGGTGGGAGCTGGGATGAGCACCTCACTCCCAGCTCTCGTCTTTCTGGTTCCACATGGACAATTTAAGCTCCCCATTTATTCACATCCATTCCCGGTGGATCCCTCATGGCCACGGCAGCAGACACAAACACTGGATGGATATTTTCCCCAAGTGCAAAGAGCAGAGGAGAAGGAAAACTCCTGCTCCCAACAGCCCAAAGAGTTGCTGAGCTGAAACTCTCGCCAGGATCCTGGTGACTTTCCATGGGGTGGGAGGTAAGTCCTCGCTTTCTGAAGTGCTCAAACTGTCCAATACATTGAACAAATTATGATTTAAACTAAAAGAGGAGAGATTTAGATGGGATATTGGGAAGGAATTCCTCCCTGGGAGGGTGGGCAGGCCCTGGAATGGATTTCCCAGAGCAGCTGTGGCTGCCCCTGGATCCCTGGCAGTGCCCAAGGCCAGGCTGGACACTGGGGCTGGGAGCAGCCTGGGACAGTGGGAGGTGTCCCTGCCAGGGCAGGGGTGGCACTGGAGGGGCTTTAATGTCCCTTCCATCCAAACCTTTCCATGATTCTGAGGTCACATTTTCTGTGCCGCCTTGAGCCTTCTCACTGACACAGGAAAAACAGTGAAGGAAAACTGGACAGGGTTTCCTGTGGGTGCTGCCTCCTGACCTTGAAGTCCTCCACCATGTCCTGCAGGGCCTCGAGCCCAGAGCCGAGCTGCAGCCTCATGTTGCTGATGTACTGCCAGGCTCTGCTTGTCCCTCTGGCTCAGCTTTCTCGCTTCCTCAGTGTCCCATGTCCAGAAAAGATGAAGTGAGGCTTCTTTCTGCTTTCTCAAGGTTGTTTATTTTTCTTTTATCAAAACCCCAGAGGCAGAGGCAGCATCCTCCGAGGACACCAGGGCAGAAAGAGCAATGGCTGCTAACAGCAGCTACTTTTATATCTACTATTGACCAGTTAGGAAATTTCTACATATTTTGTTTTGTTCCCAACACCAGTAAACCCTCATCTTATTGATACGTCTTTTCTATTCTAAATTCTTTCCACCAACCAACACACCACAGGAACTGGTGTCAGAGAAGAGAGGAAGAGAAGAGAAGAGAAGAGAAGAGAAGAGAAGAGAAGAGAAGAGAAGAGAAGAGAAGAGAAGAGAAGAAAGAAGAAAAAGAAAGAAGAAAAGACCAACACCCTAAAACCTCCATATTTCCTCTACATAATACATAGAGCAAAACCTAAAACTACAACTAAACTCTCTGTGGGACACTAAACAAAAATCTCTTCACCTCTCTGGTGCATTCAGGTTCTCCCAGAAGCTTAGGTCAATGGCTAAGCTATGTTTGAGGAGCTCTGGGGATAAAAGGAACCCTCAGAGGAGCAGGAGAAGCTTTCAGGCTTCCCTGGACTCCAACAATGTACAGCTCAAACATGGGCTCCAGGTTATTCTGCACAATTTTCTGGTCTTACAAGAGGCTCCATTTGGTCTCCAGAACTTTGTTTTGTTGCTCCAGGAACCGCACCTGAAATCCATCAGAATATAAATAATTCAGGATCCTCAACTCAAAACTTGCCTTGCTTTTCATGAAATGGAGGTTTAATATGGTGGGGGTTGTAAATATTTTCTGTAATTTGAAGCATGATTTGATGGGCATGTCACCAAAAGATCATTGGTAGAAAGATTCAGGAGCCAGGAGAAATATTCAACTGCAAGGAAACCTGGAGAAATAATTTGCTCTGCTTCCAGGTTGTCAAAAAGAGCTGTACAGACAGTCTGGATACAGAACAAAATCCCAAACAAAATCCTTAACTCTGCTTTAAAGATTACGAATTAAATTTCTAATGCTGAGAACTCCCTGACCCCATCTCCAGGCAGTGCCAGAGCTGGAGGAGCAGAACGTGCCTCACCTTGTTGATGAAGGAGGCAAATGTGTTGTTGAGGGATTTGATCTTGTCCTTCTCCTCCTGCCTCACCTGCTGGGGTCGAACTCCAGGTTCAGGGACACCAAGAGGTGACCTCTTGAGTGCCTCCAGGGCTGCATCCAAGCCCTGCTCCTCCATCTCCGCCTCCTGCCCTGGGGCTGTGTCCTGGTCTGGCAGCCCAGGGCATCCTGGAGCTCTCCCTGAGGCTGTGCAGGCTCCTCCTGCTGAAGGCTCCTCCTGCTGAAGGCTCCTCCGGCCCTTCCTGCAGACACTGCAGAGCTGAGGCTGCTGCGCTGGGCAGGCACCGCGGCAGGAGCTGCACCCAACCCCAGAGACCCAACCCTGGGAGAGGACAATGAGGCAAGGCCGAAGAGGACAATGAGGTGAGGTTGAAGAGGAGCAGGAATCTTTGGGAGTTGGGATCAGGAGTCCTCTCAGCCTTTTATGCTTCTGCAGAGCTGGGCTTGACCCCAGCCCAAGGGAGTGAGCTCACGGGTTTGGTATCTGGCACCCAGCCACAGGCACTGACAGCTCATAAAACTTTCTAACCTGGATTTTCTAAGCTGTTTTTCAAAGAGATTACTGGTGGGGCAAAAAGATCCATTTCCATCCACAAGTTACCTTTGGGCTTGGTTTTAGCTTGGTTGAAGCGGTTCTTGTTTAGTTTAAAGCTGAAGTTGCCACAAGAGGGAATCCAGAGATGGGGAAGGTGCCAGTTTGGTGTGCTTTGCTAAAGAAAAATCCTGACTCTGTCCCCAGATTTCCAGCCATGGTGGGTAGTGACAACCTGTGCTGATCCAGGCCAGAAGTTCCTGTCTTGGTCTGCACTCCTGAGCTTTGCAGGCACAACTTCACCTGCACTGAGGTGCTGCTGGTAAAGGTGGGGATTTGGGAGGCACCAGTGCCTTTCTGGGAGCCCAGGGCCTTTGAGTCAAAATGCTGAATGATGAGAATTCTGAAAGCCCAGGGTCCCCTGAGAGGAAACAGCCTGAGGTGTGAAAGTCCTGCTCATCAGAGGAGTCACAGAATGTCCTGGGCTGGAAGGCACCCATTGGGACCATCCAGTCCAACCCCCAGCCCTGCACAGACCCCAAAATCCCACCCTGTTCCCAAGGCCATTGTCCAAACATTCCTGGAGCTCTGGCAGCCTCGGGGCTGTGCCCATTCCCTGAGGAGCCTGGGCAGTGCCCAGCACCCTCTGGGGAAGAACCTTTCCCTGAGCTCAGCCTGAGCCTGCCCTGGCCCAGCTCCAGCCCTTCCCTGGGTGCTGTCCCTGGTCCCAGAGCAGAGATGGGAGCTGTCCCTCGGGATGAACCCACTGCCCCTGAGGAGTCTCCCCTCAGTCTCCTCTGTTCCGAGGTGGACAAACCTCAGCTGCTCCTTGTGTGTCCCCTGCAGGCCTGGATGGAGGGGATGTTCCCCATCCCTGCAGCTCTGGATGGAGGGGATGTTCCCCATCCCCACAGCTCTGGATGGAGCCTTGATGCCAGACAGTGCTGAAATAACAAACTCCAGCTCTGCTGCTGCTGGTGGGATGTACACCAGAGAGGCTGGACAAGGACAGGCAGGTGCTGACGAGGATGAACTGCTGAGAGGAGACAGCCCTGACTTTCCAGGGCCTTTCCACAAACCACTCATGTCCATTGATCGAGGATCAGAAATCAGAAGGCTTTATTTATAGAATTGATATTTAGATTAGATATTAATAAAAAAGGAAAGAGAAAGAGGGAGAGAGAGAGATCCCTTCAGCCTGCTCGGCTGCTGGAATCCTCTGCGTGTGTCTGACTGTGTCCCAGCCAGGAATCCACAACAAGAACAGAGAGGAGAACTTCCACTGGTCAAGGCAATCACCTTACCATAAACATTTATTATTTACATTCTTTCATCAAAGCTTTCTCCTGGGAAGCTATAGAACTTCCCTTGGAGATAGATTTCAGAACAAGTTAACAAAACTTGCATTTCTCCAGCCTTTCCCTGAAATTTCTCAAAAATCCACTACCAAGTCACCACCACGGTGAACCACTTCCTTCCCAGTGCCCTGAGGGTCTTTCACTCTCACAGCCTCCTCTGGGGACATTATTCCTCCCAAAGAAGGTTATTCTGGGGGTTTAATGGGTCTTTTCCATTTCTAATTACAGATTACGGTGGTGGCAGTGTTTTATCAGTCCCTGCAGGAGATGTGTGTGCAGAAAAGATGAGCTGCAGCATTCATTTTGTTGGATTTGTGTCTGTCCATGACTCATCCCATTCGGTTACGGAGGTTTGGGCATGACCACTGTGGTAGAAAAGGCTGAGGTGTCATAATGTAGGAATTAAGATAGAAGGGCTTTCTCTAGAGCCAAGTAGGAAGAGTAGATATCTTCCCATCCTCATGGAAATGGAAACATCCAAATAATAATAGTTTCTGCTGGCTGTGAGGTCCATGGAGTTGGAGAGGAAGATGTCTCAACTTGTGTGTGACTATTTTTACCTTCAAAGCAGCAAAGTTACTCTGCTGCACCAACCTCCCTTTGCCCCGAAGTATGAGAAAAGAATTGGAATTAAAAAGAGAATGTGACAGAATTAATTCCACCTGTCTTTTATTAGACAAGCACTGGGAAATGAGGAATGTTGAGGGTCAAAGGACAAACGGGAGCACAGCATCTTTTATATAAATAATGACAAATGGGTTTGATTCCCCAATCTTTCAAAGGAGCTCAGTGAGGACTGGACCCAAGAGGAGCCTCAGCACTGGTGGCACTGGGGCCTGGAGTCAGTTCCTCAGTAACATCTCCTGGTGGAAGAGCTGGTGGAGATGGACTTGAAGCTGGAGCTGCTCCCTCCGACCCTGCAGGAACCTCCTGTGCTTCCGGAGCTGGAGCCTGCTCCCATCCCAGCACAGACCTCACCTCCAGCCCCAACACCGAAGCTCAGGCAGCTCCCACTTCCATATCCTGTTCCTGAAGTGGTTCTGGTCACGGCTGCCAGAGGAAAACACCCTCGTGAGAGGCATCCACGGGCAGTGGATCAGCAGGGTGGGCACTAAGCAGGGGTGGGAGGTAAATCTACAACATTCCAAACTCTCTCTAAAAGTTACTTACAGATGTTCACTGAGCCAGCACCTTCCCCAGAGAGCCTGTGAGGGAGCAAAGGAGAGCCAGTGAGGGTTCAAGGGGAGCCTGTGAGCAGGACCTGCTCATAATGGCAGGAAAACCTCCTTGGAATATTTTTGAGAGGTGGGAAGCCTGTGTGAAAGGCTGCTGTTCCCAAAGGGATGCGGTGCAGGGGGAAGTGGCTGCGTGCTGCCTCTCCCTTCCTTGGGCAGTCCCAGAGCAGCCAAGGCTGTGGCACACACAGAACCACCACGAGTGGGTGGAAGCACTCTGACACACACACACACACGCAGATGCTGCGTCAGTCAGAAATAAAGAGGTGGGAGGGAGTTCTGTGTGAGTTTCCAAGGCTTATTCTTCGAAGGGTGCAGAGGCAAGGACTGAGAGATTCAGAGAGGGTCTAGGGATTTTAACTGGGGGAAGGGAGCAGTGGGAAGGGGTAAAGGGGAGGAGAATAGGCAGGATCAGGGTACATAAACCACTGGGGAAATAGGAAAGGTGGGACTGCAGAAGAGGGACTAATGGGGTGTCTGGGAAGGGAGAACTTTCCAGAGGAGGATGTGTGTGAGGGAGACAAGAGGAGGGAGAGTGGAGGACTGACAGGTTAGGCAAACAAAGGGTGTTACTATAGCACTGCCTGAGGGGAAAGGCTTCTCTTCACCATGATTCACAGGGGGGATTGCTCCAAACTTTGGAGCTGTGCCATTGGCATCCAGCTGGCTCAGGGACATTGCTCCCCTCGCTCACCCCAGCCCCTGGCTGGGCCAATGCAGCACCAAACATCTCCTCTTCACAGGCACTCACTTGTCTTCAAACACCTTCCAGGTCTGAATGTGGGTCTGAACCTGACCAGGGTCTGCAACTGCAGTGCACCTCTGAGAACTGGGATATAAAATCTCACCCACCTGCACTCCTCGCCCTCCAGCAGCTTCCTGTAGGTCGCGATCTCGATGTCCAGGGCCAGCTTGACGTTCATGAGCTCCTGGTACTCCCGGATCTGCCGAGCCAGGTCAGCCTTGGCTTTCTGCAGAGCAGCCTCCAGCTCCTCCAGCTTGGCCCTGGCATCCTTGAGGGCCATGTCCCCGCGCTGCTCGGCCTCGGCGATGGCTGTCTGCAGCCCAGTGACCTGCAGGGGAAAGTCCAGGTTTTCATTCCTTATCAAGAGCATAATCCAGCTCTTTGTATCCTGAGGTCCCAATCCCAGGTCTGATGTTTGGGTTAACACCAATAGGTCTGAACTATCACAGATCCATGAACTGAATTGAATCCATTGAACTAATCCATGTTCTGAGCCAGGTCACAATCTGGATTTACCTCCACAGCTCTCGGCATCTCCTTGGGGTCATTGATATTGCACTGAGCAACTCTTGGTGATGTCACTGCTCTGATGTAAATCCTGTCATGTTCATTCCTGATCCAGCAAAACTCCCTTGGATGAATTCATTTTTATTCCCTGGACAACCCAGAGGCTGGGTCACAGCAAGAGTCACATTTGATACATTGGCAGTGCCCTTTACCTGTTTTTTCACGCTGTCAATCTCGGATCGGAGCCGCTGGACGTGGCGGTTGAGCTCCGAGATCTCCTGCTTGGTGTTCCGGAGGTCGTCCCCATGCCTGCCAGCCGTGGCCTGCAGCTCCTCGTACTACCACAGAGAGAAAAAACCAGTCAGGGGAAAATAAACTGGATTTAGAGCCCATCAGAGTGTGGGTTTGGGGGTGTTTGTGCTCCAAAATGTGTGTGTGTGTTCCCGATCCCAAATTAACACTTCCAAATTTCATAGGGTTATTAAATCTGAAGATATTCTGTGTTTCACAATCACAGTGGGACTCCCCTTCCTGGGGGAATTCGGGGATGTGAGGATGGTTTTCCCTTTGCAGAAGCCTTTCCCAGGCACTTACCCTGGACTGGTACCAGGACTCGGCCTCGGCGCGGCTGCGGTTGGCGATCTCCTCGTACTGCGCCTTCACCTCGGCGATGATGCTGTCCAGGTCCAGGCTGCGGTTGTTGTCCATGGTCAGGATGACAGAGGTGTCAGAGATCTGGGTCTGCATCTGGGACAGCTCCTGCAAGAGCAGCAAATATTCCCAAGAGTCAGGGGTGAGATGCAAACGTTGCTTGGAGGATGGAAAGCCCCTGGGCTAGAGGGGAGAGCAGGGGCAACAAAAGGATTTTTCCAAGACAGCTTGATGCAGAAATGTGAAATGGAAAAACCACTGAATTATTTAGTGCAACAGAAGGGAAAATCATCAGCCCTGAGGCTCGGAAATGGGAAAGGAAGGCAAGGACTGGGAGAAGGATGCCAGCGCTGGTGCTCACAGCTTCGTAGAGGGCTCTGAGGAAGTCGATCTCCTCGCTGAGGGAATCCAGCCTGGTCTGCAGCTCTGTCTTGTCCAGGTAGGCAGTGTCCACCTCCTAGGAGAGGAAACACATCACCAGGATGAGGTGGCTTTCAGAGGAGCAGAGGAAAAGCTGGAGAAGGGGTTTCTTGCAGGGCTGGGAGGCCCAGGTGGGCACTCACCTTCTTCAGGGTCACAAACTCGCTCTCGGCAGCCGTGCGCTTGTTGAGCTCCTCCTCATATCTGTGGAATGGAGGTGGAGGGGTGGTCTAGGCTTGTTTAGAAATTATTTCATAATTTCTAATGGACCAATTTCTAATGGACTAATTAGAGGACCAGCCTCTAATTTTTTTTGTATGTACAGTTCAGCACCTTGGTCTTTTTGCCCTGTAATTTTCTGCCTGTGACTTTTCAGCCATGTCTTGTATTAAACTCAGGCCTTACTTAGAAAATTAAATCACCAAAAAGGCTTTTTTCCCTTGTTTTCTGCATCCATTGCAGCCCACCCAGGCCCAGGCAGACCATGAACAGACTCACTTGTTCTTGAAGTCCTCAGCGAGGCTCTGCACCTTGCTCAGCTCCCCTCCCAAGTTCTCTCTGTCTGTCATTAAGCTGCTCAGGTGCCTCCTGAGGTTGTTCAGGTAGGTCTCAAAGAGGGGCTCAATGTCCTTTCTCACTGTTTTGTTCCCCTGTTCCTGCAGAAGGGCCCACTTGGTCTCCAGGACCTTGTTTTGCTGTTCAAGGAATCGGACCTGCAGAGAGAAGGGAGTTTTAGGATGGTCTTCCTTGGAGAGGTGAGGGACATCCTGCGAGAATTCCCTTACTGGAAGGTGGGAGCTCTCAGCCCTTGGGGAACAGCTGACAATTTAAACACTCCTGCTCTCCTTCCCAACTCTGCTTCCTTGCTTCCCATGCCACCACTTTGTCCCTGTTTTCTGGTCTCATCTCAGCATTCCCAAAAGATGTAAATGGTCTCAAAGCTGGAAACCCTCAGGATCTGTTCCCAGGCTGCTGATGTTAGAACTGGCAGTACAGGAGCCACAAAATCGTGGGTAAAGATATAATTCACCCTTGTTTGTGCTTCCCCACCAAAGAATCACCACAGCATAACCAGGATTCTCAGGTCTTACCTTGTCGATGAAGGAGGCAAATTTATTGTTGAGGCTTTGAATCTGATCTTTCTCGTCCTTACGGATGCTCTGGATGTTGGGGTCAATCTCCAGGTTGAGTGGCTTCAGAAGGCTCTGGTTGACTGACACTTCATGGATGCCCCCAGCTGGGACAGCAGGGAACCCAGGGCCACCACCAAACCCAAAGGGACCAGCAACTGCCCCACCAAACCCACAGGAGATCCCAGAGCCAGCACCAAACCCTGCAGGTCCGCAGAAGCCACCACCTCTTCCAGCCACGGAGATCCTCTGCCATCCGCCGAGGCTGTGGAGGCTCCTGCTTCCAAACCCTGCAGAGAACCTCCCAGAGCCAGCAGTGGCACCACAGCTTCCCGCTCGGGGTGCCTGGCGCAGGCAGAGCCCGGAGCTGCTCCCGTTCGGGATGAAGGCAGAAGCGGCGCTGAAGGTTCTGCCCTGGCTCCTCACGGTGCACTGGCGGGACATGGCGGCTGCCAAGAGCGATCCAAGGAATGGAGGAGGGAGAGGAAGTGGCTGGAAGCAAAGTTGTGCTCCCCCAGCCTGGGACTGGCCCTTTATACCCTCCTGAGGAGGGGACAGCTCCGGTGTGGGGCTCGTCCTGCTGATTAACCAGGCCCGGCACACCCACAGTGAGTTCACCATGAGCACCTAAGAAGCTTTCAAAAAAAAGTGCAGGGGTTGCATTTTTTTGGTGTTGAAATATCTGAGAAAACCTCGATAGTGGCTGCTCAGCTCCTGTTTGCAGCCACCCCTTTCCCACTCCCTCCTTGCACTGCTGCCGGAGATGGTTCCTTGTTGGGCAAGTGCTCGCTCATCTCCAGTCCATGGATGAATCAACCTGAGTTGGGTAAGGTTGATTTGGTTGATTTTGGAATATTGGCTCTCCCGGTTCAGAGTCCGAGCTCTGAGAAGTCTCTGATCATGGTTTGTGGTTTTGAGCAAACTCCAGAGGGGCATCAGCACCGCAGGCCCCAACCTGATGGAAATTTTTCTCATGTTCTTGTGCTCAGACAAGAGCTCTTTAAAGCAGAACTGGCACAGGAGAGGGACAGAGGTGATGGAGGGAGAGCCAGGGTGGTGACGGGGGAGTCTTGGAGCATCTGCCACCAAAAACCATCTGGGGAGTGGGAGGGATGTGGAGGGAAGTTCATGAACAGTGTTCTCAGACCTTTTCTTTCTCTGAAAACTGTCCCTGTTCCACAGAACCATCAGGGCTGGAAGAGACCTTCAGGGTGACCTAGTCCAGCCCAGCACCACCATGACCACCCTAAACCATGTCCCCAGAAGTGCCAAATCACCCTGACTTGGACTGACAGCAGATGGTGAAATATCAGAACCTGTTCCAGAAGGGAGTTTCTGTCATCTGTGGTGCTACAAACCCTGACTCGGCAGTTTCTCAGGGCTTCACCTGCACAGATTTTTGAGCTGTTTCCTGACTCATGAGACACCCTTGTCTCTAGACAGTGTTTCCAGGCTGCCCTCCCCACTCCTGTTGTCTTTCCCCTCTGACATCCCTTACTCACCAGGAAATTCAGTGCTTACGACACTGCTCACGGACACCTCTCCTCACTCCTATCCCCCGTGGCTCCCAGGAGAAGCCCAAGAGGGCATTTCCCTGGGGAAGGACACGGTGTCTGGGCTCTGGCACACAGGGCATTATCCTAGGGCAGGCAAGATGCTCCCACGTCTCTCCCAGTGCCTTGTCCGGATGCCCAGGGATGGGAATGCTTTTCCCAGCCCCTGCTGCCCCTGCAGTTTGCCAAGGTTTGTCTCCACTGTGGATGCCCAAGCTGAGCCCCCACTCCTTGGAGGAGGTGGCAGCCCTCCCACAGAGCATTCCTGGGACTCCATGGCTTTCCCAGCCGTGTCCAGGCTCCAGGATGTGCCGCAGGTGTGTGCAGGTGCATCTTTCAGGAGCCTGTCTTGGCACATGGGGTGGCAGAAAAGTGAGGGTGGCCAGAAGGTCTCAGGAGGGAAATGGAAGTTTCCCATCATCTCTTTTTTTGCCTTTCAGCCAAGCTTTTTTATTCTTATTTCTATTTTTCTCCCTGTTCTTGTAGCATTTCCATTACACATCCTGGAATGATAATAACTGTCTTGGGAGTGTTTCAGCTCCTGTGTGTTACAACAAGCAGACTTTTTAAGAGAGAGGAGCTCCTGTGACTGAGCCTCAGGCTGTCCTAAAGAACTCTGTAAAATCCTTAGTGGCACCAACCTGCAATCAGCTCCCTCCACTGCAAATCCAGGCCCCTGAGTGCCAGCACCATCCATTATGACTAAGGCTTTAATCTGGGCTGGGCTGGAATTAATGAGGATCATCTTCTCCTGCTGAAACACCAGCCCCAGGTCACGGCTGCAGTGTGACAGGATGCAGGAGGTGGCAGCCTGGTGACCAGGGAGCTGCTCCTGAGCAAGGACAGCTGTAGGCTGGTTCAGCACCCAGAGG
The DNA here is from genome assembly GCA_013400515.1 of Erpornis zantholeuca. NCBI lineage: Eukaryota > Metazoa > Chordata > Aves > Passeriformes > Timaliidae > Erpornis > Erpornis zantholeuca. The sequence continues at coordinate 82,667 of VZTN01021217.1, read as the reverse complement.
TGTGATGCCCAGGAAGGATGAATATTCTGGCCCTGGCTGGATGAAAGGCTTCGACCTCTCTGTGACCCAGGTGTGGAGGCAGTGGGATGTTGTAAGCCAGGCTGGTTTTTCTCTCTGGCTCACAACCCTCCAGAAGCTGGCTGCGTTGGTGGAAAGAAGTGAGGAAGGGTCTTTGCATGGATTTTCAGAGGAGTTTATTCCAGCCCCACTCGCATGCTGATCCAGAGGCGAAGGCAGAGGCTTCCGGGGGTGATAAGGATTACGTGTGTGAGGTGGTCTGGGCAGGCCACATACCAAGGTGGAGCCAGGGCAGAGGGGCTAATAGGAGGGAAGGTGGGGGTGGGCTGAGGAGCAGAGCCTCGTGGGGGTTGTAGGCACTCCTTGGGACTGAACAGGGCCTAAGGAGAGGGTGGGACAGGAGCACATTAACTTTTGTGTCCTTTCTTAACAGGGGTTCCCACAGGGGGAGGCACCTTCTGATGTCCCTGCTGGACGTGGGACTGAGTGTTGTGTTGGTGTCACAGATGACGGAAACTCCCTTCTGGAACAGGTTCTGATATTTCACCATCTGCTGTCAGTCCAAGTCAGGGTGATTTGGCACTTCTGGGGACATGGTTTAGGGTGGTCATGGTGGTGCTGGGCTGGACTAGGTCACCCTGAAGGTCTCTTCCAGCCCTGATGGTTCTGTGGAACAGGGACAGTTTTCAGAGAAAGAAAAGGTCTGAGAACACTGTTCATGAACTTCCCTCCACATCCCTCCCACTCCCCAGATGGTTTTTGGTGGCAGATGCTCCAAGACTTCCATTAATGCCCCGTGTACTGACCCCTCACAACAGGAGGGGCTGGAGCGTGTCCAGAGATGGGAACAGAGCTGGGGAAGGCTTGGAGCACCAGGGCAGGGTTGGGCTCCTCTTCCTGAGGGTGCTGGGGGAGCTCAGCCTGGAGAAAAGGACCCTCAGGAGAACTCTCTGACAGGAGGAGGCAGCCAGGGGAGAGTCAGGCTCTGCTCCCAGGGAACAAAGGACAAGAGGAAGCAGCCTCAGGCTGTGCTGGAGAGGTTTAGGTTGGACATCAGGAGGAATTTCTCCATGGGCATTGGCAGGGGCTGGCCTGGGAGGTTTGGAGTCCCCACCCCTGGAGGTGTCCAAGGAAGGACTGGAGGTGGCACTCAGAGCTCTGGGCTGGGGACAAGTCAGGACTCAGTGGTCCAGGAGGGCTTTTCCCACCTCAGGGATTCTGGGATTCCAGGATTCCATATCCTCGTGGTTAGGCAGGGTGGTTTGGGCAGCAGCAGGAAGGCCTCTGGCTGACCTGGCCCACGCTGCCTTTCCAAGGGAGGATGTTGAGAGAGGTGGTGGAGCAGGAGTGGGGACCCATGGCAGATCCACAACCAAGCCTGCCAGGATTCGGGAAGGAGAGTTCCTCAGGGGTAGACATGAAAAGCACAGGGCATCCTAGAAAATTATGGGAAGCCACTGGTCCTGAAGGAAACCCTGAATCCGGTCTGTCATTCCAGCTCTGCCAATTCCCTTTTATTGTCCTGAGTATTTTCCTAAGAAGGCCTCTCTACTCATTACTTGAACTTACTGAAATCCAGGGACTGAGGGCTGGGAGGATGTTTTTTCAGTCACTTGTGTTCAAGTGAACCTTCCAGAAGTGAGATCTGTCACTGCAAATGTTTCTCTGCTTTTACTTCCCCATTAATTTCTCCCAATTAGTCAGAACCACATCTGAAATCCCTACACCTCCCCTGGGTTTTCTTCCACCTTCTCAAAACAAGACCTTGTCTCCATCATATCCTAAAAATGTGAAGAAACACTAGATCTTGACGATTTTCGCTTTTCAACAGAGAAATAAATGCCTTTCTTGGCTGTTTTTATAGCTACTGGATAAGTGACATTTAATTCAGTGTAGGACCATATCTGGTCCATAATTCCTATTGACCAGAGGGTGGCCCTGATCCTGCCCCTCTGCGTGGTTAGAGGAGAGGTGTGGGAGCCTGGCGGCCCCAGCCCCTGGTTCCTGCCCTCGAGATCCTCTTCCTTCAGTTCTTCATGCTGGAAAGAACAAAGTGAGACCTCCTTTTGTCTCAGAGATTTTTATTTTTCTTACCAAAACCTCAGAGGCGCAGGCTGTGCTGTGTCCTCCAAGAACACCAGGGCAGGAAAAGGCAATGGCTGCTAGAAACAGGTAACTTTTATATCTATCATCAACCAGTTAAGAAGTTTTACGTATTTTGTTTTGTTCCCAACACCAGGAAATTCCCATTTTATTGATATGTCTCTTCTACATTAAATTCCATCCAGCAATCGACAAACCACAGGAACTTGTGTCAGAGAAGGAAGGAAGAGAAGGAGAAGGAGGAGGAGGAGGAGGAGAAGGAGAAGAAGAAGGAGGAGGAGGAGGAGAAGGAGAAGGAGAAGGAGAAGGAGAAGGAGAAGGAGAAGGAGAAACCAACACCCTGAAACCTCCATGTTTCCTCTATATAATATATAGAGCAAAATCCAGTCTTACAGCTAAACTCTCTGTGATGCAAAAACAAAAGCCTTTCTCACATCCTGGGTGTCTGCAGCTCATCCAGAACTGAGGGCAGTTTTTCCCATGGGCTTAAATCAACAACCAAACCCTCCCAGGGCGCTCTGGGGACAAACGAGACCCCCAGAGGGGAAAGAGAGCTTTCCTGGCCTTCCCTGACTTCCACAGAGAGGCAACGTCCGCACCAGGACCCAAACTGAGCACCTGAGGCAGGGAGAGCTCTCAGCCTGCTCAGGCAGATGTTGGCACTGCTGGCTCCAAGGCGTGGGTGAGAGCAGGGGGCTGGGATGGGTGATTCACCTGAACAGGCCAGGGGGTTTCTCTGGCTCCCTGGGAATTCATTCCCTCTTGTTGGAGGTTTGTGCAGGTACATCACACACCTGGCACTGGAATCCCACCCCCAGGATGGTTCTGGGATGCTGGGGGGGCTGGGAGCTGGGAGTCAATGAAGCTCAGACCTTTCCCCTTACGCCTGACTCCTGCCGCGGCGTGTCCTGGTGTTTGGCTTCCAGGTGTTTTCCCTGCATGGTGGGGAGGGAATGTCGAAATCCACACCAACCTCCTTCTGAGGCTCTGCTGGGCTGGGGTGTTCTGGCTGCTGACAGTGAAATTCAGTAAATCTGAGTGAGGAGCAAAACCTGAGCCTTTAACTGGTCAGGGCCTGAGGAAAAGTTCTTGTTACCTGTGTTTGCATTTGCTCCTGCACCTCTTTAATTAAAAGGACCACAAAATAGAATAAATTACATGTGCATTTTTATTAGACAAACCCCAGAAAGTGAAGAGAGACAAACAGTCATGGGACACATTTTATATACAAAATCCGGCCAAAAAACTGCTGAGCTGGAGCAAGCGAGCTGCAAATTTAACCCAGTGAGACTCAGGTCCCGGGGCTGGGCCCAACACGACATGTGCGAGACAACACAGCTGAGAGAGAGTTCCTAAAGTAGGGCTCCTGTGGGACAGGACTTGGGGTGCAGGTGGCCCTGGTTGTGCTGACCCCACCACGCCCCAGTAAAAGACCAGTTAGGTGTTTTCTGGTGCATGGCAGTGACTGGAAGGAGAATTTTAGCTCCTGTAACTTCTTCTGGTGGAGGAGCTGGAGACAAACTTCATGCTGGAGCTGCTGCCAGCTCCAAGGGTGGTGCTGCTCACCCCAGGAACGCTCCCACAGTTGAAGCTGTTCCCCAAATTGCAGATCCCCCCTCCCATGCTGAGGTTGCTCCCTCCGCCGTATCCTGTCCCCACTGTTGTTCTGGTGACAGCTGCAAGGAGAAGGAAATGTTTCAGTATCTCTGGGCATTGCCTTCTTGGTGCAGAGACACAGGAATGTTTAAATAAGGTAATTATTATATTTTAGAGACTTACAGATATTCACTGGGACCCCATCTCCAGCCAGCCTGTTCGGGGATGGAACACAAGGAAGAGAGTTAGAAGTCTGTTGCTACTGGGGGTGGGAACAATAAGATACATTTCCCAGAGGCCTTTGGGGAAAAAAATAAAATCACAGCATCATCCGTGGATTTTTGTTACTTCCATGATCTGGGACAATCTCCCCACTCTGTGCCCCCTGTTCAGCATTCCAGAAATGCTGAGCTTCTCCAGTGCCATCCCCACCCCCGGGGCTGGATGTTTCCCACCCACCTGCACTCCTCGCCCTCCAGCAGCTTCCTGTAGGTCGCAATCTCAATGTCCAGGGCCAGCTTGACATTCATGAGCTCCTGGTACTCCCGGAGCTGTCGGGCCAGGTCAGCCTTGGCCTGCTGCAGAGCGTCCTCCAGCTCGGCCAGTTTGGCCCTGGCGTCCTTGAGGGTCAGCTCCCCGCGCTCCTCAGCATCAGTGATGGCAGCCTTCAGGTTTGCACACTAGGGAACACAAAGCCCTGCTCAGAGTGCCCACCCCAGACCCAGGCTGTTCTTTACCTCCCCTGCAATCACAAGGTTTTATCCCAGCACCATCAGCTCCACCAGTTTTAGTGACAGTTTTTGTTTTGAGCGAAAAAAGGTCAAACTGAGCAGAACTGCCCAGGTTGCTCTGACCTTTTCCTTCCTCTCCCTCGCAAGTCTGGGGGTAAATTGGTTCAAAGTGGGGTTTGCTGCCCTTTACCTGTTTTTTCACGCTGTCAATCTCGGATCGGAGCCGCTGGACGTGGCGGTTGAGCTCCGAGATCTCCTGCTTGGTGTTCCGGAGGTCGTCCCCATGCCTGCCAGCCGTGGCCTGCAGCTCCTCGTACTACCACAGAGAGAAAAAAACAGTCAGGGGAAAATCCACCATTCTTAGGATTACCAGGAGGCTGGGAGTCCCTCCTCAAGCCCCAACCCAGCAGCCAGGAAGGTTTTCTTGGAGGAGTCGGTCTTTATCTGTTCCAGACAAGATAGGAAGATAAGAGCACAGAAACCCCAGATCCTCACCTTGGTCTGGTACCAGGACTCGGCCTCGGCGCGGCTGCGGTTGGCGATGTCCTCGTACTGCGCCTTCACCTCGGAGATGATGCTGTCCAGGTCCAGGTTCCGGTTGTTGTCCATGGTGAGAACCACAGAGGTGTCAGAGATCTGGGTCTGCATCTGGGACAGCTCCTGCCAAGAGCACAGGGAATGAGGTAATTCCCTTGGGAGATGCCTTTTCGCCCTTCCAGGTGAGCTGCAGACCTGGGAGAGGCTGTTGCAGATCATTATCTGAACAGCTCAGGTGTTGGTGCAACTCTGCAGAGGAGAAGGATTTAGCATCTCCCGGGGGAAGGAATTAGAGGCTCTCGGAGGAACGGAGGGAGAGAAGCTCCTCACTGAGGGAGAGGAGGTTTTGGAGCTGCTTGTACTCACTGCTTCGTAAAGCGCTCTCAGGAAATTAATTTCTTCACTCAGCGCATCTGCCCTGGCTTGGAGTTCCACCTTGTTCATGTAGGAAGCATCTACATCCTGGGGGACGAGAGATTTTTGGGTGGTTTACGCCCCTATCAGTAAATCAGGAACATGCATTGTGATTACAGTCCAGGGAAGAAACCACAAAGAAACGAAAGGGGTGGGAATTGTAATGGGTGGATTTGTGACTGAGTGGGTGATCAGAGCTCTGCAGTGAGCCATTCCACAGCGTCCTGGACTTTCCTCTCACCTTCTTGAGCGTCACAAATTCGTTCTCTGCGATGGTCCTTCTGTTGATCTCATCTTCATACCTAAAGGAGGACAGCACAGGGAGCTTTTGTTTGGGCAGGTAACAGAGAGAGGTGATTTGAGTTTGCTGGAATGAATTTCCTTCAGAGCATTTTGCATACAATGCTCTTTTCCCTCAATGAGAGATCAGGAGCTGAACCAGTTAAAACAAGTACATCAAAACAGTTTGAACGAATCCATTATTTTTTACTTATTTCTGGCCATTAGTCATCCTCCTTCTGCTGTTCTAAGCAAATGAAATGTGCTGCCCTGAAACTTTCAGACCTACCGTGTAATTTTTCCCTCTCAGTAGGTAATTTAGTTAATAAGGCTTTGATCACGCTCCAAATTATTCCCTAAATGCTGGCATACTTGGATCTGTTACTCCGTTACTGAGAAAATTTCTCCTTGAGAAAATGTTATTGCCGAGAATTCCAGGATCCTGGGCTCTCCTGGATTCCCCAGCTGGTTTAAGGATGTTGAGAGGAGAAAGGCTGCACCTGCCCAGGTGAGTAGAGCATTAGCTCAAGACTTACTTCTTCTTGAAGTCCTCGACCAGGTACTGGGTGTTGACGAGCTCTCCCTCCAGCCTCCCCTTGTCGCTCAGCAGGGAGTTCAGCTGCACCCGCAGGTTGTTGATGTAGGTCTCGAAAAGCGGCTCCAGGTTGTTCCTCACTGTTTTCATTCCCTGCTCCTGCAGCAAACTCCACTTGGTTTCCAGCACTTTGTTTTGTTGCTCGAGGAATCGGACCTGGAAGGAGAAATATCCTGAAGGAGCTTTGAAAGAACAGAGAGCGTGGAGAATTTCCCTGCAGATGGGAGGGTCTCAGAGCTGGCTGAGAGGGTGAAATGCTCCTTCCTTTGGTTTCCAGAGCCAAATTCTCATCTCTTGGGAGATTTGACAGCAGGGACCCTGCTCAGTGTTACAAACTCTGGAACAACCCTCGGTTTTTCTGTCTTCCCATTAATTGTTTAAATTGAGACCAGGTACAGGGATTTTGTGTGAACAGTGTGAGCAAAATCAGATAAGGAGAAAAGCAGGGCTTACTCTTTAATTAAAATAATGCTGTTAAGGTGCTGTTCCTCCTTCCCTTCAGCAGAGCTCCCCTACCCCACTAAACATCCAAAATACTGCAGCGCTTTCCTTGCAGCCAAGGAGGAGCTGCTTGACCAGAGCAGGAACTGAGCAGATGTTGTTGTGCATCAGTGAAATGTGGTAGACAGACACAGTTGGATCAGATTTTTATATTTTGAACTAAAAATCCGAACATTCTGGTGATAGATTTAAATGCCTTTGTGGGAATTCAAGCAGTGAGAAGCTGCTTCTCCCTTGTGCCAATTTCTTGGTCATATTAGGTGGGTTTCTGGAATTCATTTAATCATCTACAAAGCTGTTCCCAAGTCTCCTGAAATGCTCCTGAGAGTCTTCAGATGGGTGGCATTGTCCTCTTTCTCTCCCCACTGCCTGTGAGCTGTGGAGCAGCAAAGGAGGAGGAACTCAAACACTGAGTGATTAATTCATGGCAACCGCTATGGAACAGGTGCCATTCCCTGGAGCTTCCAGGGCATCTTCCAGTCTCATTCCTCACTTCTATTCCTTCTTGATCAGCTTTTGTCCTCATCAAGCAGCAAAGAAAAGCGTCTCTGTCAAAAAAATCAGATATTTAAGAAAGCTCAGATCTCACCTTGTCAATGAAGGAGGCAAATTTGTTGTTGAGGGTTTTGATTTGTTCCTTCTCCTCTTTTCGGATCCTTTGGATGTTGGGGTCAATCTCCAAGTTGAGCGGTTTCAGAAGGCTCGGATTGATGGAGACTTCATGGATGCCCCCAGCTGGGAACCCAGGGCCGCCCCCGAAGGCTCCGTATCCGTAGCCAAGGTTGGCTGGAACACCAAAGCCGCCCCCGTACATGCTCCCAGAGCCATAGAAGCTGCCACCCCTTCCAGCCACGGAGATCTTCTTGCAGCCACCAACATTGTAGAGGCTTTTGCTTCCAAAGCCTCCCCCGACCCTGGCAAAGCCACTGCCAGCATTGCAGCTGCCCAGGCGGGTGACGGAGCAGGAGCTGAAGCTGGTCCGGCAGGTGTTGGGGACCACGGCCGAGGCAGCGCTGAAGCCACTTCTCCCCCTCTGAATCCTCACGGTGGACTGCCGAGACATTGCTGGGGCTTTTTGGGCTGGGATGGATGCTACAGCTAGAATAAAGGAGCAAAGGTGCTGGCCTGGAGCAAGGAGTAGGAGGGAAAGGAGAGAGGTGAACCTGTGCTCTGCAAGGGCTAGGGAGAGCCCTTTTATGCATGTATGAGCCTGGGGTGGGTTGGATGAGGTGGATCATCTTTCTGATGAATTAGGCTTGGCATGTCCAACAGCATTCTGGAGAGTGAACTCACTCGGCACACACGCCCAGCTGAAATAATACAGCCCAGGTTCTCAGCAACAGGGAATTGTTTGGGAATAACTGTCGCCGGTCTTTGTAGACAGCCAGACTCGTCCCCATTTCAAAGCTGGAAAGTGCCTGTGAGTCACATCGGGCACCGGCAGCAAAACACCGCTCAGGTGCCTGCCACTCAACACCTCTGTCATCGGAAAACTTCATCCCTCGGGATTGCTTTCACCCCTTCTTTTGTTCACAAGCAGGGCTTGGGAAAGTTTAAATCCTTGTGCTTTAGGAGTGGGATCGGTGCCAGCCCTGCAGTCAATTGTTTTATCCTGGGGCTTTGGGATATCTTTGTGATAAGGTCCTTGTGAAATTTGCCCAGAGAAGTTGTGGACTCCCCATCCCTGGAAGCATCCAAGGCCAGGCTGGATGGGACTTGGAGCAACCTGGCCTATGGAAGGTGTCCCTGCCCATGGGACAAGAAGGTCTTTAAGGTCCCTTCCCTCCGAAACCATCCTGTGATTCCATGGACCACGTGGTTCCCTCTGAGCCACCACAGGAACTGGCAGATACAGTTTTGCTCCCGTCCCTAAAAACCTCAGCTCCCTCTGGAAATCCTGCTGGAAATCCTACTCCTCCAGGTTTATTCGACTGTTTTTAGAAATATAATTGCATGAATAAAAATGGAATATTTTGACAAAATCCTTTTGTTCCAGTGGGGATTTTGACAGCTGCCACTGAGCTGTGCCACAAACATGTACTGCTACCTTGGGTTTGAGGGTTTGCACTTTACTTTAGCAGGATGAAAACAAACAAACAAACAACTCAGAAATAAATACATAGGAGGAAAGATTGTGGGAATGGGAGCTGCTTTGACTCCACTAACTCTGTGGAAATGGAGCGCTCCAGGGCTGTTCCCAATGCACACTGAATAAACACAATGTCATTTCCCAAGGATTTAATCCGCTCTTTCAGCATATCTGGAAGTGTGATCCTGCCTGCTCGAATCCACTGGGAATGCTCTGCAGGATTCCCTCTGCCCAGATCCACAGGAGGACATCCTTGATCCTTCCTTTCCCAGCGCAGCCCTTTGCATTTAACAGGTGAAAATCAAAGATGAAAATGTAAAAAACAATCCGTTTTGAGGGACAAGAAGTGCTTGTGGTGTTTTGTGTTGTTCAGGAAAAGAGGATTTGTTTTTAATTTATAGAAGAGGTTGAAATTGAGCAGCTTCCCCTCGTTCTGGCCGCAGGCCACAGCAGCTGCTGCTGCAGCACAGGAAGAGTGGAATCATGAGGAATCAATGGAATAATGAGGAATCAATGGAATCATGAGGAATCAATGGAATCATGAGGAATCAATGGAATCATGAGGAATCGCCATGGTGGGAGCAGTTGTGCTTCCATCTGCCCCTGTCTGGTGATGTAACCAGTGCAGGAAACCTCCAGAAATTCTTTGTGTCTCTGTTGTTTCCCAGTTGTCCAAGGGATGATGTTTGCAATGGAGGTTTTAAATGAAATGTTATTCTTAGGCGGGGATTGTCAGGTTGGTTTTGTGTTCATTGCCAGACTGAGCTGTTATTGCCAGGAAGGGCTGAATCCTGCAGGTTTTTCCTGGTGTGTTACTGGGTCTGACTCTGCACCCCTGGGAGCTGGAGGCAAACAGATTGTGAGCAAAGTCTGTCCAAAGGGCATTTTTGAAAGGATTATTGATCAGTCTGGGGGTTTTCCCACCAACAGACAGATGTCAGGACTTAAAGTCATGAGATTCATTCCCGCATGCAAGATGTGTGCTGGATTCCAGTCCCAGGCAGAAAGATTTCCAACTGAAAGAGAGGAAAATTAGGTTCGATATTGGGAAGGAATTCCTCCCTGTGAGCATGGTGAGGCCCTGACTCAGGCTGTCCAGAGCAGCTGTGGCTGCCCCATCCCTGGAAGTGTCCGAGGCCAGGCTGGAGCAACCTGGGACAGTGGGAGGTGTCCCTGTCCATGGGATGGGGATGGGATGGGATGGGATGGGATGGGATGGGATGGGATGGGATGGGATGGGGTGGGATGGGCTTCGAGGTCCCTTCCCACCAAAACCATTCCATGACTGTAAGATACTCAAGAGCAGCTGGAAGTTGCCAGCCCATAGTTCCTTTGGGAATTTCTCTCTCAGTTCTCTCCATCTCCCCTAACTCTGAGTACCTGAAAGGAGTTTTATTCCAATTTTTCCAGTGGAGCTCAGCACCAAAGGGCAGATCCTCCCTCCCGAGGGAGATGCACAACGTGGGGAGTCTGGGTGTGCAGGGCAGAGCCCCCCCAGTTCTCCCAGTGGGATGTGTCAGTGCTTTCCTGCTCCCCCTCAGGCTCCCTTTACATCTGAAACTTGTCTGTTTTTGGCTAAGGAATCCACCGGGTGCGTTGGAGCCCATGGTTAATAACAGTAATAATAATGCAGCTCCTCCAAGCAACTGAGGAAGAATTAATTTCTTTCCATTCCACGTTCTGCCAGGGTGGAGGTGATGTGGTCGTCACTCATCCGGAAGGAATTTCAGAGGTAATTACAAAAGGCAGAACTGGGAGCACAAGGAGCTGTAGCTACAGGTTTGGGGTATGGGCTGATGGAAAGCGGGGTCCCCACCCTGCTCTGTTGATGGAACACTGAGTTTCCAGGTAGCTCCCGGGGGAATGTCTCCCGTGCTCCTGCAGCTCCAGGCTCGGGGTGGATTTGCTGCTCCGGGGCAGGGACCCCTGATGCAGAGGATGATGCTGGAGCTCGCTCACTGCTCGGGAGCTTTCCCCCTGATCCCACCTGAGGAGCTGTGTCCGAGCAGGTCCCTCTGGGCCAGAGCCCCACAGTGTGAGAGGCTGGGCAGGCTCTGGAGCCTTTCCCTCCCCTCCTCCTCCTCATTCTTCCCACCAGGATGAGCAGTCGCTGCAAGCCCAGAGCGAGGGGCAGGAGAACGCTTTGCAAATGCTGTAATGTGGAGTAAAGTCTTGGCTGAATTTGCACCTGGCACCATGCTGCTGTCAAGGTAAAAACTCTCCTTTGGGATTAGGAAGGGAGTTCTGCCTCTGTCAGGGCACTCAATGCAACTCCAGTCCCTTTAGTGAGAAATCTGAGTGAACAGGCATTTCTCCAACAGCTTTTCATCGCCTCCTCTGCATCCTTCTGCTCCGCTGCTCCTGTCCAGAATCCACCTCGGAATCCTTCATCTGATGCAACTTCTCAGGCTGAAATATTTGGATGTTCCTCTGTGTGTTTTGTTTGCAAAAATAATCATATTTGTAAAACAGGAGTGTGTCAAAGTACCTTACATTGGTTCACCTGTGCTACCTAATCTCAGTTTAATTATCAGCAAAGTCAAGGCTGTAATTTAGGTTAATTGCTTAAATTAAAGCCTTTGGGTTAAACTTGGGCTTCCAAGCTAAATTCAAACCCGACTCATTTCGGCCGTAATTTACTATTTCATCCCACGTTAACAAAGACCAGCAGGACCGAGGTTTTCCACGGGAGACCACTGAGCTCACAGCAGCCCCGTGCTGTGGGGCTGGGCCCCTCTGAGACCTCCTGGGCGGGAGGCGATGGATCCATGGATCCCATGTCCCGAAGGGATGAATTAGGACGAGCTCCTCAGAAGTTTTTGCCTAGGTGTTGCCCTGTGCTGGGTCCTTTGAGCGTGTTCCCAGCAGTATCTGGAGGCCAGTCAGCTCCAGCTCCTGGGTGACTTTGAAGTGCAGGTGTGACCTGCTTTCCCCAGATAATTGTTTTCTGTGCCAGCACAGAGACTCCGGTGCAGCCCAGGCTTTGGGAGGAGCTTCAGCTCCATCGTTGCTGCCTTGCACACATCTGGGAGGGCTCATTCTTCCCGGGGCCTGTGGCTTCTTGGAGGACCCTCAGACTTTTGGAGGGGTCTGGTGCCTCCTTTATCCTGTTCTGGTGCCTGGCTGGTGGCACCTGAGGGAACCTGGATCCTCCACATCCCCTGGGAACACCTTTGGAGAATGCCCTGCCCCAGGCTGGGCCGCTGGGGCTGTTACCCACGTGCAGAACACGAACTGCAGGAGCTGAAGGCCTTGCAGGGTATTTGTCCCATCCTGTCCTTCTCCTGGCCCTGGGCCATGTCTTTTCTCCCCATGAGGAACACAGAGCCCTGGAAATGGTGTTGCTGGGGAGTCCCACAGTTCTGGTGAGCTCTGTGCACGTTCCACATCCCTCAGCTCCATCCTGCTTCTGGCTTGGTTTTCCTTCTGAAGGTCCAAAGCACTGGCGTGGAGTTTAATTTTCCCTGTTAAAGCAAACCTGGGTCAGCAAGATGAGCTGGGAAAACAAACAAGGATTATCCATGTGTCCTGGAAAGTGGATCCAATCGCAGGGCAGCGATTCCAGGGGGCCTCGTGTTTATTCACCACTCTGTCGATCCATGGGGTTGGTTCCATTTCTGACCTCCAACTGCTTTGGGCAGGGGAATATTGCTGCAGATGGCAGCTGGGAATATTGTTCCACTCTAGATTTGCTGCATCCTGTGTTACCTTCCCTGCAGCCATTTCACGTTTTATTTCAATCGCAGCCTGTGCAAACAAACAATTTGCAAATTAAAACAATTTTCTTTGATGGAAATTCTGCTTTTGAGTCAAAAAAGCTGCAAAGTTTCATTTTGGAATTGTGAAGGGGGGTTGGTTCAGTGTTTCAGGACAGGACCATTCTCATAGGAAAGGTAGAAATTAAACGTTTAGTTTCACAGAATGTTTCACCCAGTGTTTCCGTGCCAGCTGAAGTCACGTGTTGTGTTTGACTTGAGTGTGTCAAATTTTCCAGGTCTGCAAATCAGGAGGAGAGAACTTGAATACAGCTTTTTGCATCTGCTTTGCAAATTCCCAAAGAAGATGTGCCAGGATGGGCTCTTAGAACACTTCACTGGAAACAGCAGTGTCAGAGAGCTGCTCAGGGCTTTTTTGGCTGCATCCTCATCCTCAGAGTGCAGGAGACAGACCCAGCAGTGGCTCCCGGAGGCTCAGGAGCTGTCCTGGTTTGTTTCAGGGAGGGTTCATTGGTGGTGCACCCACGTGTTGATGTGGCTCCAACGTGCTGCACACACTTGGGTTAAAAACCAAACACCATCAGATTTGATATTTTCAATATAAGCCCCAACAAACTGAGCTGCTCTGCCTGCAGCCACCACCTCAGCTCTGAGAGCTTGTCCCCATTCCCTCAAATCAGTCTAAGACACAAGGCCAGATGCTCGAAGAGTGGGGAAAACTCTTCAGTTAATGTAGCCCAACCATTCACCCTCCATGAAACCTCTGGTGCACGTGGGCTGCCCAGACTTTACACAGACGTCATTCCATGGCCCTTCTCAGGTGCTGGAGGGGAGCCTGGGGGTGTTCAGCCCACCCTAGGACCTTTGGGCGGGACCATGCCTTTCCCTGCTCTGGGTCCCCACCTGCTGGAGATGCTCGGCTGGCTTGGCCAGGGCTCTCACACCTGCACCAGGTGATGGATGAGGGGTCCCGTGGGTGTGGGAGCTTGGAGGCTTTTCCCTGGAGAGCTGCTCTGGAATGTTGCACGAGGAGGTTTTTCTGGCAGATCCGGCTGCCGCCCCCTCTCCTCCCCACCCCCAGCTGGAGTTTGCAGGGATTGAGGGATGGCTCGATGGGCACCCACCCTTTCCTTTTGGGACCACCATTCCCAAAGGGCTGCAGGTCCTTCCTCATCTGCTCCCCCTCTGCCCTGGCTCTTTCCTTGGCTATGGTTCTTGTCCTGCCACTGGAGCTGGATTCCCACCTCGTCCGGTGCTGCCCTATTCCTGCCAGGATCCATGCCCGGCCCTGCCAGGATCAGGAGGTGCCTGTGGAGCCACAGGAGGGAGCCTGGGATTGGTGTGGGATCTTGGCTGAAACCCCCAACAAAGCAGGTCATGGAAATCTGCCGGGGGCCTGGGTGGGAATTGAGAGACTGAGAGCTGTGGGCACCTTGGGAGACCTCGAGTTCCCTCCAAATGAACCTGAGGCCCTGAAAGTGCCCTTGCAGAGGAGCAGCCAGGATGTTTCAGGGGATATTTGCGCATCCCAGGGAAACCTCGGTGTGCAAACACTGTGTGTGAAGATTTTGGGTGCTTGTCCCGTGCCTGCCCCTTCAGCTGCTCTTCCGAATCAGGGCAATGTCCTCCTGCTCCATCCCCTTCCTGCTGTGATGCCAACCTCGCTGTGTCCTTGCCGCGGTGCTGATGCCAGAGGTGAGCTCCTCTGGCGTACGAGTTACTCCTGCTTGTACAAACTAATGGCTGAGCCATGCCCTGCATGAGCCAGCTCATGAATCCCAAATAAGCCTTTGGAAATCACCTTCCTTTTTCCCACTTCCCTGCACTTCCTCCTGCAGTGATGGGCAGAAAGGGCAACTTTGGAGGTAACCATCACAGTGGGATTCATCCAGCTTTTGGCTCAATTCCGAGGCAGTTTTTCCTTCCTGTGCCTCAGTTCTACATCCATAGAATCATGGAATGGTTTGGGTTGGAAAGGACCTTGAAGCCATTCCAGTTCCACCCACGTGCCATGGGCAGGGACATGTTCCATAGACCAGGTTGCTCATCCCACCCTCCTTTCCACTTGCCCTGGCTTGTCCTAGAGCCCGGTCCTAAAACTGAGTTTTGTTTCCTCAAGGAGCCAATCCTGTCTCAGGAACTGCCCTCGGGGCGTCCCCAGTGCAGCAGGGACCTGGCACAGACCAACACCTGCAGCGGGAGGAGGGAAGAAAAGCCAAAACCCAGCAGAGTTTAAAAATGACAAATGCTCTTTTATTGGACCTTACAGTAGGTTAGGCCTGGAAGTGAGGAGGCTGCAGCCACGAGGACAAGGAGTTAGAAATCTTATACACACAAAGCAAAAACCTTTCCCGCAAGTGCTGGAGAAAACAGAAGGGGCTGGAAGAAATCTTGAATTGCAGACAAAACCTTTGGAGGCTGTAACACATGTTGGGGGGCAGAGGCTTTTAGAGCCTCTTGGAGGTGTTTTCACTGCTAAGGACCCGGGACTGTGGTTCCACGAGGATGTGATTCACCCTTGGAATGGGATGAACGAAATGGTTGTCGCCGTTCCACGCAGTGCTTCCATTTCCCTTTAAACTCCTGGCTCTGAGCAAAGACCAAGGGCTTGCTGACAGAGGGGCACCGCGGGGTCCATGCCCAGCCAGTGACCTGTTACAACCTGTGCTTCAGCCAAAGGTGCTCCAGATTCTCACAGAGGGGTCCTGGGCCCCCCTGCTGCCCCAGAGGTGAAGGACGGAGGAAGGAGAGGCTCTAGCGCAGCTATTTACACCATGATCTGCAGGGCAGGAAGCCGGAATTGCCGACGGTTGTGCGCTTGCCAGCCTTATCTGATGGTCTTTTTGCTGGTGGTGGTCTTGGAAACGATCCTGACACTGCCTCCCGTGCTGGAGCTGACGCCGCGGCTGCTCCCAGAGCTGAAGGAGCTGCCTCCGCCATAGCTGAGCCCCCCGGAGAATCCTCCGCTGCCGCCTCCGAAGCCTCCGCTGCCGCCTCCGAAGCCGCCGCTGCTCATGGTGTAGCTGCCGCCGCCGCCGCCGCCCATGCCGAGCCCCCCGCCCAAGCCCAGGCAGCTCCCGCCGCCGTAGCCCATCCCGCTGGAGCTGCTGACCACGGCTGGGAAGGAACGGGGAACAGCCATGTGAGGGGACAGCTGGACCCCCGAGGTGGGGACACCTGCAGTGTCCATCCCCCCAGCGAGGGGCAGGTGGGGAGAGGTGGAAGGGGCGAGACACAAAGAGGTGGAGGGGGGGATATGAAGAGGTGGAAGGGGGAGTGATACTCACAGACACTGACAGCTCCGACTCCTTCTCCAGCAAGCCTGTTGGGAAAGGAGAAAGTGAGCACTAATGCCAAACCCTTGCCCATGGGACCACCTAATTAGGCTTGCATGGCCTTCAGTAGGGACTCTGCTCTGGTGGGGTGTGTCTGTGCCACCTCTATCTGCCCTGGTGCTCCAGCCCCTTGGGAAGAGCCATTTGACCCCCAGGAGATGGGCCCTGGTCAACACACAGCAGGTCCACGTGTCCCACCTGCTCTCCTCGCCCTCCAGCAGCTTCCTGTAGGTCGCGATCTCGATGTCCAGGGCCAGCTTGACATTCATGAGCTCCTGGTACTCCCGGAGCTGTCGGGCCAGGTCAGCCTTGGCTTTCTGCAGGGCATCCTCCAGCTCGGTCAGCTTGGCCTTGGCGTCCTTGAGGGCCATCTCCCCACGCTCCTCGGCCTCGGCAATGGCTGCTTGGAGGTTGGCACACTGGGAGTGGGGAGAAAAGGCAATTGTTCCATTCGGGTCTCCCAAACCACTCTGGGGGTTGTGGACACTGGCTGGTGGCTCCCAGGATTGCACTGAGTGCTCCTGATGGGACCTGTCTCTCCCTGCTGTGCCTGACCACCACCACTTCCCAGCCACCTCCTCCTGCTCTGCAGGACCATCCCCCTCCTACCTGTTTCTTCACACTGTCAATCTCATTCCGCAGCCTCTGGACCATCCGGTTGATCTCTGAAATCTCAATCTTGGTGTTCCTCAGGTCATCCCCGTGTCTCCCGGCGGAGACCTGGAGCTCCTCGTACTGGGACACAGAAAGGAGAGCACAGGTGAGCCCTGGGAGCCCCGGGAAGGGTGAGGGGACTTCAGGGAACAAAGTGCAGGTCTGGATGCAGGTTAAGGGGTGGGGGACAAGATTCCTCTGAAATCTGCCCATGGAGTAATGTCACATGCCCTTAGCTCTCAGCATGTGCCAGGAAGGCAGTGCCTGATGGCACAGGGGACCTGGGCATTGTCACCTACAACAACCTGGAAGGGGGAGTGTTTAAGGCCAGTGTTACCAGTGACTCTGTGAGCCCAAGGTCAAAACTTTTCAACATCTCCTTCAACATTCCCCTCACCTAATGGGAAATAATTTCTGATCATTTCAGACCACAGAAATCAGTCTGTCACCCAGGTTACCCACCTTGTTCTGGTACCAGGCCTCGGCCTCGGCGCGGCTGCGGTTGGCGATGTCCTCATACTGCGCCTTCACCTCGGCGATGATGCTGTTGAGGTCCAGGTTCCGGTTGTTGTCCATGGACAGCACCACAGAGGTGTCGGACACTTGCTGCTGCATCTGGGACAACTCCTGCAAAAGATGCAAAAAATGAAGTTAATGGTCCATGGTGAAAACCACAGAGATGAAGTGGTTTGGGAGTGCTCCCTGCCAAGCTGTTTTCTTGCATTTCTCCTGCTCCATCTCCATTTGCCCTTTCCTAACTTATTTCTGCATTATCATTTCCAAAAGGCTGGGACCACCTTCTCCTCTGCTCCCATAGAGCCCCGGGTGTGGGATTCACAGGGCAGGAGCCGGGGGCTGCTCTCCAGGAACCACTCACCGCCTCATACAGAGCTCTCAGGAAGTTGATTTCCTCTGCCAGCGCATCGGCCTTGCCCTGGAGCTCAACCTTGTTCATGTAAGCACCATCCACGTCCTAGAGAGAAGATACCAACTGATGAAACCAGAACCCAAAGGGGCTTTGGGACACCAAACGGGGCCATGTCTGCTTCCAGGTCTGTTATTCGTAGAATCGTGGAATCATGGAATGATTTGGGTTGGAAGAGACCTGAAAGCTCATTCAATTCCCATCCCTGCCGTGGGCAGAGACACCTTCCATAGGCCAGATTGCCTTGGACTCTTCCAAGGACAGGGCAGCCACAGCTTCCCTGGGCAACCCGTGCCAGTGCCAGCAGGTCCTTGGGCTCCTTTTTATGTCCCTGTGATCGAGGTACTTTTTAATGTAATGTTGGACATTGACCGTGAGCCAGAACCAGGTCCTCGGGCAGAAGGCAAAGCTCTGACTCACAAGGATGTGACCAGAGACTGAGCAGAGCTACAAGAGTACAGAAAACAGGGCAGCTCTATCAGCAAAGAGAAGGTTGTGCCCATTCCTGGCCTCAGGATGTGCTTGACCCAGCCATGAGGGTGCCAGACCCCAACTCCCACCAGCTTTGCTGGAACTCTGCAAGGTGAGACAATTCCAGTTCCTGGCCCATAATTCCCAACCCACTCACCTTCTTGAGGACCACGAACTCGTTCTCGGCACCTGTGCGCCGGTTGATCTCATCTTCATATCTGCCAGGATAAAAGAGTGAAGGGGTTTGGGTGGAACGAGGAGGTGGGAGCACCCCATTCCCAAGTCATCAGTTGTGGTTCATGGATAGATTCCCTACTCCCACATGTTTATCCAGAGCAGACACAGAGCGAATATTACTGTCTTTGAACTGTGGGACTCCGTGGTGTGAGTAGTCCCAGTTAAATTAATATATTTTAATCACGGCCCATAAAGTCAAGCTCATACACAAATGTGCAGATTCAGAGCCCGTTCTGGCAGGAAGCAGGAGCAGCCATTCCCAGTGACCTTCGCTCCAAGCAAAGTTATGCAAAAGGCTTTCAACAAAGCTGCACTGCAATGCCTACAAATGTATAATAAAGCAATCATTTGATATTTGATATTATAATAATGCTAATGGCTCTGAAGAACCCACTGCAGCATTTAATTAAAACAAAAGCTCCATGGTTGTGCAAGAGAGAATCATTACAGCTCTGACAGCGTTTCTGTAGAACTTTTTATGGCTCTGAGCAACATCCTCTCATCAGATAATCAGGGCAGGGCTTAGCTAGAAAGTAGACAAAACATGCAGGCTCTTGAGACAAAGACCTGGCTTTCAAAGGCAGGTTCGTGCCAGTCCTCTCGCCAATATTGGCAGAGTTTTCCCTGCAGATCTCTGAGTGGACAAGGGAAGAGGTGGGAATTAGCCAATGGACTGGGAACCAACTCTAGACTTGAAATAAAATGTGTTCTCTTTCCCAGGAGGCAGCTCTGAAATCCAGACTGTAGAATTGATCATTTGGGGCCTGACCATTATTTCTAAAAGCCTAGAACGCATTTCAAGACCTCAAGTGCACCCCAAATCACACCAGAAGCTCTGCCAGTCCCTCCTGTTGGATCTAAGTGTCCTCTTCCCAGCCCCTCTCCCAAAAATATGTCTCTTCCGATTCTTAACTACCTAATGTTAACATTTTCCAGCCCTGCAGGGTGATTCTCAAACTTGCAGTCGGCCAGGGCTGGTTGAAGAAGAGACCAGATTGTTCTCAGACAAATAAAGATCAATGGCCTCACCTAAAAATCCCCCAAAAAATCACCTGCAGGCAGCAGGTGCTGACTGGTGTGTCCTGAGAATGATCCATCCTCCCTCCACCACATTCCGTGTCTCAGCAGGGGTTAATTCCCTCCCCAGGGAAATTTTTGGCAAAGGACTGATCATCTTCCAGGTGATGGGAGCTGAGGGAGGCCAAGCAGTTCCAGGTCACCTGGGCCCTCTAGAAAGACTGGAATTTCCTTCACAAAATGGGAAATGGGAGATTTCTGAGCTGGAAGTTTATGGCTAAGTTTCATCCTGCTTTTGCCAGTTATTCTCATGAGTCACTAATTTTTCTGTCTCCAGATATATTATTTCAGGAGACTCCGGAGATGAGACCATGACCTCTGTTATGCTGGAGCAGTTTCCCAGGAATTCTGTGCTAAACACTGACCTTGCTCGTGAAAGATGTGAAATAACAAGGGGTAATTCTGGGGTGAATGTTTTGTGCTGGGAAGAAGAACCCGAATCAAACACCATGTGTGCACCAGCAGGAATGAGCCACCTGCCTGGGTTTTCCTGGCTGGAAGGATTTAGGCTGCAGAATGCGATTCCTTACTTGTTCTTGAAGTCTTCCACCATGTCCTGCATGTTGCGGAGCTCCGAGTCCAGCCGGCCCCTCTCTCCCACCAGGTTGTCGAGCTGCCGCCGGAGGTTGTTGATGTAGGCTTCGAAAAGTGGCTCCAGGGACTTCCTGGTGACAGTGTGACCCTGCTCCTGGAGGAGGCTCCACTTGGTCTCCAGCACCTTGTTCTGCTGCTCCAAAAAGCGCACCTGGGGAGGAACAAAGCCAGGGACATGTGTGAACAGCACAAAAAACCTCACAGCTGCCAGGAAAAGGTGGGATCACCAATGAAAAGGTCAAGAGATGTTGGGACAATCAGAGGAGAATTATTAGGAGTGTCCCAGTCTAGAGCTTTGTGTTCTCAAAAGTATTAGAAGCTTCTGGAGATGCTTAGCAAGATTTTTTCAGGAGTTTTAATCAGGCCAAACACTTGTACTTGCAACTTTAATGTTTCTTCCCCCAGTAGATGCTCAGCCCACCTTACTGGTTTAAACTGGTTCTATCCCACTGTAGAGGAGAAGATCCATCCACCCCAGGATGGTTTTTACAGGGAAGAGAGAGAGTTACTTTGTCAATAAAATAAAGGCACTGAAAAACTTATCCTTGCTAAGGGAAACATAAAACAGTTCTTAGTTTTCAGCCAAGCCCACGTTGTTTGTCAGCTGGGATCAGTTCAGGCAAGTCCCTAAATCCAAAGGAAGTTTTTTCCTGAAGTTTTTTCCTGAGGCAACTGATAACATGCCTGGCTTGATGGTTCAGACCAAACTCTCACCTTGTCGATGAAGGAGGCGAATTTGTTGTTGAGGGTCTTGATCTGCTCCCTCTCCTGTGTTCGCACCTTCTGGATTTCCGGATCGATATCCAGCTTGAGGGGTGCCAGGAGGCTCTGGTTGACAGTCACTTCATGGATGCCACCGGGTGGGCAAACAGGGAACCCGGGGCCACCTCGGCCACCAAATCCGGGCCCTCCCAGCCCAAATCCACTTCCCAGCCCGTAGCCACCACCACCACCAGCTCCTCCTAAGCCAAATCCAGTGCCTGCTCCACCACCATAGCCAAGACCAAAGCCGTATCCACCCCCGGCTCCGCTCCGTAGACCTCCACCGACCGAGCTGTAGGAAATCCGTTTGCTTCCACCTAAGTTATAGAGACTTCTGCTGCCGAAGCCACCGCCAGCTCCAAAGCCTCCTCCACCTCCAGCTCTTCCTCCTCCAACTCTGGAGACAGAGACAGAGCTAAAACTGCTTCTGGTCCCACCACCTCCTCCTACAATAGCAGAGCCTGAGCTAAAGCCCCTCATGCCCCCTCCAGTAGATGATCTGAAAGAGATCCGGCTCATGGCTGGTTCAGTTGGGAAGACAAAGAGTAGGAGACAGGAAAACAAAAAAAGGCTGCGCAGCAGGAAAAGAGCAGAGGGCAATGGAGACAGAAACCCCTGTAATGGGAGAGCCTGGGAGCCTCCTCTTTTATCTGCTTGGAAAACTTGGCACGGGAATTCAGAACTTGACGTGCCTTGCAGCAACTTGCCTTGTCAAACACACCTCGGCTACGGCGAGGCGCTGAAAAATGCATTGTTTGCAGGCAGGAAAGTAACGGCGAGAGGGAGCTCCCCCCTCCACCAAAGCCGCCGCTCTGAGTCATGGAATTAGAATTGAATGGGACGAGGTCTGCACTCAGGGGCAGGATGCAACACGATTCCCGAGACCCTGGGAGCTGCTTTCCCTCGGGCGAGCCAAGGGCTTGCTCGCTTGAGCAAAGCGAGGATTTTGCAAGTTGAATTTTAAGGTTTAGCACATTGCATTGGCAAGACAAACAGGGGCTTTTCTGAGGTTTGCAGCTCTGCACCTGGCCACGCATGTCCTGCTGTTGGCTCGGGAAAGTTGGGTCTGAAGGTGGCTTTAATGATCAGTGCCAATGTTGTGATTTTTTTTAATATTCAAGTTTGATTTTTTTTTTTTCTGGATCTAAATGATGATGGGCTTGAAGGGATGATCTGAGTGGAAGTTGTGTCATGGCAGCGTTTTCTGGGATCTTACCAAAAATCCTCTCCCCTCGCTGCAGGGGAAACTGAGGAATGAGTTAACATGACTTTGAAAGACAGCAAGAAAATGCCTTTTCCAAAATCACATCAAAATATATTAAATAGTACCTTCCTTAACAGAGACTTATAAAAAACACTATTGAAAAACTACTTGAAATGATTGTGGTTCTGTAGGACCTCCTTGTCCTCAGGAGGTCAGCATTCAAAAGCTTCCTTTGAAGTCGTATTTTTATCTTTTTTTCTGCCCCCCACCTTATATTTATCCAACAATTTCACGTCACTGCTGGCTCTCCAAGTTGTTCTGTGGAGGGGAATTCACCCACCTTCCTTCCCACCCCCTCCTTCACTCCACTGAGATCACACAGTTGGAAAAACTTTCTAAAATAGCTTTTGCCTCTTGATGTTGCTCCTGGGTGGATCCTGGTGCAGGAGTTTCAACCCCCACAATGAGTCTGGGCTGTGTAGAGGCTTGAGAGCTGGGGATCCTTCTCTTGTGCCCATGAAGAGGTGGGCGCAAGATACAGGAGAACAAATCCCCTCATTCCCACTCAAAATACGTCCCCAAATACTTTTATGAACTGGATTCTGCCCACCAGCCAGGGCTGCCCACCTTAACCAGGTGGAGGAATAGCGAAAGACAGAGAGATGAGACCTGAGCAGCTAAACCAAAAAAATTCCCAAATTCATCTACGTGAGCAAAAAGTGCAGGAGCTCAATCCAAAAGGAGGAGCTGAAGGGGATCGGCTCAGAGCTTGTTTGTGTTGATGTGTTTCCAACCGCTTCTTTTTTTTCTGTCTGGGAACTTGAAAGAACCTGAGCAGGAGGGGTTTGGTTTGGTTGGGTTTGGTTTGGTTTGGTTGGATTTTGTCTCCTTGCAATCAGAAGACAGCAGCGCTCCCAACTCCCATCTCCTTGGAGTGCTCCCGATTCCAGGGGTGAGTCACCAGCCCCGGATCAGAGGCAGCCCTGGATGGCTGATCCCAGATCGCTGCTGCTGACAGGGACGCGGCTGGGCTGTAGCAAGGGGGTGCTCTCGCCCCGGGAGTGGAGATGTGGGGATATCCTGCCTGCTGGAAACACAGCATTTTGCTGGGAAAACTTCACCCCACGCTCCATCCAAACCCAACAACCCCCGACTGCACAGAGGCAGGAACCTCAGCCATGAGACCTCTGGGTGCTGAAATAATCAGTGTGACACTGAAAATAAATAAACTCTGTTCCAAGCATGGCAGATCCATGGGGACTTGCTTTCCTACGCCTGCCCATGTGAGCTGGCACAACTGTGCCAGGAGCCTGTGGACGGGGGCCAGGCACAGAATCTGCCTTTGACTCCCAAATCGCTTATGCAAAGTCACACCTGGGAACAGGAGCACAGGTTTTAATTAAAGCAGAGGGAAAAGGATTCATGTGGAAGGGAGTCATTACTTCCCCAGGTCTTCTAGGAAAGCCTGTTGCTGCAGACAATGGCAATTAAGTGGAATATTACAAAGGATTTGGAAGAGCAAAGCAGATGATGGTTTAGGCACCAAAACAAAATTCTTGCGGAATCTCTCGGTTCCTCACACTTTCCTTTCTCGGCTTGCGTCGCTCACAGGCAGTGTCCCACTGAAGGTGCTCAGGGCTGCAGGGGCCCCTCAGGTGGGACAGTTCCCTGTGGAGGGGCAGGATGATGCCTTAAAGGGCTGCCTAGAAACAGAGACCAGACAGGAATAAAGGAATAAAGGAGGGATTTATTTGAAAGGCCTTCAGGTGCACACTTCGGGGTCCAGAGGTCCTGCCTCAGTGGATCCCAAGGTCATGAGAGTTTCACACTTTTATAACAATATCAATTCCCCAAGCAGAACCCAATCAATGATGTGATTTCCCCCAGCCTGCCCCTCTCTTCCCAAGATGAAGGTTTACAGTTCTCGTTTCTGGGTGTCCTTGAAGGGCAAGTTAGAAGTTTTGTTATGTCTATGTTAGCACAGAGAACAGCATAAGAGAACAGCATTTAACAAGCTACAGAAAACTTCAGTTACACTAGCAGCACAGGATTTGAAAAATATAAAAGTTAAAACCTAAGGCAACCTAAGGACATGGGAGGTTGCCTGGGGGATGGGGGCACTGCAGAGAAAGGGGAGGAGGAACAGGGCTCCTGTCTCAGGAGTTCAGCTGAGGTCCAATTTGCTCTCTTTTTCAGCAGGGGCCGGAAAAAAAGATGTTAAAAACTCTGCAGGTTGGTTAAGGTTGGGTTATCATGAGCGGTGCTAAATCTTCGCGCCCAACCTGTGCAATTCGGTGAGATCAGAAATCGAGGTGGCTCAGAGTTTATTTTTAACCATTGCTGTTAAGACATTGGCCTGTCTGCAGCACCCTCCGGACAGCAGGATGGAGGACAGGCTGACCACGAGCCAGCAGAGCATCCCTGCAGCCAGAAGGGCAAAGGAACCCTGGGCTGCCCCGGGAGGAGAGTGGCCAGCACGGCAGGGAGGGGATCCTGCCTCTCCACTTGGCCCTGGCAGGGCCATGTCTGGAGTGTTGTGTTCTACTCTGGACTCCACTGCTCCAGAAGGACAAGGAGCTCCTGGAGAGGGTCCAGTGGAAGCCACAAAGGTGATAAGAGGTCTGGAGCATCTCTTTGATGAGGAGAAATGGCGGGAGCTGGGCACGGTCAGTCTGGAGAAGAGGGGACTGAGGGGGGATCCCAACAATCACAGGAATATCCAAATATGCATACAAAGATCTAATTTGAGAGCGTCTGTCATCAGTCCATGTGAACATCTCCAGGGGGTGGCAGGAGAATGGTGCCCAGTGACAGGACAAGGATCCCAGAATGCCCAAGGTGGGAAAAGCCCTCCAGGATCCTCGAGTCCAAGTTGTGCCCAATCCCTACCTCACCACCAGCCCAGAGCACTGAGTGCCACGTGCAGTCATTCCCTGGACACCTCCAGGGATGGTGATCCCACCACCTCCCTGGGCAGGGAGAAGTCATGGCCATGAACTACAACACGGGAAATTCCACCCCAACATGAGGAAGAACTTCTTTCCATGGAGGTGGCAGAGCCCTGGAAGAGCTGCCCTGGGATTGTCCCTCTCTGGAGACATTCCATGCCCACCTGGACCCCCTCCAGTGTCACCTGCTCCAGGTGTCCCTGCCTTGGCAGGGGTTTGGACTGTATGAGCTCCAGAGGGCCCTTCCAATCCCTACTATTCCGGGATTCTGGGATTCTCAGTCAGGCTTTGTCCCCTGGATTTGGTGGGGCTGGTGTCCCCTGGGGCTCCTTTGATTTCCTGGGCAAGGGGGATGAGATGTTCCTGTGTTTTGGTGCACCTGGGTTTGAGCAAGGTTTCGCTGAAGAGTCTCCTTTGAACTTGCTGGGACTCGCCGGCATGTGTGTTCCTGCTCCTTCCTGTGCTCCTGCTCCTTCCAATGCTCCTGCTCCTTCCCTGTTCCTGCTCCTTCCCCTGTTCCTGCTCCTTCCCTGTTCCTGCTCCTTCCAATGTTCCTGTTCCTTCCCCTGTTCCTGCTCCTTCCAATGCTCCTGCTCCTTCCTGTGTTCCTGCTCCTTCCTGTGTTCCTGCTCCTTCTCCTGTTCCTGCTCCTTCCAATGCTCCTGCTCCTTCTCCTGTTCCTGCTCCTTCCCTGTTCCTGCTCCTTCCCCTGTTCCTGCTCCTTCCTGTGTTCCTGCTCCTCCTGTTCCTGCTCCTTTCCCTGTTCCTGCTCTTTCCCCTGTTCCTGCTCCTTCTCCTATTCCTGCTCCTTTCCCTGTTCCTGCTCCTTCCCGTGTTCTGCCCAGAGTTATGCAGGGCCAGGATGTTTCAAGGTCAGGGCAGAGTGAAGCGTCTGAGCCTTTGAAATTCAATCAGGGCTTTGCAATAATGTTTGGCTGAGGGTTTTTTCTCCACTTTGTCTTGGTTTTATTCTCCTTTTGCAATGACTGACTGAAATATCCACATCAGTGCTGTTGTTGTGCTCCAGCACCCATCCCCAACCCAGATCTTCCAGATAAAGCCTCCCCCAGAGCCCTGCAGACACTTGGGTTTGCTCTGGCTTTTTAAGAAAGCAAAAATTAAATCCTGAGGTTTTGCCTGGCTGCGCCAAGCCCTCCCTTCCATGGAAGAAAAGCTTTTGGATTGACCCCAATAAGTTAAGAAATGACTGCTGATTAATTATCTTGTCACTTATGGATAAACCTCCACCCTCCTTCTCATCCCCCTCCAGTTTTCTCCAGTTCTTCAATTTATTTTGGGACAAACCAATTCAAGATTTTCATTATAATTTAATCAGAATTTCAAAGCTTTTCCCTGGAAGTAAGGCAATATATGCCTCCAGCTCATTCTGATGAAGGTTGGGAATATTTTGTATTTCTGGTTCTGTTTTAGAATAAAAAGATAAAGAAAAAGAACAAATAAATTACAATCCGGTTTTATTGGGCACATTCCAAAAGAGAGAGGAAGGGAAGCACGGAGCTGCGTCACTATTATGGAAGTATAAAAAGCTGCAATTTTCTTTTTTTATGGTGCTTTCCAAAAATAAAAAGACAGAGTGGAAGTCTGGAGGAGTAAATTCCACCAGAAAAGAGGAAAATAGCTTTGGGACACTGGAGTTCCTTTGGGATCCTGCTCCTGACTGCCTCGTTTCCCACGTTTGGAACCTGCTGCACTTCCCAGTTTCCCAAAGGTCTTTTGGCAGAGGAACCCACACAGGGAGGAGCTGCTGGAGCTCCCCCGGGAGCAGTGGACACTGCCCTTCAGGAAGCTTTTCCAGCGTGATTTTCACAGTCTCAGACTTTCCCCCCCTGCTGCCACCAAGGCTGTGGGGAAAGGCAGCAAGGCTGGGACTGCTGGAGGATTTGAGAATTTTTGAAGACATTCCAGCAAAACCTTGCATGGGACAGGACAGAAACCCCATTTAACTGCAAACACTGATCGTGCTTTGAAGGACTCGTCATCTCAGACATGATTTAGAATTTAAAAATCCTTTAATTTAGAAAACAAGCCCTTTTTCATAGGTTTTGGATCAATCAATGGTGAATCCTCTGACAACGAACACCCCTGAGGTTATGTAAAAGCTGCTGCTGGGGGCAAACTCACTTAGGAAGAGACAGGACAGGAATGGGAAAGTGATTTGGGAAAAGCTTTTTGATGAGCTTGTGGCACATTGAATTCTCATCTGTGGGTGGAAGGATCTTGGGTTGCTGCTCGAACATTAGCACTCCCAACCCCTGGTCAGGCTCAAGTGCCTGAGCTGACTCAGCAGCAAAACTTGGCAATATCTGGCAGAATCCTATTTTTCAAAACTTGGCTGTGAATGGAGGAAAGAGGGATTTTCCATCTCACAATAGTGACTCAGAATGAAGGATATTTTAGAGGGACATTATGAGCCACTGCCTGGGATCTTTGGGTAGCCTCAAGGGGTATTTCCACACAGCAAAAAAATATCCCAGAAAAATAACAGAAAAGATCTCTGATGAAGATGAGCCTCTCCTGTGAAGGAGCGAGCTGGGCTCATCCCAGCAGTGACAGCAAGGCAGGGTGAGCCAAACACACATTCCCAGCCCATCCCTGGGCTTCTGGGGGGCAGAACTGAGCTAAAACCTTCCCTGCTGTTTGCTCTGCTTTAGTTGGTGGCTGTGGGTGGCCACAATCACAAACTGCTCAGCCTTATTAAAAACAAACAAATGGAAAACCAAACCAATTCCCCATTCAGAGCAATCACTTCAGCCCGTGTTTTCCTTTTACTCCTGTTTCAGGGACTTGGAGAGCTCTGGTTTCCGTGTGTTCCACTGCTTTTCTTGACCTGAGATCCAAATGCGTGAGAACTACAGAGCAGGAGCAGGGCAGAGGCAGCTGGAGGGGTGGAGATGGGTGAGAATGGGGTGGAAATGGGGCAGGAGGAACAGAGGAACCACAGGAAGGTCTGGGCTTGGCTTTACTCAAGCTCTGTGGCATTCTTCAGGCTTTGGCTTTTTATGCTCTTTTTGCTGGAGGAGGTTTTGGAGACGATTTTCACACCTGGGTTGGTGCCTTTTGCACTTCCAGAGCTGAAATTCCCTCCGCTGGTGCTCAGGGCGCTGCTGCTGCCTCCGGTGTGGCTGTGGCTGCCAGCAGTGCCCAGACCACTCCCTCCTCCAAAGCCACCTCCAAGACCACCTCCAGCTCCGAGTCCAAGTCCTCCTCCGCTTCCAAAGCTGTAGCCTCCTCCTCCTCCGAGACCGAAACCACTCCCGCCACCTCCTCCGAGGCCAAAACCGCTTCCAACACCTCCTCCAAGACTAAAGCTGCTTCCACCACCTCCTCCAAGGCCAAAACCACTTCCGCTGCCTCCTCCATTCAGGCTCAGTCCACCAAATCCTCCTCCTAAGCCAGCTCCACCAGCCATGCCAGAGCTGGAGCTGATGACTGCTGCAAGGAAAAGCAACCAAAGGGTTGGACATCTGCTTGGCAGTCATGGAATCACGGGATGGGCTGGGCTGGAAGGGGCCACAAAAGCCATCCCATCCCACCCCCTTCCATGGGCAGGGACATCTTCCACTGTCCCAGGTTGCTCCAGGCCCTGCCCAGCCTGGCCTGGCACACTTCCAGGGATGGGGCAGCCGCAGCTGCTCTGGGGAGTCACCCAGCTCCAGGAAGCACCATCACCAGGACCTTGACCCACAGGACTTGAGCCCAACTTCCATCCCCTGCACAAGCCCCTAATGACAGTGGAGGACTCCAAAAGTCTTATGTGGGGCAGAACTTCCCTTTTCCCAAGGTTGCTCCCAGGCCTTGTTCCCAAAGCCAGAGTTTGGGATCGAGAACTGTGATACTTACAGTAGCTGACAGGGTTCAGTCCCTCCCCACTGAGCCTGTTGGGGGATTAGAGGAGATTAGAGCAAAATTACAGAGACAGGCAGAGGAACCGACCTCGGATGGGGAAAGTGATAGTCACTATTATCCCCACAAGGGTTTTGCCCCCACCTGCTCTCCTCGCCCTCCAGCAGCTTCCTGTAGGTCGCAATCTCGATGTCCAGGGCCAGCTTGACGTTCATGAGCTCCTGGTACTCCCGGAGCTGCCGAGCCATGTCAGCCTTGGCTTTCTGCAGGGCATCCTCCAGCTCAATCATCTTTGCCTTGGCGTCCTTGAGGGCCAGCTCCCCGCGCTCCTCCGAGTCTCCGATGGCCGTCTGCAGGGTGGCACACTGCAAGGGAGGGGGGGCTCGGAAAGCTGCTCTTCCCTCTGGGTGGGAGTCACCCAAGGAAGGAACCCATTCTGGCCAGGGAGTTCATGGAAAACGTTCTGGCTGAGCTAACATGTCTGGAATTGAAATGCCAGACTGGCAAGAATGACTTAAGAGTTAAATTTTACAGTGCGGGGCCCTTTCCAGGAGGGAATTCAACACCTTCAGTGAGGGTGCAAAAGTCCCCGATCAGCAAAGCTGAGCTGTGGTGTGGAGGGACAACAGAATGGGGCTCTGTCAGCTCCTTTAGCCATTCCTACCTGGTTCCTCGTGTTCTCTATCTCGGAGCGGATCCTCTGGATGAGCCGGTTGAGCTCAGAGATTTCGCCCTTGGTGTTCCGCAGGTCGTCACCGTGTTTCCCAGCTGTGGCCTGCAGCTCCTCAAACTGAGGTGAGAAGGAAGATGGAACCTGAACCCTCTAAGGTGTCTGGCTGGACAAGATGTGGCTCAAACAGCCTCTCTTAGGGACAGCAGGGATTTCCTGTGGCAATGATGGGTCAGTTCACCTTGGTTTGGTACCAGGCCTCGGCCTCGGCGCGGCTGCGGTTGGCGATGTCCTCGTACTGAGCTTTGACCTCGGCGATGATGCTGCTCAGGTCCAGGTCCCGGTTGTTGTCCATGGACAGGATGACAGCAGTGTCAGACACTTGGGCACTGAGCTGGGCCAGCTCCTGTGGGAAGGACACGGGAGCTGCCCTTACCTCTCTCAACCCCCGGAGTGGTGGCTGTCCCCAGCCAAGGACAATAGCAGGACAGGAATTTGGGATTTGTCTGTACCGCCTCATAGAGAGCTCGAAGGAAGTTGAGTTCATCACTCAGGGCATCCACCTTGGCCTCCAGCTCCACCTTGTTCATGTAAGCAGCATCCACGTCCTGGAAAAGAGCAGCTATGGGGGCACCTGTGTCCCCTGGATCCTCTCCTCAGCCAAGAGGAAGCTCCTTCGCACAGCCAAGAAATGGCCAAGCCTGGAGACGAGGCTGCCCCTTTCCCTGCTGCCTGGTAGGGAAGCTGTGGTTGGCACATCCCTCTGGAAGTGCACCAAGAGGGCATCTCTTGCCCCAGAAAAGTGCCAAGTGTAATCTGGAAATGGCTAAGGAGGGAGGTCCTGGCTCTTTGGCCTCGGGACTGGGATTCCCAGTACGGCTGATCCCCTTTGTCTCTGCATGGTCTGTTTTGCACCTGGGTGTGTTGTGGGACAGGAGAGGGAGGAGATTTCGCTTCCCTCCTACAAGCCCCTCCATTCCTTTCCCACAACACCACGATCAAATGGTGATTTAAAACCCTTCTACAGGACGAGGATGCAGCTCCGTGAGATCTCCCATCCCTCAGGATTCTCCCACTCCGTGCAGTGGTTGGGGTTGGCTCTGCAGCTCCTCCTGTCTCACCCACCTTCTTGAGCACCACAAATTCGTTCTCTGCTGCCGTGCGCCGGTTGATTTCCTCTTCGTATCTGCAGGGATAAAGGGAAACAGGTGCTGGGTCAGACCTCGGGAAGCAGAATGGGTGTCCAGGTAGGACTGAAAGGTGATCTGGACTGGGGGCGGCATCTCCAAATCAGCCTCCTGGGAATGGTCCGGCTCAAATGTGTGAGATTCCCACTTCTCAAAGGGCTGAAAGGACATTCCTGACTTAATGCAGACAGAACAAGGAAGGTAAAGCTGGTTTTGAAGATTTTGCTTTGCAGGAGCCATCGCAAGGTGCTGCGCCCAGGCTGAGTCCTCATTTTTTGCTGGGAAAAATGTTGATGGACCCTTTTTGGTGCTGTTGAGTAAATGGGTCCTGCAGGGAGAGATACCTCTGAGCAGGTGGTATTGGAGGTGATCAGTGATGTTCTATGTTACGGGTTGGAGTAAAAACTGCAGAAAATTTTTCCCCTTTCCTGGAGAAATCTCCATTAATACTTCAGGCTGGATGTTTGCCTTTCAGAAATTCAAATTTTTGAGATGAATCATAGAACGGAATTATAGAATCATAGAACCATAGAATAGTAGAATTAGAGAATCACAGAATCAAAGAAACATAGAATTACAGAATTATAGAATCACAGATTCAGCTGAGTTGGAAGGGACCCATCAGGATCACTGAGTCTAACCCCCTGGCCACAGACACCCCACCAACCCCACCCTGTGCCTCAGAGAGTTGTCCAAACACTCCCGGGGCTCTGGCAGCCTCGGGGCCGTGACCATTCCCTGGGGAGCCTGGGCAGGGCCCAACCACACTCTGGGTGAAAATTCCCGCTGCTGATGTTCAGCTGAACTATTCACACCCCATTCCACACTCACTTGTTCTTGAAGTCCTCCACGAGGTCCTGCATGTTCTTCAGCTCCCCATCCATGCGTCCCCGCTCACTGAGCAGGTTGGCCAGCTGCCGCCGCAGGTTGTTGATGTAGGCCTCGAACAGAGGGTCCAGGTTGCTCTTGCCCGAGTTGTTTTTTTGGCCCTGCTCCTGCAGAAGGGTCCACTTGGTCTCCAGCACCTTGTTCTGCTGCTCCAGGAAGCGAACCTGAGCAATGGGAAGCAGAAGAGCCTTAGGCAGAAGGTATCTGTGAGCTGACAGCCAATATTCAAACACTGGGAGGGATGCACAGCAGGAGCCAAGGGATTCCCAAGGTAAGAGTTTCCAAACTGGGAATATCCTCTGGATTATCCAGGGCTGTGTTAGCCTGACCTGTAGCTGAGCAAATCTACCCTTAGTGGAGAGTTCTCTTCAAAGGCAATTTAACTTTGGAAGCCAATGAGCAATGGTAAGAAAACTTGGGTTCAGGTTTTTCTTCACCAGATGGTGAAGTTCTTTCACACCCTCTGGGGTTTCTTTCTTTGTAAGATATTTATTTTCCTTTGTTAAAGACAAGGTTTGAGTACTAACGCTAAAAAGCTTAACTGCCTTTTGCTCACACATAAAATGTATTTATCCAATCAAAACCCAAGGAAGGACTTGAGTGGTTGAGTCAATTGAGTCGATATATAAAGGATTTTATCTTGCAGACAATAAACAACGAGGACCAATACATCTGTTATGATTGCCAAGAGAGAGAGTTGGGTTGAGCCCCTAGACCTGGACCCTATACTAACTTATTCCATTTCAACTAATCTGTGTTATTTCTCAGGCAAAAACCTGGGATCTAATCCCATTACTACAATTTCCTTGTCTTGTTTTCTCCCCTGTAACTGTTCAGAAGGACATTACTGTTTGAGGGAATTAACGAAGACATGCAGGGAGGAAATGGGTGAAGGACTGGAGATCTCTGAAGTCGTATTTTTGTACCTACTAGATCCTCCCTCCCCCTCCACCACAGGTCCACAGCACCTGGCGAGGTCTCACCTTGTCAATGAAAGAAGCAAATTTGTTGTTGAGGGTCTTGATTTGCTCCTTCTCATCTTTCCGCACTTGTTGGATGTTCGGATCTATCTCCAGGTTCAGTGGTGCCAGGAGACTCTGGTTGACAGTCACTTCTTGGATTGTACCCACTCCAGGCTGGCCACCAGGAAATCCCGCTGGGCTCCTGCCAGCACCCAGCCCCCCAGGAAATCCTCCCAGCCCCCCCAGTCCACCCAAGCCAAACCCTCCGCCACCTCCATGCCCACCACTAAAGCCGAGCCCACCAGCACCTCCACCAAAGCCAAATCCACCACCAAGGCCCAGCCCAAGCCCACCAGCACCTCCACCACCAAGGCCCAGGCCAAGCCCACCAGCACCTCCACCACCAAGGCCCAGCCCAAGCCCACCACCAGCTCCACCACCAAGCCCCAGCCCAAGCCCACCACCACCACCTCCCAGGCCAGAGCCACCAGCACCTCCACTCCCGAAAGCAGCTCGGAAGCTGCTTCCAACACCAAAGGAAATCCTCTTGCTACCCCCAAGGTTGTAGAGGCTCCTGCTGCCAAAACCTCCGCCACCACCACCGCCACCTCCTCCAATGAGCCTCCCAAGGCCACCTCCGCCTGCTCCTGATCGTGCCACGGACACAGAGCTGAAGCCAGCCCTGCTGCTGCTCGGGACTATGGCTGAGGCAGCGCTGGAGGATCGGCCTCCACCTCCTGCCCTCGTGCTGAGTGCCCGGTTCATGGCGGCAGCAGAGAGGGCCCTGCACAGCCAGAGAGACTCTGCAGCGCTCTGAGCAAAGGGAACAGGGGTGCCCCTTTTATCCCCCAGGGATCTGGGCTTGGTTGCATGGAAGTCCAGTGATCAATTTAGTGCCTTCATGGTTTTGACGTGCCAGGAGGCAGCTGTCTCCCTGAGACTCGTTAAACCCTGATTGCACCCAAACACACCTCCCGGGGCCGGACCCGCTCAGCTGGAAGAGTTATCTAACGCCCAGATTTCTGTCAGGGAGAGCTCAGCCTGATGCAAAGCCTCTGTATCCTCGCAGAGATCGGTTATTTTATTTTGTATTATTTTGCCTAACCCTAAAAGTGTCCAAGGCCAGGTTGGGAGGGGCTTGGAGCAACCTGGGTTAGTGCAAGGTGTCCCTGCCCATGGTGGGGTGGAATGAGATGGTCTTTGAGATCCCTTCCAACCCCAGCCATTCTGGGATTCCATGATTCTGTTAATTTCCTCACTGCGAAAGAAAATAATTTTTAAATGTTACAAAACCAGAAATAAAGTCTTGGGTCCCCCAGTTCTAATTAAAAGATGCAGAACATCAACACAGAGATCAGTGGAGAGTCCTCCAGACTAACTCAAGTGAAAGACAATGAGAACAAAACAGTTAAATCTGAACAAAAATATTTCATAGGGTTTCTTCATCTGAAGGCAGAAGGTGGCTGTTGGATGTTTGGATCTTTGGGTCTCTTTCATGAGACCTGATATCCCTTTTGGGGCTCTAATTTATCCAGTCTGCTGTTCCCACTCCCTGGGCAGGGTCCATCTCTTTGGCATGACTTGACAAAGAGGTCCTGATCAAGTTTTCCTCTTTCTCCATTCCAGATTTAAATATGACCTCAAGTTTTGCCCATTTATATCTGTTATTTAGCCTACAGCAGGTTTTCTGGGCTTCTCCTCTGGATATTTGCATTTCCAGAGGACAACTCCATCCCACCGAGAGGCTGTGTTGTGATTCTCCAGCTATCTGATGATGTGATCGATGCAATTTCATCTTGACCTAAAAACCATTCCTAAAAACGAGGCAGATTTTCTGAAAAACTTTCTGCCCAGCTCCATGGAATGATGTTATTTGCCTGCTTTAGGATGTAGTCAGTCCTGAGTTTCTGGCTCTCTCCAGCTCTGATTTCTTTTAAAGACCTTTGAATCTTTCATCCAAAATGCTGCCAAAAGCAGATTTAACCTGCATGAAAAATACTCCCACAAAATCTCCCTATTTTACTTCCAGGAGTCCTTGGGAAAATGATGAAATTCAGCAGGGTGTGGTGACATTTTCTGGCATCTCAGACTTTGTGGAGCTGCAGTGTTGAGAGTATTTCATCCCTTGCACGTCAGAGCTCAGCTGGTTTTTGGCACGGGGCCGCCCTGGTGGCTTTGCCTGCACTCTGCACGACTGGAGCTAAAATACATTTACAGGACAGGACTCTACTTGCCCTTCAAAACACATCCCTGTGCCCCAGTGCTACAAAACCATTAGGGAGCTAAAATCCCACTGGCATCTCTGGAAGAACAATTAAACAGGTGCTGCTGAACACAGAACAGCAAATATCTCATTATCCTTGGAGAAAAGCTGCCGGGCAGGCTCGAACGGGAGAGCTGGGGCACTGAAAGAGAATTTCCCTTTGCAGTGAGAAATGGCTCCCAGATGGTGCAGGTCAGCTTGTTTCTTTTTGGAAAATGTGGGTCCGAATCCGGAATGTCACTTGAAATTCATGAGCATCCACTGCTTTGATGATTTGCATAAAATTCAAAGCCAGGGTGCGACGGGAAAATGAGATTTTGTCTTCATGGTTGCTTGACCCCAGTAAAGGCAGCTTGTCCTGAAGCTGAAGAACGGGTTCAGATCAGATGCTAGAGCTGAGTGAATGTAATGGGATTAAAGGTGGGGCTGCCAACAAGAAAGAGGGAATTGTCACTGTAGGCTCCCACACTCCTCTCCCCTCGGCTCGTTATCCACAGGGTATGTGAGCAACGCAAGGGCCACCTGAAAATCACTGAAAATCACTCCCTTTGCTTCCTGGTCTGGTTGGTGGTGAGGAGGAGCCGAGGGCTGGGGCTCCAAACCCAGAGGCAGATATGGCATTTTCCTCTGTGTGCTCGGATCACCTCTGCTAGCCTCTGGGTTTGAGCTGAAAGAGGGAAAGTTGAAGTTAAATACATGGAAGAAATTGCTCCCTGCGAGGGTGGGGAGGCCCTGCAATGGATTTCCCAGAGAAGCTGTGGCTGCCCTGTCCCTGGAAGTGTCCAAGGCCAGGCTGGGATGTCCTCTGGGATAGTGGAAGGTGTCCCTGCTCATGGCAAAGGGTGAAATGGGACAGTTTATGAGATTCTTTCTAACCCAACCTCTCTATGAATCCATAGTTTTAGACTCTATCAATTTACAAAAGGCTCTGGGAATGACACTGTGCAGGATTTGACCTCCATCCATCCCAAACCCACATTCCTGGCTTCTTTCTCTCCAGAATTCCCTGATCTACATGAACATCTTCACGTGGGTAGCAGCAAACCTGGGTTTTGCAATAATTGGGAGTTGAGGACAGGGATGATTAAAGGTTTTCTCCCAGAAATGCAAGAGCTGCCAGGCTGCTTTTGTCCCCTGGGGAGCTGGCTGCTGTTTGGTGTGCAGGTATTGCTTTGCAGGGAGATGAGCAACATAAATTATGAGCTGTTGGGGCACTCAAAGCTTCTTGTTTGGGTGTTTCTGCTTGGTATTTACATAGAAATGAGATGGAGCCTGAGTCGTGTTCATGGAGCAGAAAAGATGAGAAAACGTTTCCAAAAACATCTTTAGGGGGGTAAGTTTTGCTTTCTCACCAAGGCTGACCCACTTGGTTTCACCACCCCCCAGCCACGGTGGCATTTATTAGAATGTAATTAGTGCTGTGCTCCCTGTGGATCACATCCAGTAAAGCACAGGGGGAGCTGGAATGCTCCATGCTGGGAGAGCAGCAGAGGCCGGAGCTCATCCCAGGGTGGGCTCATCCCCATCCCAGCAGCGAGGACAGAGTCTGGGATGGGGGCTGAGCTCATCCTCCAGCCCTGCAGAGGTGGAGGGAAGGAAGCCGTGAGTCAGCAGGGAAGTCTTGGAAGTGCAGAGAATCGGGGAATAAATTATGGCACCTGGCTCTCGGTGAGCCTATCAGGGGCAGAGGGAGCTGCCCCCACCCTGTGCTGCTCCAGGCTGGACGAGGACAGAGAGATTTCTCCAAGGGTGATGCAAAGCAGAGCTGGCTCAGGGGCCAGGGCTGTGCCATGGGAGCTGTGGGAAGGGAGGAGCTGCAGGGCCAGATGTTTTCCCGTGATTCCAGCTGTGTTATCCAGCTGGGCTGAGTTGTCACCATGGCAAGATCCTCCCAGCCAAGTTCTAGAGATCCATCCGTGGGTCACTGTCTAGGGGACCTGGGAAGCCTGCGGGACTCAGGGAGCGTTGGGACAACACTCAAGCATCTGGTGGGATTTTTGGGGCATCCTGTGCAGGGTCAGGACTTGGATTAGATGCTTCTTGTGGATCCCTTCCCACTCAGGATATTCCATGGCTCTACAACCCTCATAGAGAAAAGGGAGGGTGATGTGATTTTTCCTCAATTCCAGTTTCCTAAAATTGTGGGAGAGGGTTTTCCCTCCCTGGAAGAGATGATGGAGGGGCATGTCCAGCCACATCTCCAGACCTGCTCTTTGTGTGAGCTCATGTATTTTAAGAAAGGTGGGGGCTGAGGAGGAAGCCCCTGGTGCTGCATTTTGGGAAGCTGCACTTTCCTCTTACTTTCTCCTAAAATCAGCCCGCTCTCGTGAGAGGGTTTCACGGGTGTGGTATGGGATTATTTTCCTGTTACTCCCTGAGCTGGTTCTCACTGATTTCCTTAAACAAGGGCCTGGCTGCTTTTTTGTTCAGTCTCCAGAGATCCCAGACACTGAGAGATCCCAAGCAAACTGCATATCCCACGGATGGTTCAATCGCCTGCTTTCTAGACTTCCTTGTGGCCACACTAATCCCTGGATGGAATAAAGGTATGCAAAGGAAGGAAGGAGAGCAGATGAAAACTTCTTGAAGCTCCAAACTCCACCCATTTGGAGACTCAGGTTTGAGGAAATTTCTATGATTTGCAATGTCAGGCAGGGAAATAAAGCCCAGGCAGTGCAGCATGAATTATGCATGGAGTTTATTGAAGGTACAGCTGAAAGTCTGGAGTAAGCGAAGGGTAATAACTCTGTTCACTTACACATTAAAAGCTTTAACTCCTTCTATTACACACAGGAAAAACAACGCATGCATTTAACTACAGAAACATAAGGTGCTCGTTGGGGCATAATTAAAATCTGCTCTACCAAACACAGTGTAGCAACCTGGACCAATTTGCATAAGCATTCCCAACCCTCTCAGGAGGAACAGGAAAAATTGGATTTTCTGCTGTCATTAAAGAAGTTAAATTACAGCTGCAGCTGCGTCTCGGACAATTAAATTGTGGGTTCTCTCTCTGAAGTTGGGATGACCAAATTTTTCATCCTTTTGCAATAGCTGCATTAGGGAAAGAAAGTCTCTGCTGGACAGGGGCCAAGCAGGGAAGGGTGACTGAAAAGCCAAGATGATGTGTGGAGACGGGGATGGTCTCTGAAATGACAATCTCACCTGGCAGTGAGGGAGGGCAGGGGGGCAGGGGGGAGTTTCCCCAAGAAAGGCATCAGAGGGAGGGTGGTTTTGTCAGGCAAAGGGTTTAGGCAGAGCGATGTCCTAGCGCATGGTTGTGTGATCCCTGTGGCTGTCAGAGGGAGGGGGAATACTGTTTTATTGCAGAAATGCTGATTATTATAAAATCTGCTGTGCCGGGCCCCGCCAGCCTCTACCGGCTCGTCCTGACCACGCGCACGGCTGTGTTGAACCTGTTCCCGCAGACCCCCGGGGGCCCGGGGATGATCACGGGCCCGGGGCCGCACTGCTCCACCCCCGCGCACACCACGTTGCCCAGGTTGCCCACGTTGCCCAGGTTGCCCAGGTTGCCTAGGTTGCCCATCCCGGGGGCGCACTGGACCCCGTCCACCCCGGTGAGCACTTCCCTCCCCACGCAGCTGACCGCGCTCCTGGCCCCGAATCCTGCCCCGACCTTGGGGACACAATCCACGCTGCGGGTGCTGAAGCCGGCGCTGCCGAAGGACGAGACCATGCCCAGCCCCGCGCCTGCCCCTCCGCTCTTGACTGCGCATTTGCCTCCGATTCCAGACAGGGATCGGCACTCCCCGACCGTGCCCCCGCCGCTGACCACAGCTGAGGGAGAAAAACAGGCTAGGTCACGCCCAGAGCAGCGAAAGCTCGGCTTAAAAGGAGGGTTACAAGCTTAAAAGGCTTGAAAGAAAATGACGGGGGGGTCATTAACTCACCTACGCTCACAGGGTTGCCGGTGCATATCCTGCCAAGGAAAGAAATGTCTCAGAGATGTGTTTAGGGACACATTCCGGTTATACAGAGGCAAGTGGAGCCCAGCCACTGCCTCCTTAGAAACCTGACAGGTCCTTCAGCTCTACAGCTGCACCAGGGGAGAGGTGCTGGTCCAAATTGCCCAACAAAGCACTGCAGGGCTGGATCCCGAATTCCACATTCCTACTAATATCCCATCCTCTCTTTGGATGAGGATGATTCCCTCTGCACCCGTGGGGACCGAGAAGGGACCCTGCTCCCCTCTGCACGCCTGGGTGCAACATCTCTTTTTCCTCCTGTTTTGCTGATCATCATCACAAGGTGCATCCAGGGCTGCTCCTACCTGCTCTCTTCTCCCTCCAGCAGTGTCCTGTAAGTGGCGATCTCAATGTCCAGGGCCAGCTTGACGTTGAGCAGCTCCTGGTAGTCCCTGAGCAGACAGGCCATCTTGTCCTTGGCCTGCTGCAGGGCTGTCTGCAGGTCAATCAGCTTCTGCCGGGCATCCTTGAGGGCGCAGTCTCCCCTTTGCTCGGCGTCACAGATGGCTGTCTGCAGGGCTGAGATCTGGGGACAGACAGAGCAGGACATTCCCACAAAGCTTCAGCAAAGTAAAGCCCATCCAGTCTCATCTCCTGCCGTGGGCAGGGCCACCTTCCACTAGCCCAGGCTGCTCCAAACCACATCCAACCTGGCCTTGGACACTTCCAGCCACAATTTCTCTGGGCAAGAGGGCAGCTGGGGGTGATATTAAGGGGTATCTCCACAGGGTTGCTCATGTGACCCCTTATTTCCCAGCCAGGAAGTGCCTGAGAGCCAAGATTTAGGCTGGATTTGTGGTGGCCAAGCTGCTTGGGATGAAAGGGATGGGATCTGTTGGCTGTAGCCTGGTGGGAGCCCATGGCAAACACTGATTCTGGTACAGCCAAACCAATGCACTTCTTATTTGAGAAGTGAGAAATAAATCTTTTTTTGGTGTGCATGAAGCGCAGATAAGTTAAAATAGAGCTAATCTGGGGTGGGGGGTTCTTTGCAGCTCCACAGGGTGGGATCTGGTAGGGCAGTGCCCTTTGATGGAGGAGCTGAGCTCCCAGCTGGAGCCATCCCTTGGTCCTACCTGTTTCTTCACGTTGTCCGACTCACACTGCAGCTTCTGGATCATCCTGTTGAGCTCAGCGATCTCGCTCTGGTTGTTCCTCAGGTCATCACAGAACTTGCCCCGGCTGCTGTGGAGCTCCTCCAGCTGTTGCACAGGAAGAGGATGATGTCAATGCACCCAAACCGCCCCTTCCCAGGCCCCCTGCCTTCCCAGGAAGATGGAAATCTCTGAGCTGCACTGAGGTCAGTGCCCCCGGGGCACCACCCAGACATGGCCTCAGAGAGGACAAGGTCACAGTCTTAGGAGTCCTGGGCTCGCTGATCCTGGAGGTGTTTTCCAGTCTTAGGGTTCTGTGATTTGCCCTTTGGGATGCTCCTCAGGGCACACAGAGGAGACATCTCTGAACACTCTGGTCTGCTCTGCTTCTACCAAAATGTCTCAAACCACACTTTTAAGGTTCATTCGGGTTTGGGTTTGGGTTTTTTTGGCACGACTTTCTTTAGCAATCCACAGCTAATACACAATGTGGGGTGGGTTAAAGTTGCA
Organism: Erpornis zantholeuca; assembly: GCA_013400515.1. Lineage (NCBI taxonomy): Eukaryota > Metazoa > Chordata > Aves > Passeriformes > Timaliidae > Erpornis > Erpornis zantholeuca. Next base: position 42,457 of record VZTN01021217.1, on the reverse strand, counting down.
TCATGGAGGACAGGAATGGTCTCAGAAATGGTGTGTCACAGAAATTCATGGCATACCCACCCTGGTTTGGTAGAAAGCCTCCACCTCGGCCTTGCTCTTCTGGGCGATCTCCTCGTAGCAGCACTCCACACTTTTGATGATGCCCTCCATGTCCAGGTCCCGGCTGTTGTCCATTTGCACGATGACAGAGGTGTCACACAGCTGGCAGTCCAGCTGAGCTCTCTCCTGCAGGACCAGAGCATCAGTCCCATTCCCTCAGCCAGCCCCAGACAGGCCAGCAGCAACCTCAGCACAAGGGGTCTGGTTCTCCCAGGAGCTCCCAGCATGGGCTTCTCCAGCTGGGTGACTCCTGTCCAGCAAGCCCTGGCAGCTGGGACTTGTTTTGGTGGCACAGTGTGGGACGGCTGCACGCAGGTCCCTAAGGAAGGGTGAGGAATCCTGGTGGAGCAACCCACTCCTGCATTCCTGGCTGTGCCATGCCTTCCTGGGAATCCCTCAGGCCTGAGTTCTTTGGGCCCCACAGACCCCCTCCTTGAGGGGGTTTAGCTCAAAAAGGTGTCAGTGCAAAGTGTCCCCTGTGTGTTTTGTTAAAAAGTCACCGAATTTTAGACAGAAGTGTTATTTTCATAAAAATATTTTGACTAATATAAAAAAAAAAAACAAGTGCTAAAAATATTTGGCCAACTCAGGGATGGTCAGGATTAGGTTGAGAATGTGAGAGGTTTTCAGGCAAAAGATGCCTCCCTTTGTGGGCAGCACTGAAGGAGACAACCAAGAGCCCCTTTGCCTTCCCAAAGTAGGTGTGACAGTGCTGTTATCAAATACAGCTAAAGACATAGAGCTCTGAGCTGCAGTTCCAGGATTTTCAGAAAAGACACCTTTCCTGCAGTCCTGGTGTAAGACTCGGGTGGGGAGGGCAGGAGATGATGCCTCACCCCAGGAGCAGACTGGGCCAGGAGCTCTTACCTCAGCGTAGATGCACTTCAGGAACTCCAGCTGCTGCCGCAGGAGACCCACCCTCACCTCCAGCTCCTCCTTGGTCAGGTAGAGACAATCCACATCCTGGAGAGACACCAGGAATTAGGTGAAAAGAGGTGAAGGAACGACTCTGGCAAATCCCAGGTTTTCTTTAGATTTGGAGGAGCCCCCACTATTTCCAGCCCTTAGCACTATCTGGGTTTGGGCTGCATGTGCTGAAAACGTCAGAGAGGCTGTTCAGATTCCTTGTGTTGCCCCATTTTTGGGGCACCAGGCTGTGCCATGATGCCAGGACCCCCCACACCTCCCACAGGGCCCAGGCCCTGGGTTTGGCTGCCCTCAGCTGCTCCTGACTCACCTTCTTGAGCACCACGAACTCATTCTCCGCCGCCGTGCGCTTGTTGATCTCATCCTCGTACCTGCAGGACAGCGGGGGGGGGGATGCTGAGCCCTGGGGGTCTCATCTCCATCACCCAACCAGCCAGTGCAGACCATGGGAAATGAGATTTCACTTTGCACCTCATTTATTTTTGCTTTGTTGCTCTTTCTTACCCCCTCACTGGAATTACTCAGCAGTTTTAGCCACACCAGGTTTGGGTGGCTGGAGTCAGAGGACAGAAAATCCACCCAAAGCACCAGAAATGCAGAGCTGGAGGCTTGGATTGCTGCTTCCAGCCCTGCTGCTTTGTGAGATGTTTTTCCAGAGTATGCAGGAGTGTTTATGGGAAGACTGTGGCCAAAATGCTCCAGGGAAGGTCAGGAGCTTGAGCAACCTGTGAAACTCCAGGGTGCAGTGGGGAGCACAGTCAGGGCATAATGACTCAGTAATTGGGACCTGGAAGAACTTTCACAAGATGCTGATTCTGTGAGTTGGACCTGCTCAGTGGTGGCTCAGCAAGAAAAAACACCTGAGATGATGAACTCTGGGGAAAGGTTGATCCAGTGACCTGATTTGTGGCTCAGCAGAGAACATGGGGAGATACTAAGGAGTATCTGCAGCTTAGATTGAAATAATAATAATTCCCACATTCCCTCTGGGAAGAGAGAACGAATCCCAACATGATGTGGGTAAAGAGGGGGGTGGAGAAAATTGGCTGAGGTTTTCGTGGCAATGGATGGCACTGGGGTGATACAGGCACAGGTGATGGGGGAGATTTGATATGGCAAACCACAGGGGTGTGCAGCAGGCAAAGTGGTTCCCTATCCTGCTCCCTAAGGAAACTGGGGTCGAAAACCTCTCCCAGTCCAGCACCATCATCTCCAGGGCAGAGCTGGGTGCCCAGTGCAGGAAACTCGCCCAGGACTGCGGAGCCTTGCCCTGTGCCCCAGGTTTTGGATCCATGCAGTGCAATTTCCTTAGATTCACACTCAGGAACACCACCCAGGCAGGCAATGTCCGGGTCTGCTGCTTCCCTGTGTGTGACTTACTTGCACTTGAACTCCTGCACCAGGTCCCGGAGGCAGCGCTCCTCATTCTCCAGCCGCTCACGCTCCCCCATCACACACTCCAGCTGCTTCCTCAGGTTGCAGATGAAGTTCTCAAACACAGGCTCCAAGTTTCTGCGGGAGGCTGGGAGCACATACTGCTGCAGCAGCTCCCACTTGGTGGTCAGCACCTTGTTCTGCTGCTCCAGCAGCCGCACCTGGGCAGGGAAGAGATGGGAGAGTCAGGCCCTCCTGTCCCAGGGTTACTCCACTTCACAAAGGGAAAAGTGAAAATCAAACCAGACTTAAAAGTGATCAGGTGCTGCTGTCTCAGGGGGTTGAATGGGGCCAGCATTTTCTCTGAGCTAGACTGGTCCCATCCAGGACTCAAATCTCAGCCTGAGCAATGTCAGTGCCTTCGCTCTGTGCTGAGGCCAATCCTGGGTTCAACCAACGCTGGTTCAGTGCCTTCCCCCAGAGCCTGGCTCAGCCAGACACCTCTGCTCCTCCCCCACGAACCGGATCCTCGGCCCAGGGCAGGAACGAATCTTTCTCAGCACTAAAAACCTCATCCACGACCTCATTTGGATGTATCTGATTTAAACTCCAATCGTGGATACTTATCATGCCTTTCACTTCTAGATTAAAGGGCTCTCTAGAACCTTGATGGGTCATGAATAAGTCATTTTACAAATGGGAGGAAGCAGGAGTTGCTGCTCCTGGGTGGATTCAGTTTTTCCAGTTGCGGAACAGCTCTCCAGGAAAATCAAGATCAGATCAGACAGAGCAGCTTTTCTTTGATGCTTGAAAAATTCTTTCCCGTAACAGCTCTCTAAACAGTCATGAAAACCCTTATACATAGCCAAGAAAACAATGATAAATTACATCTTTTTAGGAACTCACCAAATCATTTCATTCACAGAATAGAGGGACAGAGAAATTAAAATCATTCCTCCCATTTTAGTTAAATTCATCCTTCCACATCACCTTCACGAAACACAAACTATTTTAAGAATGCAGAAGTCCTTTGGAGTTTATAGATTTAAAAGAGTAACATCAGATTATACATAAATAAAATTTCCTATCCTTTTGTGTCTCCATCTCATCTCTCAGGGGTTTGGATTTACAGTATCCCTGGAGCTGCTCCTGCCTGAGGTCTTTAGCAGGTCGGTGACCATCCAAAGGTGCAACACCAGTGGTGTTGCCTTGGTGCAAGGCTTAAATCCAGAGGCTCTCCGGGGCAGGACCACCAGGGCTCATCAGCAATGTTTAAATACCAGGGCACCAGGAGAAATATCTCCCCACGCTGTCTGTGGGGACACGCACCCCTGGGAGCCGAGGGAGGGCAGGGAAAGCAGGGTCTCACCTTGTCGATGAAACAGGCGAACTGGTTGTTGAGGTTCTTGATCTGCTCCTTCTCGTGGGTCCGCACTTGGCACTCCTCGGGGTCCACGCCCACGCACAGGGGCTTGAGCAGCTCGGGGTGGATGCTGACGCCGCGAATCCCCTCGGACCTCCCCGCGCCGAGGCCGATGCCGATGCCGCCGCCGTAGCCCCCCACGGCCACGCCGTCCCCCAGGCCTCTGTAGCTGCCCAGGCCCCCGAAGGTGGCACAGTTCCCAAAGCCCACGACGGTGCCGAAGCGGCCCCCGCCGTAGGCCACACCGCAGCGCCCGACGCCAGCTCCGCCATAGACACCAGCGCGGCAGCTCCCGCCGAAGGAAATCCTCTGCCCCCGGCCCAGGTCACAGACGCTGCGGCTGCTGAAGCCTCCGATCCCACACCTCCGTCCCACGGGCTGGCACACCGAGGCCGAGCTGCTGTTGGCCCTGCCCAGGCCGCAGACGGCGGAGGCCGAGGAGAAGCCTCGTCTGCCCAGGATGGAGCCGGAGGTGTAGCACTGTCGGCTCATGGTGGCTGGGGCGGCGGCAGTGCTGGCGGTGCGGAACAGCGAGAGAGGAGCGGGGACTGGAAGAAGGAGATCTCCTTTAGCTCCTCTGAGGCACAGCTCTTCTCCTTATATACATTTCAGGAGGTGCCTCAGATGCAAAAATTTAATTTATCCACTGGGTTTGGTCTGCCTGGCAGCAAGGAATGGCTTCCAACATTTTAAACCCACAGCAAACACTTCTATCTCATATGAAATAATGTGGAAATTAAAATAAACTGCTTTGCTTGCAAGCTTCAGTTTCAGGACTTATATTTTACTTAATTAATCTGCTTCCTTATTGTGTAATTATAGTTTAGCAAAATAATTCAAGGGGGTTTTATTCATGGCTTGTTTACGGTTTGGTTTCACCACAGTGTTTAATTACGTTTCAGGACCTCCTGTAAAATGTCGTGGTGATGCCACCCCTTCCAGGGTCCGTGGCCAGCTCCGGGCAGGCTCTTGAGCAATGACCGCTGGTGACAGGGAGAGGGAAGGCAGATCCATCCCAGCTCAGCACTGACGGTGCTGGGAGTGTTCTCGTAAGCAAATTTATTCCTTCCTCTTGTGGGGATGGCTGTGGCTCTCAGAGGGAATCCGGGCGCTGACCAGAAGGATGGGGTTGGTGGTTTCCATACTGATGGAGCAGGAGCAGCGTGAGGTGTGCCAAGGATGAGTTTAACCATGGGCAGGATGGTCTGGGAAACTGGGGATTCACAGAATCATGGAATCATGGAATGGGTTGGCTTGGAAGGGACCTTAAAGCTCATCCCATCCCACTCTCTCCTGTGAGCAGGGACACCTTCCACTGTCCCAGGTTGTTCCAAGCCTCGTCCAACCTGGCCTTGGACACTTCCAGGGAAGGGGCAGGCACAGCTTCTCTGGGCACCCTGTGCCAGGGCCCCACAGGGCTTCCTCTGCCGCTTAGAATACATGGAATTGAAGATAAGGCATTTCTGGGAAATGACAGTGATTTATTACTGAGTTATGTGCCATGGGAAGGTGCTAAATTTCAAATCTGGGCGTGATGGGACTGGGGCACGCAGCAGATTCACGTGGACGGGAGAAGTTACAAAGAAAGGAAGTGAAGTGTTACAAACAGGTTGAGAAATGTCAGCTGGAGTGAAGGTTTTGCCTGGTCTTCCTGTGACACACCTCCAGCAACATCGGGTAATGAGAAGGCATTGTGCTATCTTAATTAAAATTCTTTAAAAGATTTTTGAATTTTTCTTGGCAACAAATAAAGTTCCTTTTTTGCCTTAAAAAAAGGAGTCCAATCACAGAAACACAAGGGGTTGCAGAGCTTGCCCTGCAAAATCTTAACATCTTTGCTGGGGCAAAATTAACTGGTTCTGGGAGGACTCAGTGCTGTTGTCAACTTGAAGTGCATTGTCTTGAATTAAAAGTCAGGAAAAATAATCAGGATATTTAGAATATTTGTGGAGTATTTCCTGGAAGGGTCTTTCTTTTTTTTTAGCAGGTGTCATAATGGGTTGAAATTAACAAAATACTATATTTAATTATAATCGTGTAGTAGTTCCATTGTAGCTATGTTGGTCTGAGTATATTGGGATGCACATCTTGCAATGAGATATACTTTCATAGAATCATGGAGTCATGGAATGGTTTGGGTTGGAAGAGACCTTAAAACTCCTCTCATTCCAACCCCCAGTTGTGACCAGGAATGCCTTTCCCTATCCCAGATTGCTCTCATTCGCAGATAGTTGGAGAAATCAAAGGAGGTTTTGGGCACCACATCCTTGTGTCACTTCGAGGTAACCCAAGCACTGGGACCTCTTGCAGGCAAGTGGAAAGAGAAGAAATATTTTGGAAATGAGTTTTATTTTGAGCCAAATTGTTGGTGCAATCCCTGGAGAGGACAGGGGTGTGTGGTCTGAAGCGAAACGTGGAGCACTGCCTGGGGACAGGGTGTTCACAAAGCATCGCTGAGCCCTTAGGGAGCTCCAGACATGACTCTGATGAACTTTTCCAGGTTGGCACAGCCATGAGCAAGCTGAAAACAGGGAGAAGCCAGGCCCTAGTCCTGCTTTCCGCGTGGCTCAGCCTCGCACAGCTGCAGGACCAGGAGCAGCTGCTGCTCCAAGCTCTGCTGCCCAGCAGGACCACAGAAAGACTCCAGCTCCTCTTCATGGCAGGAAAGACATGGCCCTTCCTCCCTGAGGACAATCTTTCCAGTTTTTCCAGCCGTGAGAAATCTGCGTCTGGCCGAGGTCAGGTCCCAGTTACCTCCCACCTCTCTGCTCAGCCACAGAGTGCCTTCTGCCACATGGCTGGCACACATTTTGGGGCTGTAGAGCCTCCAAACCCCTGGTTTTGTTGGAAAACAGGGAAATTGCTGCTCATGGGACAATCGCCCTCCACCAGCCGTGAGCCCTGCAATCCCTTCTCGTGTGTGAAGAGCTGCTGGGCTGTTCCTCCACAACGAACCTGATCCTCAGCCTCTGGCTCCTGCTCGTATCCCTAAGAAGTGGCTTTTCCAGGTGCCCAGCCTTGCACATCAGAGGGAGTCGGTCCAGGGCAGTGCTTGTGGTTTGTAGCTGCTGAGCTTTCACAAAGCCAGTTTGGAGTCACCAAAGGTTCCACCAACTTCAAAGCAGGAAGGACTCTGATGGGATTTGGGCTTCCCGGGAGAAGGATTGCAATGGCTTTAATGCACAGGTCAACTTCCTTGAGACATTTTCATGTGTCCACACTTTGTCCTGGCTGGTTGTGGGTGAGATGGTGTTGGCACAGAGGGACCAACCTTCCTCTTCCCAAGGAGGATATGAAACCACTTCTCTCAGAGATTCATCTTTGATTTAAACCTACAGCTTCCACCCAGGTTTAGAGGGGAAACCCCTGATCTGCTTGGCCCTAAACATTCCTTGAGCTGTGGTGGCTTTCATGAGACTTTAACACCTTTGAGATTTACATGTGCCCAGATAAATTCATTCTGTTTAAGCACCTACTAAACTGGGACCTGCTAAGCCACCCCTGCAGACAAGGAGAGCCTGGGGGGTTTTCCAACCTCTTGTTGGGATTCTGGCTGGAAAAGCCATCCAACAGCCTCCCAAGTCTGCTTTGTCCCAGTGAGAAAAGTGCTTTTGAGACCCTCTCCTCGAAAAACGGGGCTGCCAGGGCCTGGCGATGGTGGTGCTCTCCCTCCCTCCCTGCAGGCTGGGCAGTTTTTGTGGCTCCCTGCGGAAGGGACACAAAGTCACCATTAAAAGGGTTAATGAGGCCCCCAGGACACCTCCTGCTGGTTTGGCTGGTCCTGCTCGACAAAGGTGGCTGCTCCCCATCTCTGAAGTGCAGCTTGATTCGTCTCCCACATCAAAGCAGACAGGGATTAGTGGGGACTGGGGTAGAGATGATGGTCTGGAACTGGGAACCGGTAACCTTGCTGCACAGCTGCTCCTCACCCTCAGCCTGCATCGTCCCCGTCCATTTATGCTGCTTTGGGGCAAAGAGATGGAAAAGATAATTCCTGAGGTTCCTTCCAGGCTATTCCATGATTCCTGCCCACATGCACTGCTTGCACGTGAGGAGTCTCCAGGTGTGACCTTCCCAGAACTTGTCCCTTCCTTCTGCTGGACTGTGGGTGACATCTGACTTCTGCTGGACTGTGGTGACCCCTGTGGTGCCACCACCAGTGCTGGGCTGCTCTGAAGTCTGCTCAGAGAACAAAAGGAGTGAATAGGATCCACCTGTGTGCCCTGGCAGCCAGGAGGGACAGCACAGCCTGGGGGCACCAGGCTCAGGCCAGGGCAGGGACGGGGATTGTCCTGCTCTGCTCTGCGCTGAGGCAGACTCACTGTTGCTAACCCTGAAAAGATTTCTTTAGGCACTTTTGTGCCTCTCTGGTTCTTGCAGCCTTGAAGTTGTCGGATTGTTTTCAGTTCGATAATATGCAAACATCACAACTCTCTTCTTGCATTGTTTTTTCATGTATCTCAAATCGTTTCTTTGGCCAAAGAAAAACACTTCTATTTTGAGATTTGTTTTCATACTTTGTAATTGTACACTAACACTGCTTCAGCTCTGTTCTCAGAGACAGGGATGGACAGAGGCAGACAGACAGAGAGAGAGGATCCCAGAAGCTGAGCAGGCTGGGGGGATTCTCCTCTCCTTTTTCATCTCTCTGTTTCATCTAAATAATCTTATTAAAAGCCTTCTGATTTCTAATCACTCAATCTATAAACTTTGTTGGTTCTTAGAGCAGCCCCTGAGAAGCAGGGCTGTTCCATCAAACCAACAACTCACTTCCATCTGGGAGGCAGATTTGGGTGCCACAGTATAAGGAAGACCTGATGGTGTCGGAAAGGGTTCAAAAGAGGGACATGGGGATGGGGGAGTGTTGAAATGAGACAGCCCTGGTTCTCAGGGCCTTTCTACAAACAATCAGAGTCCGTTGATTGAGTGATCAGAAATCAGAAGGTTTTATTATGAATTGATATTTAGATTAAATATTAATATAAAAAGGAAGATAGAAAGAAGGAGAGAGAGATTCTTTCAGCCTGCTTGGCTGTTGGAATCCTCTGTCTGTGTGTGTGTGAACAGAACAGAACCAGTGTGTGTGTACAACACAAACTATGAAAACAAATCCCAAAATAGAAGTTCTTCTCTTTGGTCAAAGAGATAAGAAGAAAAACAATCTGAGATATTTACATTTTTCTCAAACTGAAAACAATCCGACAGATTCAATGCTGCAAGAACCAGCGAGGCACAAAAGTGCCTAAAGAAATACTTTCAGGGTTAGCAACAGGGAAGGCTCTGGAAGGGCCCTGTGAAGTCAGCCTGGAAGAGACTGAGGGGAGACTCATCAGGGGCTGCATCTTCACCCCAAGGGGCTGCTCCAAATTCTGCTCTCTATGAGCAGGGACAGGACCCAGGGAGCAGCTGGAGCTGTGTCAGGAAGATCAGGTTGGATATTGAGAAATGGTTCTGCTCACAGAGGGTGGTCGGGCACTGCCCAGGCTCCCCAGGAATGGTCATGGGCCCAAGGCTGCCAGAGCTCCAGGAGACTTTGGACAGGGCTCTCAGGCACACAACTTTTGGGATATTTGGGATGTCTTGTACAGGGCCAGGAGCTGGACTGATGATTCTGGTGTGTCCTTTCCACCTCAGGATATTCCATGGGTCTATAAAATGTGATGTCTCACACAAGGAACACGTGGAGCCACCTTTTACAAGAGACAAAGAGGTTTTGTACCAACCACCACAGGTGGCCACCCCCTTCTTTTGTAGCATTCCTCCCTTGCACAGGAATTTGTGAGGCACTTTGACATCATCCAGAGAACTCTGTGCCGGTGCTCAGGGCTGAGGGAGCGCGAGGGCTTTAGGTGATGGGGTGGGATCAGAGTGGTGGTGTCAGGATGAGAGCAGAGCAGCTGGGAAGGAGCTGCCCTGTGGAGAGAGAGCCTGCCAAGGGCACGAGGCATCCACTGGAAGTGGTTTTTGGGCAAATAGTCACCCATGGGGAGAGCATCGGATTTGGAGGTGGGAAATAGGGCCGTGCTGTTCCACAGGAGTTGTCTCATCCCTTCTGTGGTGCCTATGGTTTTAATCAGCAAACATGTTCCTGCATGCACGGAGCCAAGCGGGGACTCCAGAGATGCCTCCCAGCAGCTGAGTGAAAGGGGAGACTGTGGGAGGAGGGAAATTCAGCCACAGAATTTCAACTAGTTCCCATCGATAGGCCTGGAAATGTGTCTGTGTCACAGCAGTATCTGTAGTACCACAGGGAGGAGCTGCTCGGCGAGCAGGTGCTTGATGTAACAGAGCTAATTTTGCAAACTTAGAGTTTTGTTTAAAGCAGTAGTGAAGTGGAGACAATGCACAAACGTTTCATGCTGTTTGTTTATTGGCAGCAGAGCAGAGAATGCTGAGATTTTATCAGCAAAACGATCTCTGTGCTGAATTTAAAAGTGAAGAAGGACAAGGAGGGATGTTGGTTAGAGAGCAAAGCCTCTCACAGGCAGTGTAAAAACAACTCGGCAGGTGAGATAACCAGTGAGTAAAAACACTTCCAGCATGAGTCCTTTACCTAAATTCAGCTGCCTAAAAACCAGGCACCAAGTTGAAGAGAGACACCACGAATAGTCAATGAGAGAGCTTGGGATCATCCAGGAAAAGATTGTTTTCTAAAGCCACCATTGCAGGAGAACCTGGAGACAGGAAGGTGATCACCCTCTTGGAGGGTGATCCAAGAGCAGAGATTCTGATCTGTCCACAGCTGCCTCAGAAAAATAAAGGAACAAATTCGAAGCAGGAGAAATAACAATGGTGTGGTGAGCACCTGTTCATTAAACTTCCCAGATGGACACTCAGATTAAGGAGATGACAGGAGGCTGAGCTTCTGGAGGATGTACCCATTACCTTAATGAATGTTTGGAGCCACTTTTGTGATTCATTTTGCCACCAACATGCAGAAAACCTCTGTGTGTCACCCCAGTGGTGGCAGCTCCATGCGTGTGCTGTGTGTGATGGTTTCTCCATTGGAATAAGTGGAGATAAAGGCAGGATTGTCCTGGAGGAGTTGGCAGCCACCTCCACTGCAGCCCTAATGCTCAGGAACACCTGCTCCAACATTCCCTGAAGCCCCAGTGCCCTGGAGCAACCAGATGGAACACTGGGCTCCACACTCTTTATTTCCCTGGCTCAGCAAAGCCTGCAGGGTTGGAGCCTCCATTTCCAGAGATTAACACCGTGAATTACCACAAAACCACACATTCCTGGAGATAAAGGAAAGCAACAGCCAGGGGATGTTGATCCAGTTGGGATGTTGATCCAGTAAGGGATCATTACTCCTTTACCCTCTGGAATAATGATCCCTCCCCCCACTGAGCAAGGTCATGGAATCATAGAACCATGGAATGGTTTGGGCTGGAAGGGACCTTAAAGCTCATCTTGTTCTGCCCCCTGCCATGGGCAGGGACACCTTCCACTATCCCAGGTTGCTCCAAGCCCTGTCCAGCCTGGCCTTGGAGACTTCCAGGGAAGGGGAAGCCACCATTTCCTTCGGAGGTGCAAAGTCACTCTTTGATTTCATTGTTTCTGGTGGGGATTCCTTCGCTGTTTGACCTAAATCTCCTGCTTTGGGAAACTCTTCCTTCCGTGGTCAGAGATGTGCCCATACTGGATTTGAAATCCAGCTGGGCCCCTCTCAACATCCACTGGGAACCTGGGCTGCAGGAAAACCCAGCCCTGAGTGGCTGGAAAAGAAAGCCAAGAAACAGCACAGAGAAATGGGAACGGAAAATCCTCCTGTGAATGCTGTCCTGGGCCGAGCCCCAGCGTGGGCAGCAGACGAGGGAGGTTCTGCTCCTGTGCCCACTCAGGTGACACACAGAGAGCTGCAGAGCTGCCCCAGCCCGGGGGTCCCCACAGGGAGGACGTGGAGCTGCTGGACAGAGCCCAGAGGAGGCCACGGAAATGATTAAAGGCATGGAGCAGCTGCTGTGAGGAAAGGCTGGGAGAACTGGGATTGTTCAGCCTGGAGAAGAGAAGGCTCTGGGGTGACCTAATTGTGGCCTTCCAGTTCCTGAAGGAAACAACAAGAAACATGGAGAGAGACAATTTTTAAGAGCCTGGAGTTCCAGGACAAGGGGGAATGGCTTCCCCCTGAAAGAAATTAGGTTTAGATTAGGTATCTGGAAAAAACTCCTCCCTGTGAGGGTGGGCAGGCCCTGGCACAGGGTGCCCAGAGAAGCTGTGGCTGCCCCTGGATCCCTGGAAGTGACCAAGGCCAGGCTGGACAAGGCTTGGAGTGGCCTGGGATAGTGGAAGGTGTCCCTGTCGCAGCAGAGGGTGACATTGGATGAACTTTCAGGTTCCTTCCAAGCCCACCCATTCCATGAACCTCTCTTTCCTGCCAACAGGACTCTGGCCATGCTCTGCTGGAGGAGCAAAGAAAACACATTAGGTAAGCCTACACTTTTCTGGGCAAACTGTGCTGAGTTGGATGTTAGAAATTCACATTTTCATTTCCAGCTCAGCACCTGGATGACCCCAAGTGATTCAGGCTCCCTCTTCCCCCTCGGCTCAGTGGGACAGACACACTGGGAACACTCACTGGGGGAACTCCAGGGTAATTTCTCAGAGCAACAAGCACACATCCATGTTTGGCCTTTGTTATTCCCTTTGTTCTTGTTATTATGTGGTTGAATTTTCTCCCTTAATATCCCATGGGGAAATCCACCTGCTGGGCACTGCGTGTGATCCCAGGGAGTGTGAAGCACCTGCGTCTCTTGTTCCCCATGCAGAATGGTTTGCATGTGGAAATCTCAATGATCCAAAGCCAGCTTGGTGTTCAAGGCATCCCAATAATTGCACCCCTGGTATCCCAAGCTCCTCCTTGGCTTCACCTGGAGATCATTTCATGTTTTTTTTCCTCCTGGGTGTTTTTGCAATGCTGTCACTGCTCGGCTCAGCCTTCCTGATCCCGTCTGCAGCCAGGCTGCTCCCAAAGCACAGACGGGAGGCTTTACTTTCCCTTTAATTACTGAGCACGACAGCTGTGGCTTCCTCAGCCTCATTTCATTAAGGGCTGACACACACCCCGGGCTGTCCCCAAAACGTCACTGCCCCTTTGAGCAACTCCTTTCAAGTCACTCCAGGAGTTCATGATAAAGGGGACCAGTTGCTCCGGAGATTGCTACTGGGTTTGGCATAATTACCTGTTACCCTCCGGGTTTAGCACCTCCTTCCCACCCAAACCCTGTCACACACAGAGCTCTGCAGGGCTTCCCACTCTGAGTCCAGAGGTCTTGGATGCACACTTTACCCTGAATCCTCATTCTTTGACCCCAAAACTGAACAAGAACCTTAAAATCTGAAAGGTTTTTATCCTTTCCCTTCTTTCCCCTTACTTTATTCCCATAGTAACTGCCAATTTAATTTCTGTTGTACAAAATAGGCCATTTCAAGGCAGAGGTCCTGTTTCACTCCTTATCCCAGGTCAACATCTGGGCTCCTCCAGAGCTGGAAGCTGCTCTTGTGCAATAATACTCAGTAGCTGATTCCTCCTTCCTTTGTGGTTCGAAGCCTTGTAGTCTGCTCTGGGCTGTGCCCTGGGATTTCCGACAGGGCCTATACCCAAACCTTGTCCATTTTCACAGCAATGGAGGCGTCACAAACCTTGTGCCTAAAGGTTGTAGAAAAGCTGCAGTCCAGAGCGAATCCCCCTCATTTGCATGACTTTTGGGGAAATGCAGAACTAATTATCTAATGGGAGTCTCCATCCTGCAGCTCCAGCCCAGACTGGGGTGATTCACCGCAGAGGAAAACACCAAAGCCTCCTTTAATCCTGGAATTAATAAATCTCCCTACTGAGCTGGACCATGGCCAGCAAGCACTGGGTGGAGACAGAGGATTCTGCACCTCTACCCTGCAGAATATTGGTGGTGTTTTGGCTCCCAGACAGAACCAGCCCATAACTCCTGGTTATGGAGTTATAACCATACCCCTGACACAGCCCAGCTCTGTCACCTCCAAACTGAGCTGTGCTGAACACAAGGAAAAAGGCAAACCCAACCTGCATTTCCCCATGGACAGAAAAGGAGAGATTGCTGCTCTTCAAACACATCTCAGCACTCCCAGCTCCTGCCTCCCGCCCCCCCTGCCCTGCAGCTCCCGGGGCAGGACTGGTGACTCAGGTTCACACTTGGCTGCTTTGCATGCCTGGCTGGGGCTTGGGTTCCCTGCTTTTCTTCTGAGCAGATTTGTGGAAGGTGTTGTCTGTGGTTGGGAGCTTCCTCGAGCCACCTCAATGACACTGACCTGGAAAAAGTGGAGAGGAACAATCACAGAATCACAGAATATTCTCAGTTGGAAGGGACTCAAAAGGATCACCAAGTCCAACTTTCACAGAGATAAATCTGCTCATCTGTTCTTTGGGAAGAGCAAATCTCCTGAGAAGGTTTCATGGTTGTAGAAGAGAAACCTTGAACAACTTAAATTTAGATCAGAATTTACCAAGGTGTTTGATTTGGCCACCAGAGAAATAGTCCAATGTTCCCCATGTTCCTGGGCTGAAGCATCCAAAAAAAAAATGGGATTTCCACTAAAACCACCTTAAAAGGGAAGTTGTGTTAAGCAGAGGAGAAAAAACCCTACATGATCCCACTTTGTTTTATCCAAGGAGGTGGAGAATCCTCCACCTCATGCTAAGCCTGGACCACAGGCCTGGAATATCTTTGTCCTGCCCTGATCCACCCCTTCACAACCCAGACCTCTGACCAAACCCTTCCCCTCCCTCCCTCCCTCCCGTTAGTAACACCAACCACATCACAGGGAACAACTTGCTTTGGAATAAAGCGTGGATTGTGGAGCTGTCTGACTGCAAGGAACGAGTATTGGCAGGAGGAACTAATTAGGCACTAATTTCTTACCTGTCTTTATCCACGATCTGCTCTGTTGCAGGTTCTTTGGGTCTCATTTGTTCACACCTCCTGCTGCAGGGCTGAAAATCCAGCCTTGGATTTCCCATCAGTGCAGCTGCAGTCCCCACTTGGCTCCACCTTCGTGTGCTGGAGCTAGTAACGCTGGAGTAATGGCTGCAGTGAGTGTGTGTTTGGTAATGAATAGAAAGCAGTGTCTCAGGACATCTCATCTGGGGTCACAAAGGGGAAATAAAACCACTGAACTTCTCAGGAGCTGGAAACAGACTGAAAATTGGATAGCTAAAAACAAAGAACCCCAGATCTTCCCCAATAATCATTTCTTGGGTATAAGATGGATGCCATAAATCTGCATCTGCTTCACAGAATCCCAGAATCCCTGAGGCTGGAAAAGCCTTGCAGGATCATTGAGTCCAACCTGTGACTGATCCCCACCTTGTCACCCAGAGCAGAGCTCTGAAGGCCATGTCCAGTCATTCCTTGGACACCTCCAGGGATCATCAGTCACCTTCTGTACTCCAGGAAATTCTGAGACATTTAAACCTTTTTGTTAAAACCTAAAATCAAAAGCTGTAATGGCACAAGTTTATTTGGTTTAAAGTGGGATTTTCCAAACCAAATCATTCTGGTGTGACTGGGGACTATCAAACTTCCAGCTGGACTCTGTAAGGAATCCACCATGGGGTGAAGCAGAAATCCCACTCCGACCTTGTCAGCAAGGGAGGCAGATTTGCTCCTGAGGTTTCTTTATCTCTCAGAACTCTGCTGCTGCTCCAGCTTTTTCATTGTTTGCATCGTGAGAGCAACTGGGATCACCACCACCAGCATTCATCCTCTAACTCCTCTTCTGCCAGAACCCCAAATCTCTGCACTCCCCAGATTCTGAGATGGTTAAGGCCAAGCCTGGGGCACAAATGTCCTCCCCTCATGTCCCTCTCACCTCTTCCTGGCATGCTCCACCATCACCCTCTCCACAGAGGCCAAAGAGGGTCCTTGTTCCAGGAAATCTGATCCCATTTTTGCTGTTGCTGTTGATTCAAAGGCTGGATGAGTTTGGTTTTCCCTTTTCTGATGCTCCTGAGCTAAAGGCTTCAAAAACTCCTCATTCAATTCAAAATGCAGAGGTTCAACATCTTTATCTTATTCCAGGTCAGGAGAGAAGGAAGAGGCAGAGAGGCCAGGGGAAGAGCCTGTCTGGTGGCAGACTTAAGCAAATATTCCTTATCTTGGATTTCTTATCCAGGTTGGATGGAAGAAATGTCTCTTGAGCCTGCCTGGTTTTGTTTGGCTTGTGGTGACAGCTTTTGACATAAAAAAACATTTTGGTAACTCTCACACACGGGGAATAATGAGCAAGTGGAAAAGCTTAAATGACATCTTTGGCTCAGAGAACATTTCCTTGTTCCATTAATTCTGTGGGGGTTAATTAGCAGCTCAAATATTTACTGGGATGGGTGTTCTTCCCCCTGTGGCTGCAGGTGTGCTGCTGCTCCTGCCTTGTGCTGCAGGGACACACCGTGGCCAGGACTCCTGAGAGATGATTTTCTGGGAGATGACTTTCCCTCTCTTCCTGTCCGAGTCCCACCTCTTCCTCCTCTCCCTGCATTCTGCTCTTGGTGCATTCAGTGCAGAGAGGTGATGGAGGAGAAGAAGAATCCCACTGAAGGATCTTACAGCTCATCCCATTCCAGGCTGCTCCAAGCCCTGTCCAACCCAGCCTTGGACCTCCCAGGGATGGGGCAGCCACAGCTTTGCTCAGCAGCCTGTGCCAGGCCCCATCCTCACCTCTCTAGTCTGGAAATTAAGCTCAGCTTGGGTGGGTCAGGGCCATAAGTCTCTCCTACTTTAAAGGTGAATTTGTGGCAGAATTGTCCCACCCTGCTCAGGATGGTTGGACTGGAAGGTGCTGGTTGGGAAGGGTGGGGAGGTGTCTGCAGGAGGTTCCTGATGCAGGAGCAGAGTCTCTCCTCTCCTCTCGCTGCTCTTGTGGCAGCACACGTTTGGTTTTTGGAGGGGGAACCCTGTGGGTGGTCCGGGTGTCCCCTGGGTGATGGAAGGGACCTGGGCCGTGCCTGGATGGCTATGCTTCTTCCCATTCTCTTCTTCATCTCCTTGACCACGGTGGGCTTTGGTCTGGTGTCCTGGGTTTGGCTGGGATGAAGTTAATTTTATTCAATTAGTCAACCAAACTCAAGACATTTAATAGAATAAAATTCCTGGAATGTTGTTCGTTTTTTTTTTGTTTTGTTTTGTTTTGTTCTTGTTTGTTGTTGTTGGGTTTTTTTGTTTTGTTTTGGTTTTTTTTGTTTGGTTTCTTTTTTTTGTTTGTTTTGTTGTTTTTGTTGTTTTTTGGGGTTTTTTTCCCTAAAAGAACTTCATGGAGACATTGCTCCAATATCAAAATGTTTTCTCTGGTTATTTTTAATTGATGGAAAATCCGCTTCCCCAACTTATGAGTGTTTGAACTTCTTGCTATTGGAAAAAAGGGGAAAAATAGTCAAAACACTCCTTAAGATTAAAAAGAAAAAAAAATAATAAAGTTAAGACAATCCCAAGCATTTAAACACAGAATCAATATTGGGAAGACAAGTAGAGCTCCCTTGCCAGGAGAGGATTTTGAGCTTGTTTTACAGCTTTAATGAATGGTTTGAAAACCATTTGAGATTAACCTTTTCCCTTTGCTCCTGTGATAAAATTCTTAAGAGCTGTAACCAGAGAGAGAAAAATGAATGCAGCCTTCATTTCCCTCTTTGGTTTGCTAATATTATAGCTCAGAATATTTGGGTGTTGGCTCCAGGAGGAGGAGGAAAGGAGCTGCCCTTGTTTTGGGTGAGGCAGGATCATCTCCCTTTCTTCTCTCTGTTATTCAGGCCACTAAAAGTTAATTATTCCTCTGAAATTAGGCAGTCCCCTCCCTCTTCCTCAGTCGGGAATGGGAAGAGTCAGCCTTGGTAATGCTCAGAATATTCCAGGCTCCTGTCTGAGCTCAGCCCAAGGCCCCGCAGGGACAGCTCAGGCTCAAGTTCTCTCTCACCTGGGGCTGCCTCAGTGCTTCAATGGTCAGGGGGAAAAGCTCTGGAAATCCTGGGGCTTGCCAGGCTCCCACCCCTCTGAGCTGGGAATGCCATGCAAGGCCAGTTCCTGGCTTTCCAGGCCATAAAGTCAGAGCAGGGGGAGGAGTAGTGAGTCTGGCCAACCAGGACCAAACCCCGGCCCCAAAACAGGGCTTCCTCCCCATCATCCTCTTTCTCAAGAAAGCATCTTTTTGGGAAAACCCCACAGAAAGTGGCCTCAGCACAAAACCAAGTCAAATGAGTACAGGTATGGATTGTGAAGGGATGGCCAGGCCTCCCACAGCACCAAGTTTGGAGCTGCAGTGTTTCCTGGACACTTGGCCAAGGCCAGGTGACATCCAGACACCTCACGGGGAATCTGTGATGTTCACACAATCAATGGGAGCTGCCTGATATTTCCAAACTCCATTGGCAAGTGGTGAATGAAGCTCAGCTGCAGAATTCCCTGCCCAGGTGGGCTCCATCCCATCTACTTGGAGCCAATTAAAAATGAAAATGCTGAACTGGGATTCCTCCTTGGAGAGATGTTGCCCTGGATTTCAGCCTTCTGATTGTTTTGAAACTTGTTCTGATTGTTTTAAAAAGTCACTTTAGAGTTCTCACGAAGTTCTGGTGTAAACAAGCTGTGTTTTTGTAACTGTCTCTTGTGCTTTCATTCCATTTCTGATAAAAGAAGTTTTTGATAAACTTCTGTCTGAACCAATAGAAATAGATGGGAGAAGATCTCCATATCCAATCCATGAAGTTTCAAGGTTTTGTATAAAAGCTGTAAATTATTAAACTTTGTGTTTTTCTCTCTACCACCTCCACCTGTGTGTGTGTGTGTGTACTCATTTCATGCTCTCTAGTGACAGAGAGAGGGCACAGGTGGAGGACAGGCATCCCCCTCACCCCACCAGGGTCTGACACCCAGCTGGGCAGAGCTGGAAGAAGCATTTTCCACTCTCAGCATGGAAATGACATCCCCTGCCCTTCCCCAAAGGCGTTGATCTTCTTCCCTGTGTCACCCTTTAATTGTCCTTTTTTCTCAGCTTGCAATTAGAATTTTGCCCTGTGAGAGTGGGGAGATTACTGGGGCTGTGTGACCTGTAATTCCTCCTGGGCTGGAGACAGGAAGAAATTCCCTGTGATAATAATGTCTGCAAGTCCAGCGGGGAGAGGCAGGGAGGGTTCCTGGGAACTTGCAGGCGCCTAGCATGGGACGCCCACGTTGGGGTTAATCCTCCTGCCCGGGGCTGCCTCCAGAGCCAGGTCACATCCCACTGGTGCAGACAGCCTCAAGCTCCATGCATTTCGTGCTAAATTAGGCACCTGATGAATTAGGCCAGATGAATCACCCCATGGAAATGTCGTTTTTTTTCCATGAAGTAAACCCCCAGCAACCCTGCTGAGCTCAACGTGGAAGGCTCCAGAATCAGGGCAAAGTTAATTCCACCCCATTATGGCCAAGAGATCTCTTTGCCTTTTAAGTCTCACAGTTCAAATGACACTTTGTCGTCCCCGAAGCCACTAAAGCAAAGTTGTTATGTCTGAAACACGGCTCTGGTGCCACAGCCCCAATCACCAGACCCCTGAGCCCAGAAGTGTTGAAATCATCTTCATTCAACTGCTCTGACATGGAAGGATCAAACAAATACATTGTTTGGAGGTTGCAGCAGCTGGAAAACATCACCATGTGGTGCTCAGTGTTATTTTGGAGGTTTCTGGAAATCTTTGACATCAATTGTCAATTGGTCTATAAAATACCTGCTATGAGGAGGTAAAGAAACCAGAGTAAACTCCAGTGGCACCTGAGCCCCACCATGTCCCAAACTGCCTACAGAGAATCCAAAGGTCTCTTTACTTCTCTCCAGAGTTTTTCACCTATTTCGTAATTTCTTTAAGTACCATCTATGGAAAAACTGAGAGACAAAAGATGTCCTTTCAAAGCAGTTTATTGAGGACACAGTGAGAAGCTGGGAAGCTTGAGCAGTCAATGGGAACAGCTCCATTCACGCTGCACAAGGTGTCAACATGGACAATTTATGCACCAGACACTTCCCTTGGCATTTTGGGGGCTTGGAAAAGGAAAGGAGGTGATCTCTGCTAAAAACCAGCACGCCTTGAACCAGCCACCCCAACATGCAGAAGCAAACCAAAATAGTGCCTGTATCATCCATAAGCAAATTCCACACACAAAAAAAAAGCTGATGGCTACAGAGTAACCAGCAGGTGCTTTGAAAATTGCCTTGTTTCAGATTTAAGCATAAATTTGCAGCTTAGGGTTTTCTTGGACCAAAAATAGATAGGATAGAAATAAAGGGAGTCTGCTCTTCGCAGCATCTCCTGGTAAAGTTAAACAGTTAAATCCTCACTCTCTTTTCTGAAATGCTTTGGGAGGAGCTGAAAGAAAAAAGAGGGGTCCTGGAGGGGAAAATATTGTTAATTAATCTGCTCGTTATGGGAAAAGACAGGGGGAAACAGCGCAACAAACAAACCCTTAAAGCCCTGAAAACCTAAAATATGAACTCAGAAATCACACTGCGCTGAGCGCCTGCAGGAGAAGTTTCTAGAGGGGTCTTTAGGCTTGGGGACACTGAAAACACAACTCGGGGGGATAAATCTGGGGTTAATCAATGTGGGAATGGGATTGGTGACAAACGTCGCTACTGAGGGGCAGAGGAATCGCCCTGGCTCCTCTGGGCACGGGGCTGGCGCTTCCGAGCGCCGCTGTCCGGGGCTCCGCAGCCCTAAGGGACCACGCAGGGGTCTCTGACAACCCCGAAATTCCCCACCACGCCGTTGTTGCACCCCACGACCTCGGGGCTGCTGGACACAACGACGGGGGGCCCCGCCAGCTGCCGGATGACACAGCCCTGGTTGCCGAAGCCGAGCACTCCCCCGGGCTGGCACGGCCCCATCCTGGCGCTCAGGGCTCCGCTGCCGGCGCTGACCACGGTGCGGGCCGGGTACCCTCCGCTGCGGGAGCTGAACCCCCCGGCCTTGCAGCTGACCCCTCCGGCCTGGCAAAACACCTCCGGGATGCACTGCTTGGCCACGGAGCTGAGGACTCTCTTGGGGTGGATGCCGGCGCTCCGGGAGCTGAAGCCCCCGCTCTGGGAGCTGTGTCTCCCGGCCCGTCTGCCCAGGGAGCCGTAGCCACACGCGGCTCCGTTGCTCGCCAGCATCCCGCAGTCGTCGGGGATGTTGTAGCCGCTGCTGACCACAGCTGCAACAGAGCCCGCGGGAAGCAGAGGTTAGGGAGCAAAACTGGAAGAGTTTCACAGGGCAGGTTGTTTCTTGAGTGACAGAACCAAGCAAACCTGATTTCCCCAGATTTGTCCCATGTGTCTGAGCCCCTGCTCCTTCCAACTCCTCCCCCGTGTCCCAGCACATCCCCTCACAGATCCTCCCCCTTCCCGTGTTCCCTCCTGGGTTCCATACATATCCCATGGTCTCCAGGACATCTCCCTGTGGCCTCCAAGAGCAGAAAAATGATTTGAATTCCACCTTCTCCCCAAACTCCAAAAGATGATTTTTTAAAAAATTCAGAGCTATTTGATATTTCTGGGGATAACTTTCCAGGACTGGAAAAGGGAGGCAGAGGGACCTGGGGCACACAGACAATGCCTTCCTAAAACAAGAAATCTTCATGGCTGAAAATGTGCAGTTACTTACACACGCTCACGGGGTTCCCCACACATATCCTGTGGGGAGAAAAGAGAAACTCATGTTACTCACAACCTCCAGCCACAATCCAGCCCACTTAGTCCCTCCTTGGAACACGCCTCGCTATCCCTAGGAGAGGAACTGTTTTTGCTGGCCCCTGTGTGGCCTCCATGGCCTCGAGGCATCTCTCTAGGTCTGGTTTCTGTGAGCCTGGGGAGATCCTGGAGCTGTAGAATTCACTCGGGAGCAGGAACCACCATGGCCTCAGATCCAGAGGAGGGAGAAGTGTCACCCACCTGCTCTCTTCACCCTCCAGCAGAGTCTTGTAGGTGGCAATCTCGATGTCCAGGGCCAGCTTGACATTGAGCAGCTCCTGATAGTCCCGCAGCATGCAGGCCAGCTCGTCCTTGGCCTTCTGCAGTGCGTTCTGCAGCTCCACATGCTTCTCCCGGGCATCTTTGAGGGCACAATCGCCTCGCTGCTCAACGTCACAAATGGAGGTTTGCAGGCAGGAGACCTGGGAGGACAGGGGAGGACAATAGTGCAGGCATCTGCAAGGCTTCTTCTCCTAGTTCTTGGGCACTCTGGAATAAATCTGCTCTTCCAATTGCAAACAGGGAACACCCACCAGCATCCCATCCATCTCCACCCACTTTTCACTTTCCAACCAGGCCGAGAGCAGATCTTAAGTCTCCTAAAGATCAATGCATCACCTTGCCCTGTGTCTGAGCTGTCCTACACCTCTGGAAACATCTCCTACCTGCTTCTTGACACTCTCCAGCTCGCACTGCAGCTTCTGGATCATCCGGGTCAGCTCTGAAATCTCACACTTGTTGCTCTGCAGGTCATCGCAGTATTTCCCTCTCTTATCCTGCAGCTCCTGAAACTGGAACCAACAAAAGGACAGTCGTCACTTCTGGCCCGTGACATCGCCAGGCACAGGCCCAGGTGGCCTCTTACTCACCCTGGTCTGGTAGAAAGCATCGACTTCTTCTTTGCTCTTCTGGGCAATCTCCTGGTACCAGCACTCGACGTTCTTGATGATGCTCTCCATGTCCAGGTCTCGGTTGTTGTCCATCTTGACGATGACCGAGGTGTCGCAGAGCTGGCGATCGACCTGGGCTCGTTCCTGCAGGTTGGGAAGGGCTTAGTCAGCTCTTCTCACCTCTCAGGCTGCGCAGGGAGGGAAGGGCTGGGACACAGGGCGGCTGAGGGACAGAACAAGTCAAGAAATGTCCCTCGGGATGGCTCAGCAGAAAATCCTGCGGTGGGATGAGTTGCCACCTGTGACCTACGTGCTGACCTGCAACAAGTCTGTCCACATCAAGGGCAAGGAATTGGAGTGACTTAACCCTTGGTATCCTCTCATCTCCAGCTGCCTGAGAAGTGTAATGACAGGACTGAGCTGGGAGTTGCTTCAGCTCTAATCAGGCAGCTGCAATCCGGAGGAACGAGACAGACACATCTTTTCTCCGGGGTAGAGTTAGGACACAGCCAATTCCTACCTGGAGCTGCATGAAGGAAGGAGGAACCACTCTATCTCCAGCATAATCATGTCAATTTTATATCAACCTTGTACTTCCACGCTTTTAATTATTCAGGGCTTGGTGTGAGACACATGCCAGTGGGGTTTCAAGCAGGAGAAATTTGGAGCATGTGAAGGATGAGACAGGACCACCAACGCCCTGGGATGGACCGGAGGAACTTACCTCCTCAAACACACATTTCAGCAGCTCCAGCTGCCTCCTTAACAGGTCCACCTTCACCTCCAGCTCTTCCTTGTTCAAGAAGATGCAGTCTGCATCCTGCAAGAGCAGAGACACACACATTCCAGCCCAAACCTGGCTGCAAATGTTGGAGAAATACAGAGGCAACACCAACAAGACAGAAATGTGTCTCAACAAGATTTCAAGAGCAGAAAGGTGTGAGAGGGTGAGTCAGGACACTCAGTGCCTCCTGAAGGAAAACTAAACCATTCCAACACGACTTACAGGAATTAGTTGATTTATCACTTAAGACGCAGCTAAAAACCCACAATCGACTAATGAGTATTTAAACACAATTTTTTAATATTCTTCAAATGATTCCTGCTTTTCTGATGTCCAAGAATAAAGGATGTGGAGAGACAGCCAGAAATAACCTGGTGTTCCGGTGTGACCTGTCCTGCTCTGTCCCCCTCCCACACTTCAGGAATGCTTTTGAGGCAACAAAACTGGTGCTGTAGTGCTGATGATGTAAGCTTTGAGGAGACATTATTTTTACTTTCTACTTGCCTCTTTTCCCAACCCTGTGCCTCTTTTTAAGTCTCCCTTCAGCTCATCATAATGATTTTGTGGGTTTTTGTTAATAATTCAGTATTTCAGCCAAGTTTTGCCGCAAATAAACCTACTACAGGTATAATGATTCATGTAGTTTGAGCTTCTCACCTTTTTGAGTGCCACAAACTCGTTCTCCACTGTTGTGCGCCTGTTGATTTCCTCCTCATACCTGTTGGAAAAGGAGGAGAAAAAGGCTGAGGAAAGAAAAATGCTCAGACACTCAGACATCAACCATCAGGTATAAACAACAATAACCTCAGGTATAAATGACAATAACCAGCAGGTATAAATGAGAACTCTCTCTTGCACAGGGACTGCCACCAGGCACTGCCAGATCAGTGTCTGGAGACCAACATTAAACTATCCCAAGATCAGAAGCTTCTTCATGAGCAACAACAACATTACCAATGCAAAGTGTTCACCAGTGAGACAGAAGAATGTGGCACTCCCAGAGGGGACATGCCACAAGTCTGGGAGAAGTTACCCAAGATGAACCAGAAAAGCAAAATGCCAGCAGCTAGAGGAGCCCAGAAGGTCCTTACTTGCACTTGAACTCCTCCACCAGCTGGCTCGTGGCACATTCCTCACTGCCCAGCTTCTGCTTTTCGCACAGCAAACAGTCCAGGCGCTTCCGCAGGTCACAGATGTAATTCTCGAAGTACAGTTCCAGGTTTTTCCCTTTTTTTGGCAGCACGTATTGCTGCAGGAGGCCCCACTTGGTCTCCAGCACTTTGTTCTGCTGTTCCAGGAATCGGACCTGAAGGCAAAAAATAGCAATTCTTCAAGTAAGGAGGGGAAGGCAGGGACTCAGCACCTGTTTAATGCTCAGGTGCAGGAATGGGATTTTCAGGAGGTGAGAGATGATAGAGCACCACGATCTGAAAGTTATCTGCCCTTATTTAGAAATCTTTATGTCACATGTCTGAATTGTTTCGAAATCTAGAATTCACACATCTAAATTATTTAGAAATCTAAATGTCATGTCTACATTATTTAGAAATCCAGGAGCCCGGCATCTAAATCTGCCTTTTTTAACAATTATTAGGAACAAAACTCCTCCAGATGGTGCCTCTGATATATTTTAGGATAAAATTGAGTCCCCAGATAGTCAAACAGCTTTATCTCTGTTTTTTCTACAAAGGGATCCTTGGGTCACAGATCAGATTTGATCTCTGACCTTTGCATGTCTGGATCAAGATTAACCTCCTTTGCCTTCAGGAATATTTCTGGAACAGTCGCTATATTTGAAATCAAAGACAGAAGGGAGATATTGGAATTATTTAACACAGGGCAGAAAGATGAACCTGTCAGAGCTGTAAGTTCCACCTGAGCTGCAGCGAGAAATCCAATTTGAACTGAGATTGTCCAAGAGGAGACACCTGCAAGAAAGTCCAGGGCCACCACGGCTGTGATTCAAAGGCCATGGAATGCCAGGACAGGGACATGGCTGAAATAAGCTCCATTATAAAGATCTCAGTCTGGGCCAACATGCTCTTAAAATTATTGTTAGTTATTAAAATTATTTTAATTTTCTTAAAATTCCATGTGGGAAGCTGGACCCCTGCATGGACCCAGCTCAGAGATTCCTGGCAGAGCTGGACTGGGGCTCTGGGGAAGGTCAGTGGGCTCGAGATGGGTTTGGGAGGGTCAGGCTTGGTTTTCCTCAAGGAGGAGCAACTCCAGAGCAGGTCTGGACTCACCTTGTCGATGAAACAGGCGAACTGCGTGTTGAGGGTCTTGATCTGCTCCTTCTCCTGGCAGCGTATCTCGTGCTCCAGCGGGTCCACCCCGACGCACAGGGGCTTCAGCAGCCGCTCGTCGATGCAGATGCCCTGGATGCCGTCGGCCTTGCGCTCGGGGTAGCCCCGCACGATGCTGTATCCCCGGGGCCCGCACAGGCCCATCCTGCCTCCCGCGGCGTTCCCGTAGCCCCCGAAGGCCATGTCCCCGAAGCAGGCGCTGCCGCAGCCGCCGTTGACATAGGAGATCCTCCTGCTGCCGCCCAGGTTGCAGACGCTCCTGCTGCTGTAGGCCCCGCACCGCGCGGGCTGGCTGGCGTAGCTGCGGCCGCAGATCTCCGAGGCTGAGCTGAAGCCTCTTCGTCCCAGGACAGATCTCACCGTCGGTGCCTGCCTGCTCATCGTGGCTTATTTGAAGGCGGAATGGCAAAATTACGGGGCTGCTCTGGCGCGGGAGAGGAGCAGGGCTGCCGCTGGAGCGACGTGGGGATGCTGCCCCTTATATATATTTTGGGAAGCTGGCCTTGATAGGATCAGGACGTTAATTTAAGCACTTAAGGGTTTGGTTTGCCTGGCAGCAATAAATGCTCCTCAAAATGCAAACCAGCCCCAGCAAATAGTAACTACTGAGGAAATAAAAAGGAATCTAAAAGTGCTCTGTTTGCAAGTTGCCTTCGAATACATTACGGTTTGAAGTGCTCCCCTAACTTAGTGCTAATTATAGTTTAGAAACATTTTTGAACGAACTCTTTGTGATTTGTTTGCAGTGTGTCGTTTGGGGTTTTGTGTCTCATAAGGCTGTGTGTGTGATGGGATGTTTTGCAGACTTGCACTTTGTGGGGGTAATTTCACAATTTTGGGTGCGGAAAAGTAACTCAAAGGAAAAATAAAAGAAGAAAGTCAACCACAGAACAACAAACTTCCAGTGTGGAAGTTGTGTCATGATGGATCATTTCTGTATCTGAAACACCAGTAAATTCACTGAGTTTAAGGTCTGGATTTGTATGCAAAGACTCAAAATGTGCCCCAGATACATGCACAGAATCACGGAACTCTGGGAATGTCCAGCATTCCAAGATGACCTTCCCTGAAGCGCCAGGTCAAATTTCATCCAGGATCTGTGACAAATTTCTGTTTGCTGCCAGGTTTATGTTCTGTGCCATCAGTGTCAGTTATTTCTAGAATTATGCTGCAAGTTCTTATTTGTGACAGTTAATTCTTTGGCTTTCACTATTCTGGAGCTTCTCCCAAGGCTGGGTGTCAAAGCCCTTTCAGATTCACCTCCTGGAAGTCTCTAGAGGGAGCAAAAAAGGAACAATAGTCTGTTGCAGCTTGGTGAGATCCACCCCATTCACCAAGTGATGGCTGAATTTGGGTGACTTTGCCAGACATGTCCTTGACACTCCCCGGGGAGACAGCTCCGAGGGAAGGAGTCCCTGGGGCCGTGCTCAGAGGAACGAGGGTAATTTGCTCTCCGCAGGGGCTGGGCTTTCTGCACCAACAAAGTCTTAATGAGAGGATTAGGCTGGACACCAGGGAAGGTCTGACTCACACCGGGGAGATGAATCCCTCACTCTCCTAATCACCAGCCCAAGGAGGCGCGGCAGGAAACCTCTCCAGACCTTCTCCAAAGTGGCTGTTGGAAAGCCAAAACAAAAGAGTTCTTTCAGATCTTTGCAGAGGAAGTGTTTGGGAGAAAAAAGGGCATTATAGTGCAAACAACTGAATGCCCTCGGTCCTGCCTTCTAAAGGGAGCAGTGCTTGGAGGAATCTCTGCATTATACAGTGGGATGGCAGCTGGAGACACCCGGGTTCTATGTTCCCCCATCCTCACTAACCCCCTCCAAAAGCATTTTCCAAGAGTGAGGATCATAAAAATTATGCCAAACCTCCTCCACACACGCAACTTTCTAATACCAAGTGGTTGAAAAGAAGATGCACACGGAAACTGCGAGACGTGACTGCAGCCCCAGGATCCCCACAGCCATTAATTGAACCTGTAATTGCAGCTTCTGTGAGTTTGAGGGGCTGGTGGTATAAATTAGTTGTGTAAACTGCTACTTTTGCCATATCCAAAAGGGATAATTCCAGATATTTACAACTTTCAGATTACACCTTTGTTTATAGTAGTTCAGGCTTGCGGTGCAAACTGGGCTGCCAGCACAATTGGAAATATCAGATTAAACAAATATGAGAGGCTTCAAGATGCAGTTTGGAACTTCTCTGGTCCCTGAAGTTCTGAACAGATTTATCAGAAGCAAAGTGTGGATTTGACTCCAGAGAAGAGCAGTTGTTGGTAGCCCTGTGGAGGACACCAGGCTCATCAGTCAGGCTGAAGCTGTGTCCCTCTCTGCCCCCCATTATCCCAGCTGGATGTGTGGGAGACACCTGGAATGCAGCATAGGCTGCAATTAAACATCTGTGAAACAGCTGAGCTGCAGCAGCCTCAACCTCACCAGAGCCACTGGGTTCCTGAGAGGGAGCAGATTTTGGGTGAAGTCACTCAGCATTGGATAAAATTTGTGTGTTGGCCAAATTCCTGTTGTTTCTTCTGGATCCCAGTGGGAAGGCAGCTTCAGCTAACGTCTTTCCAAGGAATAATAGGGGGTGTGTAAGACCTCGAGAATCACCAATTTGTTTTTGTGGATATGGACGTGGGAAAGGGAAGAGCACTCTGAGGAAAAACTTGCAGCTTTTTGACTGAAAAAAAAAACAAACCAAAAACCAAGGGGAAGGAGCAAGGAAACCAAAAAGGAAAATATTTTGATGAGGGGTTGGATGAGTCATTTTGACAACTTGCAATCTCTCCCTTTGTCAGCATTTCACTCCCTGAATGCACTGCCAAAAAGGGAATTCATTAGAAGAAAACTGGAGTTTGCTAATTTGTTTGTTGCCTCTGGAGATTATTCGGGACGAGCTCTCAGAAGGTGTTTTATGCGATAGTCTCAAAGGGCTCTGTAATTATCCTCAGCCATTGAGAGCTCTCACAGTCAGGTTGGACAATGGCAGGAAACTGCCTGTGCCAGCACCATTTGATCCACGTAAGATTAGATTGGAACATGGATTTTTACAGTTTCTTGGACTGTGCAGACTCTTGTCCAAGTCACTCATGGCATGTTGGAGGATTGATTTGATTAGTGCAGTCTCTTGTATTCTGAAGCCAAAGTTATACAAGGTTATTCAGTCTGGTCATGTGTTTTTGCCTCTCATTAACCTCCCCATACTCCATGTGAGAAGCTGGGATTCCTCATAAAATGCATCAAACACTGGGCCTGGGTGCACTTTCCTCCCTCCTTCAGCCATCAGACTGGCCACGGATTCTAATTTCCTCTTTGAGACTCCCTCTGTGACTGATGGAAAGAGATCTGGCATCTCCAGACGGTGATTCACCACCTCCTGAAACAGGCAGTGGAGGCAGGTGGGAGGAATCTCCCTCTGCAGCTCCTTCCCTCTGTTCTCCCTGGAGACCAGAGGCCGTCTAGACAGCCAGACACCGGCCCCGGCGCCCGCTTGGGGAGGCTGAGGGAGGCGAAATGAGTCCCACCCTTTGGGCACTGAATTTCTTCAGCAGCTTTGAAGTCCTAATGAGAGCCCCGACATCCCCAGCTCGTGGATCCGCTGGCTCCCGGTGCCACCCTGCCCCGTCCTGCGATCGCAGGCATCGGAAACTGAGGCTCCCCACAAAGCAAAGGCTTGGTTTGATCTTCCTCCTGTTGCTTTTCCTCCCGCAGTGGAAATGAATGGGGCTCCTGGATGTATGGGAATCCTGGATCAGGGTGGCATCCCACTGCCTCGAACAGCAAAGGTATTAGAAAAGGTGAAAAAAATACCTCAGTTCTTAAAAGGTTACAGCAATGTCCCTGTAAACCCACAAGATTGCTGATCCCTTCCAGCTGAAGCTGTTTTCCAGTTGAAGAGATTCCCTGAGCCATCCCAAGGATCCTTCCCAACTGCCTTTGGAAAGTAGGAAGCATATTCAGCCAGAAAGAGAAAAGCTCTTCCTTTTTTTATGCCAAAAGTCCAGTGCCCAAATAAACTATTGGATTGGATTGGATTGGATTGGATTGGATTGGATTGGATTGGATTGGATTGGATTGGACTGGATTGGATTCCTGCAGCTTTGGGAGGCCCTGCAGAATGCCTGATGTTCAGAGAAGCCAGGATGAAGTTCAGCACTTGCCAAATTAACTTATCACATCTTGAAATGGTGATAGGGGAGTTTGGAGGCAAGAAAACAACCCTAATTCCATGTCCTGATTTATTCTCCTCTTGCATAAAATGTGAGGGGATTGTCTGTTTCCAATGGGAAACCTTTGGAGATCAAAGCCCTCCTAATGAATATTTATACCTCTTTGATTGCTCTTTTCTTGTCAAATCTTTCTTGTGGTTTCCTTCATTAAAGATTGAGTCTGATTTATTTTGTGCTTCTCATATTTGATTGGGAAATAACATCTTATCACATGAGAGTGTGGGGGCAGAGGAAGCTCTTCCAGTTCTGAATCCTGGTAGTTTTGGCAAGGAATTTCGCCTTTGGTGGAATATATCTGCCCAACCCGAGGTTCATTTCTTCGTTGTGCTCTTTCATGAGTTTAATCACAAAACACTTTAGTCCTTTTTATATTGTTGATTTTATGTTGATTTATGTAACTCATTTCTGGTTTTCTCTTTTAATCTGCTCAAATGTACAATGAAACAAAAAGTTCTTCCTTTGATCTTTTTGAGAGCCTGAGTTGCACTCATAGGACTCGGAAAATGATGTTGAAAAACCAACCAAGCACATTAGGGTTTTTTTCCCCATAACACCCTCTTCCAGCAGATTTTGAAGACATATAAAAAAAGGTGTTTTGTCATCACACATCTGGCAGACACAACATAAAAATACAAAGACTGAAATGATTTCGTTCTGAATTTTTGACCACACATTGAATTCAGGTAGGAGCCAAATTTGGTGCAAATTATCTTAAAAGAGCTTAAACTTACGCCAGCCAAAGAATGGATCTACATCACTGGATCCACACTGCCCCACCCCTGAAAGTCTCCAAGGCCAGGCTGGAAGGGGCTGGGAGCCACCTGGTCCAGTGGAAGCTTTCCCTGCCCATGACAGGGTGTGGAACTGGATGGACTTTAGTATCCTTCCCATCCCAAACCATTCCATGATTCCATGACTCTCTCCAGACAGTTGTGCCTCCTCTGTTTAATTAAGACTTCTGATCATTAGATAGGTCTTGCGCAATTAAGAAATGACCATTTCTGTACTTTTGGTAAACATCTAAAAGCAAATGGCAAAGTGCTGGTTCTCCATTAATTTTACTGGAAAAGGAGCAAAAGGTTTAAAGCCATTGAGTCATCCCAGAAGTGAGGGTGGTGTCATTTATGGGTGTCCAAGGAGCACAAGTGGAGTAATTAATCTTTGCTGACTCCAGCAGGTGGAATTCTGAATTAAGATTTCCCTTATGGCTTCCCTGCCTGCTCACAGGTGACCAACCATTCCCAGGACATAGCTAAAGTCCTTCCTTCCCCTCCTGTGTGTCCCACCACAAAACTCCAGTCACTCTCCTAGAGCTACATCAGAGAGACTTTGATGAGGTCCTTTCCAGAAAAACTTCCCAGAACACCTTAGGGAAAAGATTCTGGATTAAATCTCACAGTTTGGCACAGAGATAGCAAAGGTTTAATCGGGAAAAACTAAAGAGCCTGATGGGAAACAGGAGCTGAGTGATAAGAGGATAAGTGCCCCAACACAACCAACAACCCTTTAAAGAAAGACCAGAAATCAAAAGGATTTGGGGGTTTCCAATGTTCCAAGTGTCCCTTTGTGATGTGATCCCAGTGGTGGAGCTTCTCTGATGTGGTTTCCTGATGCTCCAGTGTTCTCACACCCAATCTGCCTCTGCCTCTTGTTGAGGTGGAGTTGAGGTTATTTTTAGCACTGAAAGCGAAGCATGACTTTCATTTTTCTACTTTAGCCCTTAAATCACACTTGTCCCAGCCCTCACAGATGAAGTTCAGATCTGGCTGCTCCTGGGACAAGGAGGTCCAGTCGAAATCCTCACCCCTGGACCACATATCCCTCCTGGCTGAGTGGAGCTTCCCACACTCTTGGCAGCTCTTCCCACACCTCCCAAGAGCCCCAGGGCCTGGAAAGGCTGAGGGCCCCAGCTCCAGCCCTAAACTCCTCTCTCTGGGGATGCAGCCAGGAGCACCAGGGATAAATTTCCTGAGCCATCCACACTTCTGGAGGTGAATCCTCCGTGAGAGGCACAAAGGTTGTGGGGTTGGGATGCAGCACTGCAGGACGACTTGAATCTTCTGGGCTGTCCAGACACACATCCCTGGTCAGTCCCAGAGCTGATGGGAATCACTGTTGTGGGAAAACATGACAGGAGTCCCTCGTGAGGAGGATGCAGCCTCCCTTCTCCTCCTCTTCCTTCTCCTTCTCCTCCTCCTCCAAGCCAGAGTGAGATGGTTTAATTTTGTAATGAAAATTGAAAACCTCGATCTTGCTTACATTCTCCCACAGGGCTCCCGAGGCACATCCTGGAAGAGAAGGAGGTCACAAGGTTATCCATGATGGAATGAGCATTTCTAGCACTTTCCACCCTCCTGGACTCTGTGCAGGAGCCCCAGAGACTGAGCACTGCCCACACACAGCTGTGGTGGAACCCACCTGCTCTCCTCACCCTCCAGAGCAGAGGTGAGGTTGTAATCTCACTATCCAGGGCCATCTTGCCATTCCACAGCTCCTGGGAATCCTGCAGCACCCGTGCCAGCTCATCCTTGGCCTTCCGGAGCTCATGTTGCAGCTCACTGTGCCTGCCCCAGGCATCTCCGAGGGCACAGTCCCCTGCTGCTCAGTGTCACCAAACCATGTTTGCAGAGACAAGACCTGCTGGGGGGAAATGAGACTTCCTGCCTCTCCCTATCTTCTTTCTCACCATTCCCATCTGTAAAAGAGAAAATACTGCCTATTTTGAGAGTCCGAAACTCAGGAGTATTGAACTTTATTTTTAGGAAAGCCAAACTTCTCCAAAATCAATAATCAATTATAAAATACTCCAGGAAGTCTGAACACGTCCCTGCGCTGCCAGACTGGGTTTGAGTTTTGTTTGGAGGATACCAGTACTCTGCCCTAACTGGAACTAATAATTAAGGTTTCCCATTCCTTCCCGTTATAAACTATATAATGAATTAGATGGTCTGGAAATTATACCAGTTTCTACAGGTGCTGAATTACTGGTGAGTCATAATCCTACCTCTTCATTGGATGCTTTGAACCCATGTCAGAAGCCAGAATTCCTGCTGAAGCAATTCCAGCAATTTTCTGAGAGCTGTAGCTAATCCCATGATCTAATTTGGTGCAATTAGTTCTTTGCAATAATCAAAAGGATCCAACAGAAAATAGGCTGGGAGATAATCCTTATTCCCTGCTCAGCACTGGGAAGAGCTTCCCTAGACTGATGGAGCCGGTGTGAGGCAACTCTCTTTGATAAAGATGAAAGAAATTGTGGGATCATGGAATGGTTTGGGTGGGAAGGGGCAGTAGAGCTCATCCAGTCCCACCCCTGCCACGGGCAGGGACACCTCCCACTCTCCCAGGCTGCTCCAAGCCCCATCCAACCTGGCCTTGGACACTTCCAGGGGTGGGGCAGCCACAGCTGCTCTGGGAAATCCATTCCAGGGCCTTATCGCCCTCACAGGGAAGAATTTCCTCTTCCAATCTAATCTAAATCCACCCTCCTCTGGTTTAAAACTGTCACCCCTTGTCCTATTGCCACAGACCCTGCTAAAAAATTTGTGCCCAATTTTTTATAGATGCCGCAAAGGTGTAGAAAACACAACTTGGGATGTGATACGCAGGATCCAAGGAGTAAATCCTGTCCATCCCACTTGTTCCTTCACGTTTTCCAGGTCACATTGCCTCCTCTGGATCACAAAACTCAGCTCTTCCATCTCTCGTTGGTGGGACTTCAGCTTCTTCACCTGCCTCGACTTTTCTTCCTCAAGCTCTTGGAATTGTTAGTAAGGAAGGAGAGAGCTGGGAGTTGATACTTTTGGTTTATGTAGGAGCCTTGAGTCTCTCTCCAGAGTGAATTAAACTCAGTTTAGAAAAAAAGATTTGTGGATCCTGAGAGTGCCAGTGCAAATGGACTTCGTTCTGCTGGTCAGCTCACCTACAGCTCCCCATTCCCAGCACATCCCACCACCTCTGTCCTCCCAGCTCTGAGAATCACAGAGTTTATCTGAATGGAAAATTAGGTTCAGAAATCACTTATTAAAGACAGGAACCAAACCCCACCACCTTTGCACTGTTATTTCTGACAGTGAGAGACCTGCAAAGCCAGCACCAGACTTACCCTGGCTCTGTACAATGCTTCCAACTGGGATTTGCTTTTCCAAGCTCTATCCTCTCACCGGTGCTCCATGCCCCTTAGGATGCCCCCCATGTCCAGGGCTTGGCTGTTGTCCATTTTCATGACAGAAGGGACTTCTCCCCAGCTCAGCCTTTCCCTAGAAGCTGTGGTAAGTGGCCATAAGTGACCAGCACATCCCTGTCCCTGGATTTCTCATCTCACATCCCAGTGAAGGTAACACCACCATGGAGAGTCTGACCTGAGCCACAGCCCAGGAGTTGAAGCTGGGTTTAGGTTGGGTTTTTTTTCAGATCTCAAAATCTTGCTGATCTGGGATTCCCAAAGTCTGACTGGTTAATTTCATAAATAGACAAGGAGTGGATGGGAGGAGGAGCTGCCACGAGGAACGCTGGAACAGGAGCATCCCTACCTGAGCAGAAACACATCTCAGGATTCAGTCTCCTGCTTTAGGGTTTCCACCTTTGCTTCCAGCTCTGCCTTGGTCAGATGGACACACTCCACGTCCTAAAAGAGTTTCCAGATATTTAGAAGTCAAAATTATGCCTACACAAGGATCTAAGACAATTCCATTATAGTTTTGGAGTAAGAA
The DNA here is from genome assembly GCA_013400515.1 of Erpornis zantholeuca. Lineage (NCBI taxonomy): Eukaryota > Metazoa > Chordata > Aves > Passeriformes > Timaliidae > Erpornis > Erpornis zantholeuca. The sequence goes on along the minus strand of VZTN01021217.1, from coordinate 7,987 downwards.
ATTTTGCTTGAGAAACTTGGTTATTTCCTGACCAGCAACAGTGTCTCTAGAGAGCACGAAAGGAGCACACACACACACTCGATGGAGGTGGCAGAAGAAAAAAGCATGAAGTTTAATAATTTACAGCTTTTATACAAAACCTTGAAACTCCATGGATTGGATAGGGAGATCTTCTCCTATCCAACTCCATTGGCTTGGACAGAAGTCCATCAAAAACCTCTTTTATCAGGAATGGAATGAAAACAAGAGAGAGAGTTAGAAAAACACATCTTGTTTACAGAAGAACTTTGTGAGAACTCTAGAGTAACTTTTCAAAACAATCAGAATTAGTTTCAAAACAATCAGAGCAACTTTCAAAACAATCAGAAAGCTAAAATCCAGGGCGACACAACAGCTAAGAGGTTCCCAAGCATATAGCCAGTACTGAAGTGTTCTTTCTGGAAAACCATCATAATTCAGGCACAAGAAGCAGGAAACCACCAGGTTAGGATGAAGTACTCTCTCGGTGGCATGTTTTTCCACACCTCACACCTGTCCAAGGACTTCTAAGATTCTCTAGACCTACCCCTTGCCTTGGGAGGAGTGGATCAGAGGAAACCCCTTGGATCTCTGCACCCAAGCCTTCCATTCATCCCAATTCCTAACCTTCTTCAGCAGCATGAGGTCACTCTCTGCTCATTTCCTGCTCATGTCTGGTGGGGAAAAGAGGAGATCAGTGAAGGAGTCGCTCCAAGACTAGAGACCTCGTTTGAATGGATATTTAGGGGACAGGGTGCTTTGGATCTCATCCTTCTGCATCTCAGCCTTTTGGATCTCATCTTTTAGATCCCAGATTTTTGTACATCATCCTATGGATCTCAGCTCCTTAAGTCTTGGCCTTTTGAGTTGCAGCCTTCATTATCTCAGTTTTTTGGAAGTCTATTGATATGGCCCAAGCCAATGGTCCCATCAGACCATCAGCTGCTGGAGCTCCTGCCCCCAGGGTGGTTTCTCCTCACTCACTGGCACCTGAACTCCTGCACGAGCTTCTCGGAGTGCTTCAACTCAGGCTCCACTTGGTCCTGTTCCCACCACAGTGAGTCCAGCCACTGCCAACAGCCACGGGCAGAGCTGCTCAAGACATTCCTGCTGTCCCTCTGGGCTGGCAGCACCTGCTGCCGCAGGACATCTCATTCAGTGGCCAACTAACTCCTGTTGTGCTGCTGCAGGAGTGCACCTGCACTCAGAGAGCAAAGCCACCTGTTCAGGTGCGTGTTGGGATGACTCTTACTGGGACCACAGGAGTGTGAGGGGCACAAGGAATCTCTCCTTCTGGGTCAGCACTCCCCAGGCTCACTGAATGGGATGAGAGGACAAATGGGGTCAGTGTGACCTCCCCTAAGCCTGCAGCCAACAGCAAGTGTCCCTGGGGTTGGAACTGGATGATCCTTGCAGTCCATCCCAACCCAAGCCACACACATGGTGGGATTGTTGGGGTGTCCTGCATGGCCAGGAGTTGGACTCGATGATCCTGGTGGATCCTTTCCAACTTAGCATGCTCTGTGATTCCATGTTTCCGTGAATCCATGAATCCTAGAGCAAAGTGGTCTTGCTGCTCTTCCCTTCTCCAAGGAAGCCCTCAACAGCACAGCCTTTGTGGCAGCCACAAAAACACCAAACATTTAAATAAATCTGCATCAATGGGCTGAGAGTGGAAATGCCCTTTCATGGATAGGAGACCACGGAAAAAAGTCTGGCTGCAGAAAGAACCCAACAGTGCTAAAGCCCCAACGGACACTTTGGAGGAGCAGCTGCCTCCCATTATTAATAACAGAACCAAATGCAGTTCATTGAAGTACTTAGGAGCATAAATTGGATTAAAAAAATGTAACAGGCTTGACCTGCGCTCCTGGCACTGGGGTTGCACACACCAAAACCAGCTCAAGGCTTGTGAACTCCAACGGAGGAGAAACCAAAATCTTCTCTCAGGTCTCATTTTGTCAGAGGCAAATTGGCTGCTCTTTCTCCTGCTTTTGGATCCTCTGGATTTCAGGGTTGACCTTCGCCTCCAGGGGCTGCAAGAGGTCCCTGTTGACCTGCATCAGGTGAGCACCTTCACACCTGCAGCCCAACCCACTGGTGCCCCAGCAGCCCTGACCTCTCCAGAGCCCAGAACAAACCCATTTCCATCCCTTTGTGTTCTGGAGGCTCTGGCCATGGCTCCAGGCTCTCCCAGACGACGCCAGGAGGTGGAAGCGCTGCTTCGGCTGAGGTCACCCCACCAGATGCAGAGGATGGTGAGAAGAATCTTCTCCCATGTGAAGTTCACCCTGCTGACAGCTACTGGCTCATGCTGGAAGACACAGTGGAGGGCAGGACACAACCCAGAAGGATCCCTCTGGTCTGACACCTCTGCACTCCACCCTTATACACTTCTCAGGGGTGGGGCCTGGTTGATGAAAAGAAATAATTTGGGCTTTTCCTGGGGTTTGCCATGCCTGGCAGAAATTGGGAGGTTTAAATACGCAAAACAATTGAACATTTATGAAATCCAGTGTGGGATGTAAAGTGTGCAGTCAGCTCTGATTCTTCTCCTGGGTTAGTTTGTCCTCCTTCCTTACAGGAATTACAGCTTAGGAAACAGCCTGGAGAGTGTTTCTTATTCCAAGGACAGTTTCCTCTGCCATGGAGACAAGGTGTGAGATCTGGGGTGTTATCCTAGAGAAGAGAAGGCTCCAGGGAGAGCTCAGAGCCCCTGGCAGGGCCCAAAGGAGCTCCAGGAGAGCTGGAGAGGGACTGGGGACAAGGCCTGGAGGGACAGGACACAGGGAATGGCTTCCACTGCCAGAGGGCAGGGATGGGTGGGAGATGGGGGAGGAATTGTTCTCTGGGAGGGTGGGCAGGGGCTGGGATGGAATTCCCAGAGCAGCTGTGGCTGCCCCTGGATCCCTGGCAGTGTCTCAGGCCAGGCTGGACAGGGCTTGGAGCAGCCTGGAAGCGAAAGGTGTCCCTGCCCAGGACAGAAGTGGAACTGGACAAGTTTTAAGTTCCCTTTCAACCCAATCAGTGATCCTGTGATTCTTGTTAAATCTTTGGCTTTTATTGTGTAGAACACATGGAAAATGAAACTCACATGGAAGACAATAAAGAGCTTCGAAACCAAGAGACTCTGCCCCAAGGCTGTTAATTGGACACTGGCTAATCATTTAATTGAGAGCAGCGGTAAGTTGGCTGTGGTGGGCAGAGCGTAAAGGAACCAGCAACCTGTACCCTGCAAAATTCCTTATTAATCCATCTGCTACTCTCTGTCACTATCCTTTATATCAGAGCTTGTAATTAAAACCCTCGGGATAGCTCAAGGCAAATAAAAAGGGATTTATTAGAGTGTCTTGACAGATGGAGAAGGCTGAGAATTTTCCCAGAGTTGCTGAGAGCCTGAGAGGTGGAGCCAAGATTCCATTTCTCTGCTCATGGCTTTCTGCCAAAATATCTTTCAAAACAAAAAATGGTGAAGGTTTCATTTCAGATCACTCAGAAGAAATAATTTTCCTCTGCTCCTCCACCAGATTCATCCTGAACTTTTTCAATAGGCTCAAACCTCAGTCAGTGTTTTTGTGGCCATTAAACATTTAAGAGTTTAAAATCACCAAGAAACGGGATAATACTTCCCCCGCTCATTTCTCTCCTTGGTTTATCAGGGATTTTTTCATTTTTCCTTTTTACTTTTCAGTTCCTGGGCTCATCAAAGGGGTTTTCACCACCTTTCAGAGGAAAGCTGACGAAAGCCAAATCTGGTTACCAGGAGCCTTGCTGCAATTCTGTCTCCAAGAGCAGCTGATGCCAAAGGTTTCCTGTACCTCATTATTTGCAAATGTTCTGCTCTGGAACACTTTGCCCTCGGCCCAGCAAGGGAGATAATTGATAGGATGAGGCAGCTGGAAAGACAAGCAGCTTAATTAGGGGTTCTTGACAGTGCTATCAATTACACCCACACAGGGCAGCGATTGAAGTCCTGGATTTAAACACAGGCAGCGTCCATGGCATTCCCAGCTGGAAGAGCAGGATTGGAGCCCAGGGGAGGACACCTGGCCTGGAGCTGCTCTGACTCAGCTTCATTTTGTGCCTCCAGTTTGTCTTTCCTTGGGCTCTGCTGAATCCCCCTCCTGGTACTCCTGAGGTACCCCAAGGGCCCTGAGCAGGATTCTCACAGCACCTGCCTTGAGAATTCAGAGCTTTTCAAGGAAAGTAAGAGTTCACATAGCTTCGTTATTTCCTTGCTGTGGCCAGAGCCAACAGGGTCATGGCTGCACCCAGGTTGCCCTCCCAGAACAAATTCCAGAAGGTAATGGATGGTTTCATTGAGTTTTCTTCCAGTTTTCTAAGCCAAACTTGTGAATTCGGGTTTTCACAATCCTGGATGTCACAAAAGGTTCATCAGATCAGCCTCTCTCGTGGCTCCCTGCCCACTTGACCCCTGACAACCCTGAGTCCCCAAAAGGTACCTGAGGCCACCTGATGCCACCCTTGGGCTGCAGCTTACAGGGCCACATCAGCTCTGCCTCCCTCTCCAGTTCCACCCCATCCCACACAAATTGCTGTGGGAGACAAAATATTCATGCCTCATTTGACAGCGAAAGGTCCCCAAATTTAGAGCACACCAGGTCTTCTCCACTTCTCCCACCCAGCTGCTGGAACTTGGTGGATGTGTGTCAGAGCAGTCATCTTTCTGCAGGTCCCTCCCAGGACAGGGAGGATTGGATGTGGCACCAAGGTAATCACAGCTCACTGATGCTCTTCTAATCACCAGGAATTTTGGAAAGAGTCCCAGTAATAAGCCCCACAATTTTCATAGTGCTACAATACAGCCATGTCTAATTTCATGGCTTTTTGCCAAATTAAATCAGGAGGGAACATCTTGTTCTCATCACATCTGCACAGCAAAGATGTAAAAAGCTCCACCAGTCAGACAGGGAGAACTGGGGCAAAGACCAGCTCCACGCCAGCACAGCACAACCTCTTCCTCCCACTAGATGGTGGTGTCTAGTGCATTTGGGCCCTCAGTTGGTTTCTTGGGGGTGCCAGGAGCATCCTGGAGAATCCTGGAGCATGCAAAGGACACCTGTGAGGACGGGGAAGGGTCTGGAGGGGCCACACAAGGAGCAGATGAGGGTTGGTTTGTCCAACTGCAGAAGAGGAAGCTTGAGGGGAGACTCATTGAGGGCTGCAGCTTCATCCCAAGGGACAGCTCGCACCTCTGCTCTGGGGACCAGGGACAGCACCCAGGGAAGGGCTGGAGCTGTGCCAGGGCAGGCTCAGGCTGAGATCAGAGGAAGGTTCTTCCCCAGAGGGTGCTGGGCACTGCCCAGGCTCCTCAGGGAATGGGCACAGCCCCGAGGCTGCCAGAGCTCCAGGAATGTTTGGACAATGCTCTCAGCAGGTGGGATTTTGTTATTAGTGGGATTTTGGGGGTGTCTGTGCAAGGCCATTAGTTGAACTCAATGATCCTTGTGGGTCCCTTCTTGCTCAGGATATTCCACAGTTCTGTGGTTCCATGGGATGAGCCAGTTCACACCTGGAAACGCTCAGGAACCTCCCAGGGTGCCGCAAGCGAGAGGTTGTTACAGCACTGGGAGGTAGTATTTAGGACAGCCCTTGGACCATGAGGTCCTCAGTGCATGGAAGCTGACGTTCCCCATGGACTCGTGCTCCGAGGCTGACTCAGCCTGGGATGTGTAAAACGCGTGTGAACCTCTGGCGTAAAACCAACACTGAGACAGAGCCAACATCAGCTCAAGGAGAACTGAGCTTCTGCCAGCTCCTCCCCTCTGCCTGTCCTCCCCTCGTTCCTGAGACCTCCCAGGTGTGGTGGTGACTTTGTAGGGAGTTTTTGAGAAATCTCAGAGAAAGGCTGGAGAAATGCAAGCTTTCATTAACCTGTCCTGAAAACCATTTTCTAAGGGAACTTTTTGTAGTTTCCCAGGAGAGAGCTTTGATGAAGAATGTAAATAAGAGAATTGTTTATGGTAAGGTGGTTGCCTTGACCAATGAAATATCTTCCTGTCTCTTGTTGTGAATTCCTGACTGGGGACAGTCAGAGAGACACAGAGACACAGGAGACACACACACACAGACGTCCCCTGCAGCTGAACCTGCTGGAGGGAGAAAGATTTGTTCTGTTTTCTTGATATTAATAAATAAGCCTTCTGAGAAAATCAATGGACTCTAATTGTTCTTGGAGCAGCCCTGAGAAGCAAAGCTAACTCCTTCCAACACCCGGAGGCTCCCACTCTGGCTGGGCACAGGGTGTCAGCAAACTCCTTCTCTCGGTGTCCACAGCCTGGTGGTGATGGAAGACACAACCCAAGGCACCAGGGGAGGGCCCATTCTTGTGATCTTCTTCTTCTCCTGGCTTCAATCAGCCCCTGAATGCCAATACTCGAAATGTCTGCAGCCTTATGGAGTCAATCTCGTGACATTTTCCATCAAAAAGTTTGTGGGCGATCTCGAATTGAGATTTGAAACTGAGGCTAGACTTGGATGGTCCTTGTGGGTGCCACCCAGCTCAGGATGTTCAATGATTCTGTTGTTCTGTGAAGTTAGGGATGAGCCCATGAGGAGGCAGCAGTGGACATGGCCATGGAAACATCAACATTGCACCTTTTTTTAATGTTTTCCACACATTTTTCAATGTTCTTTGGTGCTGGAAAGAAAATAATCCACTTGAACACCCCAGCTCAAATCTAAATGGTTCAAAGAACTCAATCTCAGCCTTTGTCTTAAATTTCTGTGCTCCAAACACCTGAATGGTGGTATTGGTTTTAAATCTGTGTGGTCTGAAAACCTGGAATTTGGACTTGGTCTTGGGCCTCTGTGGTCCAAAACCCTGCAATTTAGCCTTGGTCGCAGATCTTTGTGGTCCAAACACCTTAAATTTGATCTTGGTCTCAAACTGCTGTGGTCCAAACACCTGAACGTTGGTGTTAGTCTTAAGTTTTTGTGGTCCCAAGACATGAAACTTGACCTTGAACTTAAATTTGTGTCCAAAACCCAGGAATCTGGTCTTGGTCTTAAATCCATGTGGTCCAAACACCTAAACTGGGCCAGGTGTTCTCCCTACAGAACCAGCAGGAGCTGGATCAAAAGCTGCTGGAGGAAAGGAACTGCTCTAAATAAACACTAGAAAATACGGGTTTTTTCCTGCAACCCAAATGCCAGATGAGATTTTCCCCTTCTACTCCTACAGGGATAATTGGATGTGGAAGGAGCTGCTGGGACGTGTCTCCAGAAGCTGGGGAGCCCTTGGTGGCTCCTCTGACGAGCAGAACAGGTTTGGGTATTCCCTTCCGAGGCTCCCCTGTGGCACCTGGGACACTCGGAGTGTGTAAGCAGTGCTGAACCCTCGGGGGTTCCCAGCTGCTCTCAGCTCTCCTCGGAACCCCACAGGTCTGGCGGCACCTGGGGCAGGTGCTGTGGCTGATCCTGGTGACTCCTCCCCTCCAAGGGAGAGCCATGAACAGGACTCCGGAACTGCCTCCAGAAGTGCTCATTTCTCACCGATTTTCTTCCTTTTTGTCTGTTTTGGTTTGAAAGACAGGTGTCTGATAAGGAAGGCAGAAACCTCCCTTGGAATAGAAAATGCAACCCCCTCCCCTCCGAATTATTATAATTTTGAAATCAAGGGCTTTCAGGCAGAGATGTGGGAAATGGGAATAACAGTTCTTTACTAATGATTATATACACACACACACACACACACATATATATATATATAAAACAAGGCAGGAGAAAATACTGGTTTAAACTGACAGATGTCAGGTACAACCTGACCCCCTGTTAGTCAGGGGACAGTGGCAGTCCCATGAGATGGTGGCTGCAGTTCTCCTGAAAGTGATGGATGTAGTTCTGTTGAAGAGGTGATCCTGGAGAAAAGGTCTGGTCCTCCTCAGAAGGTNTGGGTGGAGCTTCCCACAAAGGCAGTGATGAGTCATTAATCAGGAGATAGTCCAGG